>SPJY01013724.1:642808-922811 GCA_005191435.1 Raddia distichophylla
AAAAAAATCACAAATATTCTCTAATCAATGTCAGGTACCACATATATTTTATTCAGATCAGCATGACCAATATTCATTTTTATAAACGTTTTTTAAATAATAACCTAAATTTATAAATGTTTTATATCAATATAAAAATATATGTGGTACCTGACATTGATTAGAGAATATTTGTGATTTTTTTATTTTTTTGAATTTTTTTACATGGCGAAACAAAAATAACAAATATTTGCTCAAGATCTAACGCTGGCCGTTGGATCGAGATCCAACGGCCAGCGCAGGCGTTGGACGGGAGTTGCGGTCCGATGGGCGTTGGACCGCCCCCGCTTCCATTCCTTCCCCCTCCACCTCGATTGCTTAAAGAAATTATATCCATTTTGTCACAATTACACCTCCCGTCTACGATTAGAGATGGTAATAAATCAAACAAAAATACATGCCGTTTACCACAAATAATAATTTACCAATTTTTTCAGGTAAACAATATAAAAGAAACCACACGAAAAGAAGCAACCTTTGGTGTAGCATTTTGCTCAATTGGTTTAGAGCATCTCCAGTAGACCGTCTATAATACAATAGCAAATCAATACAGATGAACCATTAGATGGAATGAATCTTTTAGAATATAATATAAATTGTGAAAGAAATTTTAGAAGGATGGGCAGAGAGGTGGAAAATAATATTTTAAAGGCGAGATGTCCATCGCTAGCATATAGCAAGAACATAATAGGACACAAGTGTATACTGCCCCAGTATTGGACTGGACATCACGGAGAACTGTGCATTGTTCTGGCATCGAGCAAACTAGCTAGCTATATATCGATCTGATTGACACCGTGCCACCTGATAGTGACTAGTGTCCAGCCCCTCCCTCCGGAAGCAGTTCCTCTGCAGTACTGCCCTCTGACTTGGGTCACTGATAGGTGGGCCCGCAGAGAAGCCCCGCCGCTCCCTCCCGGCCCCTTCATGGCCAGACCTACCTCTCCCAGTTGAGTGTTCCGATTGATTCGCATTCATGCTCTCGTGGTCCACTCCTGCATTTGCATTCTTGAGTCTTGACTACTCTTGACTGCCTGCCAAGAACACACACAATTTATGGAGCACAAGTTCACGTTACATTGTCTACCTCCGGTTCTTGGACACCAACACACGATCTCTGGAGTACAACCTCGGATTAGTTTGTTTAAAATTGTAACATGATTGAAACACATCTTAATTTGTGATGTTGCTACGGATATGATGTAAATATTTGTAGGAAACATTCACAACGTTAAAGTCCTGTAACTATGATTTGCACGTCATTTTATTTGTCGTCACATGTAATAGTTGTATGCCCTATATATTGCCGTTCAGGAGCAGAGTAGTTATTTGTAGCAGGTATTTGAGAACGCCATAGCTTTGAATGGGATAGTTGGTGAAGGGGGAAAAAAATCTTTGAGAGTGTAGTGTCCAGTGTGAAGGAATTTTAGAGAAAATGATAGAGTGAGTTGAAAATAGTAAAATAGTGTGGGACGATGAAGTAGTTGATGTGGATGCTTGTCAACCGATTGTGACACATGCACTACTGTTTTCATTCGGCCAAAAACATTTGAAATTTTATATATATTTGGCTTAAGCATGCATTAATTTTGATGGATTTCTGGTTAATGTATGAATCTGGTGATTCAGTGAATGAAATTTAGAAGAAAAGGACCTCAGATCGATGAGCACTTGAATGGATCACCGACACCAAGCTGCTGGAGGAAAGGCTTGCATCCCAAGTTAGGTTGTACCCAAAGAAAGGTACTTCATCTTTTCTCTCCGGTTGATCCAGTAGACAGTAGTAGCTTTTACAGCCTTCTCTCCCTTTTCTTTTCTCTATCATCTTTTGTTTGTCTCACTCCCTGCAAGATTTATAGCATTTTCTGGCGGTTGCAAGCTTGCTTCCTACTCAATTAAGAGCTACCTAGCAAACCCATCCATGATGTGAAAACATGAACAGACAGATAGATAGAAGAAAAAATCTAAAAAATTCTAGATGTCTACAAATATTAATGTATAGGATATGTTTCCTAGATAGAAAGCTATATATCCATCCATCTAGATATCCATATGTTGTGAGAGGCATGGTTAGTTGGGGGGGTTTGGAACAGCTAGCTTGCAATGGTGAGCATTGTGCACCAACCAGCGTCAACCAATAGTTGGGTGATATGTCACTTTGGATGCAGACCATGAGTCGATCGATTGGCATGCAGGGTCAGCAATGCTGCTAATTAAAAAAGAGTTTTCTGTCACTGGACATGCAGTAGACGCAACCGCACACTGGCAAGCACCACGCGACCAACCATGCAGCCATGGCTGATGGCTCCAGTGTTAATTAGTGTAGTATTAGTAATAGTAATACACATGATCGAGGAGATTTCCCTGGGCAGTAGGGTGCATGGTAGATGCTGACATGCATGGTGGTCAGTCTGGAAAACAATAGTGCATGTGGCTTTGGCATATGTTGCTCTACGTGCACGCAAGCATATAAATACGTACATGCAAGAACGATCTCTAGAACGACGACCCTTGGGAGAGAGCAAAAACTTTATCATACTTCTGATATATCTGTTCTCTTTGTTTAGTCTCTGTTTAGTATATATTCCACTTTATCACACTTCTGATATATCTGTTCTCTTTGTTTAGTCTCTGTTTGTCATACATTCCACTACGTATAAAGACACGCTCAATTGAAAAAAAATTATCGCATCTCAATATTAATACAACCCTCGGCAGGGGGTTGAAGGTTCTTCTCGTGTGGTGGTGGCGTCTGAAGTCTTTGCTATTCCTCGTGCGTCCTACGGAGTGGTTGGTATTGGAGGCAAGTTGTGCCACAGTCAAGCATTCTGCACGATGATGGCGACTATCTTTCGAACTAGCATCTTGTGCGGTGGTGGTAACCTACTGCTAGGCTGCAATTTCCTTCCTCCGCCTTGCAGTTGGTAGCGGCGACAATGGTTCTCTGGGCAAGCATCCAACGTGTTAGTGCTTCGTGTTGGTAAAACATCTGTTCTCTTACGTTGTCTTAACAGTTGAGAGTTTGGGAACTTCGTAGTGGTATTGTGTGGTGGCAACCCCCGCTCGATCGGATCACATTCATTTCCAGTCCTTCTCTCTTCCCCTAACCCCATTTTGAGGTTACTCAAAAAAATTGACATGGCCTCCAACATGGATACGAGTCCTATGAACACTATGTTCATTATATTCATACAACATGTATAACTATTATGTTGTGAAACTGTTTATCATTGATATAATCTAACGATACTATTTTCACATCAAATCATGTTGACTCAACAATATGTCATTTTGACCATTAAATCCCATCATTAACTTCAACAAAGAAGTTATAAAAAGCACAATACCACGAAAACATTTTTCCCAACAAATTTACGCAACCTATCTATTTTATATATCTGGGTACTACATATTTTAGGTTAGTCAAAATTATAGTAATTTTGACTAATTTTGACTGCACGTACTAGATCCAGCACATTTTTACTGTACACATCTACAGTAGCTTGTCTTTTCCAACAGTTTGTCTGTTTATTGTTCCGACAAACAGGGCTGGTGGCTCTTCAACCACACATTCATTTCCCAGTTCACAACTGCCGAGAAATGATCCAAAAAATTGTCCCCCAAAAAAATGTTAAATTTCTCGTCGGCCTCCATCATTTCATTGTTAATCACAAAATTTATTGGCCTTATGATCAACGATAATTCAAGGTCGCCGTGTCGGTTTTTTTACTGATATATATAGCCAACCTCAACACTGCATTGTGGTGTACTGACTCATAAACTCGTCAGTTCCCATCATATGATCACAGGTCTGAAGTCACTGTCATGCAAGCTAAACGTCCTGTGGTTGCAACAAACCTGACAGCCGAAGCAGAGAACTTGGTCGGTTAACTAACATAAAATGATATTTGGAATTCAGTTATATTTCTAGGAAGAAACCGAAAGAATAATGTCTAGATGGGCACGAGCTTAGCCTTAACTAGAATTTCTGTAACCAACCCCATCCACGTAAGGTTTTTTCGAGACTGAAGATCTGTCTAAACCTGAAGATAAGGTTCAGCTAAATATTGTCCGAAAATGCCGAACTTTGTCAGATTTTCAGGTCTAACTTTATCCAATTTTGAACCCATGTATGTAGAGTTTTTTGACCGAACGGACAGAAGCTCCGCTATTTCATTAAGAAGAGAGCATTGTACACTATGAAATGCAACCTAGCCAATGCTAGGTGCAGCCCAATCTCCTCAGAGAACTACATTGGGTTTCTGTGGAGCTTCCTGCTCCACCCACACACATCCTCCCTAACGTGCTCTACAATTACACCGGAAGGAACCGGTTTTCTAGGATGTTAACTATTGGTGATCAGTATAATGTCCGGCCTCGTTGCTCGGAATTGGGTATAGTTCTGGATAGAGTTAACAAGACATGGAAAATTCTCTTTAAACAGAAGCGAAGGAAATCTCTCTATCGGTGTAATAGAAAGTAAGGAGCGTACTGTATACGTATGCACAAAGACAGTAAGAAGAGATGTACCATGAAAATTTGACAATTGAACTAGAGCAGAGTAAGAAATGCCTAGTTGCTACTTGCTAGTATAAAGTTTTGGATTTCAATAGTGTACCATGCAACTATGCAAGCACATATTACAAGTGGTACATCAAGAGAATATGCTTGTTGGTGAACTTAGGAAAAAGGATGAGGTTTTATTTTGGATAATGGAAGAAACTTTTAGCCTCGTTGTCAACTAGGGATACACACAGCTATTACAAACACTTATTAAAAAGCTTAAAATCAAAGAAAAATAACAAAAAAATATGGGACATTGGGATCATAGAGTATCAAGGAGAATCTTTAGCCTACCGGCAGCAGCAACTTCAGTGAGTAACTAACAATAATAATAGACTAATGTTTATCTATTTACGCCATTTGGAAGCCTTGTCCTCTGCTTGCACTAGCTGAAAACTTTTAAGCAGATAAGGTATACCTGTACAGATGATAAAGTGCCACACAGTCTGTGCTACTATAGGATCATCTCCAAAGATTTCAACCAATAAAGCATAACAAAGGGCGGTACATCAAATTTTTTTAGGGAAACTTTGACTTGTAGTGTCACAGGTTAGTGCGTGGACCTCTAAGAACAGCAAATTCTTTTGCTGTTTGATTATTGTTCTGGAAATAGATCAAGGACCACAAGCACAGATAAGACCAATGATCTGTACTTCCATGGCATCCAATGCATCTCCCAACAACTGGTGCAGGGATCAACAATTATTACCCAACCACAGTGTGGCAAACCAAACAGAGAACAAGCACAGATGCCAGCCACACTCAAGTACTTGAAGAATAAATGAAGAGAGTACACCATAACAACATTTGCCACTCCATCAAAAGAGATGTTCAGGCAGTAAGAAATAGACCAAATTTAGGCAGACCGCAGACCTTGAGCAAATCAAACTGTCTTACAAGTTAGTAGTAATACACTGGAAGGGCATAGTAGAAACCCCAGCCATGAAAATCAGGGAGGTTTCACTTATCAGTGCTATCAGCATAGTTTGCCCTTACGATGCAACAGATGGATCAGTAGTCAGGTTACTACAAATATTAAAACAACATAAAGTATGTCCAAGTCTAGCATATGGTGGGTATATTAGGCTATTAGTGATGGATCCTTTAGTGCAGTTACGACAAGCTACAGTCTTTCTTACAGCATGCATCCTTGTCAAGGTACCTAAGGAAGTACTACGATTAGGAGTACCACTTAAGGCTTCCTTCTGGTACACTTTTAGCAGGCTAGAGCGTTGTTACATATATATTCTCAGACAGAATTCACTTGGGAGGGAACCAGCCGTTGCTGTAGAGCTTATCTGATGGCCTTGGCAATGGCAAGCTGACACGGTCGACTTGCACATGGTTTCTTGCACCATCATAAGCAGAAGAACAACTGGGCGTCGTTCCTTTGTTCAAGTCCTGAGGTGGGATGAAGTAGTTTGCAACAGCTAGAGTGTTGTCAAGAACAGGGATATCACCTGTAAGAGTCTTGAATGCAAACTCAAGGCATGGATCTGACCAGATACTCGCAAGTAGCGATGAAAGGGAAGATCCAGGCATAGCATCAGCTGTTTCAATCAGTCCAATCTGTTGTGGCGGATTAGGTACCTCAGCTGGCGCATTCTGGCATCCATCTGTTAAAGAGAATGCACCAAATGCTCCTGGTATTTGTTCGGGAGCCGAAGGATACTTGTTTTCAGCATTTTCAGAAGTATTTGCAGTATCAGTTCGAGAAAGTAAAGAGGAATTAGCCTTTGGTTTAGTATTTTTGGCCCCCTTTGGTTGTGGCTGATCGCCATAGTTTGTTTGTGTGCTGACAGGTCCATCTTGGGGCACATTATTTTCTTCCTGATTGATCTTCAGTGCCGCTAAACGAGGAGAAGCGCGGAGGGGTGCAGCAATCCTTTTCACAGGTTTAGTTTTCTTCTTTTCCTTGGGTTTCCACATCGCATTTGCTTCTTCTCCAGAAGCAGACTGATTGGGCACGCTTGCCTTCTGAAGCTTCAACTCTGTCAGTTCTGAAGATGCCATATTTTCAGAATTCTCTGTACTCTCTGGATTAGATTCACCAGCAGCACCTAGCTGTCTGTAATCTAATGGTCTTCCTGTCTGAATTAAAAAAATGAAGGTTATAAGATGGGAGAAGAAATAGTCAAACAGAAAAGGAAAACATATGTATCAAACAAAAATCCTTCCACTGCACACATCTATAATACAGTAAAAATTAGAGGGCATTAGCAGTTTGGCACCACTATGATTTAGCATGATGCTTATGACCATAAGATGTGTCATAACTTCGGTTTTATAAGCATGCATGACTAGAAGTTCATAAGTTCAATTTTGTGATTTTGCATGACTAGAGTTCTAGAACACGACATGACTAAAAGTATCCAAGAAAGATATTTTCACTGTTTACTAAGACTAATAATGCCAATGTTTAGGTCTGCACAAGAAACTTAATACTGACTAAAAATCATGGTTATTTAGCATCCTTTTAATAGTATATGGTTGAAACAATAGAACATACGTGATGCGATTGGTTTCCTGCAACATGAAGGTCCTCAATTTTTCTCTTATTTGGCATTTTAACACAATTACTGATGTCTCCTGATTCAAGATAGCGGTGAACATCTTTCAGCGAACGAAATTCATACTGATTGCTTGGATCAATATAGAACTGCAAAGATCAAAAGAACAGAGCAGTTACATGGTTAAATATAACAAAATAAAGAAAAGCTGCAGAACAAATGGTTAAATAGAGAATAAAATAAATGATGCCAAGCAAATAAAGGTCCAAAAATACCATTTTTTTACAGAGCAAGAGAGTAAAAGCTATTCTAAGAAAAGTATAAAACAACTCAAGAAGCAGTGATCAGCTGCTTTTTATCCATGTAGAAAAGAACTAACAGCTCATCAAGACCTTTAAACTTCTTGGATTACAAGATTCAACTTCAGGCGAAGAGTCCGGCAGCTTCCAGCGTCCATGCTCAAACCGTTGTAACAAGGTTTTAAGGTTCGGGACAATTTTATGTGTAAAATTGAGTAAAAAAAATCACAAAATTACAAAGAAAATACTAATCGAGCACTAACAAGCACTAATATCAATTTGGTATGACAGCATACTCAAACAAAATAAATAAAAAGGCCAATCAACTAGTAATTTCCACATAGCACCATAACATATTCACTTGCCAGCCAATTTCTCCATTACCTAGAAAACTATATATCATAAGAAATGCAAAGAGAAATGTTGTGGCATGTTGCTATGTTTATTCTCTCGCATGGCTATAGCTAGTCCTTGGTTTTCATATAAATGTTTTTTTAACCAAGGTTTTCCGTATAAATGTACTAAAGCATGTCATGTACATATTGGATTTTGAATTGCAGAAAAGGTGCTCTTCACCCAGATTCACCACATTGCTCATATAGACAGCTGGCAAGCAGCAACGCTACATCCTCCGCAGTTTTTACAAATTGCTTGCGAAAAAGGAAACGTGAATGATCTAATTTCTGGTCATGCAAGAAGCTTTAGGAGGCACAATGCATATGAAATAATTGTTGCAAAAAAAGATCACCGATAGGAAACTTAGCAAGTTAATGTATTTTTGACAGTTAAATCATGGAAACTACAGCTTACCATGTCAGTCTTGCTTCTAGATCCAGATCGAATCTTTCTAGGCCTGTATTCTTTCAACCAACCAACAGGTAAACCCTCTCCTACAGGTTCATTCTTGCTGTCAACCTAAGAAGAAAGAAGTAAGAATTAAGTAAAATTGTTGAAGAGAATGAACAGTTAAATAAACAAAAAAATAAAAGGGTTTCAAATTGCCATACTGAGACGATGGCTTTTCCCCTGACAATCCCATTTTGCATTGTAGGATGAGAGCCGTCGCTGGAATCCATTGTCTATCACCTGTTTGGATGGTGCAATCCAGAAATTCCTGTTTAGTGAAAACCTGATAAGTATTTTTACGAATCATATGGAGCTTGCCGCGAAAAAGAATGGCTTCGTTATTGTGAGCAGTCAAGTGCTCTTTAAATTATGCAGTATGCACTGCCTGAAATCTTTGCTAGCGAACACCATGACACAGAACATGAACTTCAAAGTTCAGACAATTCGGCTCAAAATGAACCAGGGAAACTGAGCCTATTCTATCCCCTCCTCACTCACCTCAATTAAGCTACTGATTTTTTAGATAATGGAAAGTGAATTCTGGCCTCTACACCACAGATGTATACGGCCCATATAACTCACATACTTACAGTCAAACACTGACTTACATCATAATAAATTTAAATGACTAAAGGTCGACTCAAACATCACTAGTACGATTATTAAATTGCCATCCATTCTTGGTGAAGAGAGACAAAGCCGCCACCTCCAAAGAACAACATACGCTGAGTATTGTATCTTTGGGCTTGTTATTTTCAGCGTATCGTAATGTTGGCGTATTACTGTAGCAAATTTGAGAGCCCTCGAAAAATGGTCTAAAGATTATAAAAAAAAAATGAAAAAATAGTTTTAGGATCTTTGGAATGACTACTAAAAGCCACGAAAAAATCGTTACAAATTATCATAACATATAGGCTACACAAAAACAACAAAAAATGCTACAGCGCAATGGTACATAACGCTGAAAAGAACAAGGCCTTTATCATCATCCTTCTACAGCAAAGAAGCTACTGATACAAGGCACAAACAAAATATCAACTCCTAGAAGATGGACAAATCCTAATGATGTTAAACAATATGCCTATGTTTGCAGTGAGGTGCTGAGCCTGAGTTTCATAGAAGCAACTAATCAAATAAGCCAAGGCAGGAGGGCTAAAAGTCAGCAAGATGGTAAGCAATTTTAAATCACACAATGTAGATAGCTCACCAAACATCCTATCTACTTTCAGTGGAGATTGCAGCTCACAGCTCCAACACAGAAGCATGAAGACCAGAAACTTAGCTGAACAAGAAGCAAAGAATTGTGACCTTAGTCATGGAGACGCGGAAAAGTAGAAAATCACACAATTCAAGCAGAAACAAAAATCTAGCCTCGGACTATTATCTTACTCAACTTACCGAACAGAATCACACGCAATTTGCCCAGATCCGAAGCTTCACAAAGATTGCCTAAACAAGAAGCGCAGGACTATAAGCGCCACCAAAAATTCCAAAACAATCGCACGCTATCACCAAGAGTCTGTCCATGTTCTTAACAATCGAAGCCTAATCTCCATGAAACCCAAAGAGCGCCCGTAGAGCATACAAAATTTATCTAAAAAAACTACTAAACACTAGCTAACTCAAATTAGTACACGCGCTAGCAAGCCGCACGGTCCAAGAAAAGGTAAAGGCCGAGCAAGAACTCACCCAACCGCCGGCCGGCGCTACGGCGCCGCTGGTGCGGCCATGGAGCAGGAGAGGAAGAAGACGAGGACCGAGGGGAGGCTCGCAAGTCGTCGCAAAGAAGAGCAGGAGGAGGAGGAACCGAGGGAGGCGAGGTGGCTCCACTTCTCCGCCTCCACGCACTAGCTCGGAGCAGGGAAAGGCAGCAGCTTTCTTTTACTTGTCGTCTCCACACTCTGATGATGGCCTGATCCCCCGGCCACGAGCGGATTTGCTCGCCTGGTCGCTCGCCCCCGTGAATGCGATGCGGTGGTGTCATGCGTCGACGGTGACAGTGTCCTCGGAGTATTTAATTCTCCTTCGCGCCACGCTGATTGGGGAAAAAGGGGAAGGAAAAAAAAAAGATCTTGGCGCCATAGTTGATGGTTGCGGCACTGCTTCTGCTGGTCCCCGGATAATAGGGGTCAGTCACTTGAAGAAGAGCTCTCGCTTTGCTTTGTGCTTTGCTTTGCTTTCGCCTTTCCCCTTGCTTGCTTGCTTGTCAGCTTGGAGCTGGACCTGGAGTGGAGCCTCCCTTGCACAGTGCAGCACTGCTCACTGGTGTACTGTACTGGGTGCACTCTACTCTCTCTTTGGCGTTATTTAGGGCGTATTTGGTTGCTGCGCTCTGCTCAGCCTGGCTCGCGCGAGCCAGGCCCACGGGAAACGGCCGATTCCGGCGTTTCCCCGCGTGCAGGCGCGCAGGCTCGCGCTGAGGCGTTTTTGCCTGTGGCTGCATCGCGCGATGCAGGCCGGCACGGCGCGCACAGCCAACCAAACACCCGCGCGAGCGCGGTCAACTGCATCGCGCGATGCAGGCTGGCGCGGCGCGGGCAAAAATATATTCTTTGTAGTATCCTTAATGTTTCTTCTCTTTTAAAAAAATTCCTTTGGTTTTCTTTTCTTTCTTCCTTTCAAGGTGCCTTCTGCTTATAGCTGAATGGCATGGCATATTGGCACCCTTAATTTGGAATCGATTTCGGCCGTGCAAACGAGATAGCCTTTGATAAGCAAGCAAAGCCTTTGTAGGATCGTCGGCACAATGGCACCTGGTTGGTCTCAATTATTGGCCTGATTCCCACAAAGCGGCGCCTATGGCTCCATTCCTTCTTCAAGATCAAGACTCAAAAGTTTCATAAAAAAAAAAAGGAACGAAAAGATCAAAAGACTCACGAGTGCGGCAGAAGCAGGCAGACAAACGAATAAGATACCTTCATCTCTCAAAGAACAATCTGTGCTTGTATATGGTGATTCAGTATGGATATTTAAGGTTATTAGCAGGAGATTAGCAAAATGCCGACTTTTGGGCGGAACACTGCACTGGACCGGGGGGGCATATCCTGTGCACATGAGGGCATCGTGCACATATGCACATTTTGAATCTGGTGCGTCCAAAGGAAATCCAACCGTTGCTCGTCATTTTGCATTTACCCCCCCGCTGGCTGGTCGATCGAAGCGTGCTGCGAGCTGCGCGGGAAATCCAGCGAGGCCAAACCCTTACCTGCGAAACCCTTGGCGCTGGGCGCACGGCGTGCCGCTGCCGAGGCACGGTGGCCGGAGGGGAGGGCTCACACACGAGGCGACGCCGGCTGATCACCGGCCTCCCCATCACGCCTGTTCGCCGGCCTCCCCATCCCGACACGATCGCTGCGTGAAGCTGTCTCTGCCGGTGGCTTCGTCGTGCACAACTTTCTCAGGTAA
This sequence comes from Raddia distichophylla, assembly GCA_005191435.1. Classification (NCBI taxonomy): domain Eukaryota; kingdom Viridiplantae; phylum Streptophyta; class Magnoliopsida; order Poales; family Poaceae; genus Raddia; species Raddia distichophylla. The sequence continues at coordinate 654,471 of SPJY01013724.1, forward strand.
TGTGCCCTTCATTGCATTTTATTCGTGATACCGGTAGCATGGTCTATCTTTGATTTGATTTGGAGCTAGTTCTTACGAACATGTATATGGAATAAAACAAATTGAGCCAACTGGTTGAAAGGAATTTTGGAAGCATATTAAATTTTGGAGGTCGTAATAACTTCGTATAGCATACATTATACGAAGTTATACGACGAGAAAGTAAAGAGGAATTAGCCTTTGGTTTAGCTTTTCGGTTTTTAGTGCCAAGAACATGAAAGAAGCACCCTGTACACAGTAGGAAGCAACAAAAAATCATATGATTTAGCATTGCATGATTTGTTTATAACAGAGCACTTCTCACTTGCATATATTGTGGCCTGAAGAATAGTCATTCTAGACAAGATTAGTGAGTAAATGTAAAATCTGAATGTTACCTGAATATATCAGATTTGTGCATGAGTGCACAAAGCCAAGTGAACTTTGAGCATGTACATCAGTACATGTACCTCGAGCATTTTTCAAACATGGTGTTCATGTATGTCATCTAGAATTAGATATGTCAATCTCCAGATTTGCAATTTTCAGATATAATCTCAGGTTTTCAAATGCACACACAAATTATATGTTGTCAAAATTCAGAGTTCCATTTGCCATTCAAGTTCAGTCTCAGGTTTTCAAATGCACACACAAAATGTTCAAGTTCCAGTCTCAGTTTTAAAAGAAATTTCCATTTGCCATTCCATTTGCATTCCAGACCAACATAGCTCATCCATTTCACAATATGGCAGCATCATGGATCAAATAGTGCTCCAGATTTCCATTTGAACAGCACACATACATAGAGTGTTTACTGAAGTTTACTGAAGTTTAATAGCACCATGAGATGCTAAGCACCAGGAGCTCCAAAAGTACACAAAAAATGCATTCATATCATTGCATTCAGAAGTACACAAACACAAGGTATTCAGATACATAACAGTACACGTGATTAGGGCATGGTATTTGAATAAAAAATATTACAAACTGGAACCAAACTGGAACCAAACACTGAATTTTACCCTGAACCGAGAACTATGCATACAAATTTCAGAAAATACAACAAGCTTCTGTGATTTCATATGATCCACACGGGATTTCATACAGATTTAAAGCAAAATTTAAATCAAAATTCATTGCAGCTTTGGGCTTCCACGGCACGCAGGGCAGGTGAGGCTCCCGCGCCGTCGGCGTCGGCCCACAAGGGAATGTGAGGGCAGCGTCGGAGGAGGAGGGCGGCGTCGGAGGGCAGCTGAGGGCGGCGTCGGAGGCGGCCCACGATGGGCGGGGCGGCGTCGAAGGCGGCCCACGAAGGGCGGGGCGGCGTCGGAGCAGCGCGGCGTCGGAGCTAAGGGGAGCAGAGGAGGGCGGGGCGGCGGAGGAGGGCGGAACGCGGTGGACGACGACGGCGACCTCGGGCGGCGGCTGAGAGGCGGCGCTAGGGTTGGCGGAGGCGGCGGAGGACGAGGCGACCTCGGGCGGTGCCGGAGCTCTCGCGTGCTAGGGTTAGGGGAGGCGCCTCCCAATTCGGGGCAGGGCGAGTGGGGGTGAGCCGGTGGGAGGGGGAAAACGCAAATATGCAGACCAACGGTTGGATGCGAGATGGACGGTCGGGATTCAAAATGTGCATATGTGCACGGGCTGCTCATGTGCACAGGATACGGACTCCTGGACCGGAGTCACTGGACCGCCATTTTTCCCCCGCTGTGCCACGTGCTCGAGCGTGGAAAACGATGGACGCCCACTTTCTTGCTGTTGCTGGTGCTCTCGGAAAATGCAATTCATCAGCCACAAGACGTTTCAGTTTCAGTTCACAGCCGTAGCAACTTGCAGCACGGCGAGAGAGATCTTTCCTTGTCAAGATGTGTTTCAGTTGCTTCAACCTTCAACATTTCAAATCTTTACACTTGCTGTCGCAATCACCATGTTACACTTACACCACACCACTCGAGGCTAAATGTTTAGCGTTTTTCGTCGTTCCAAAATTCGGGTTTTCAGATTTATTCAGGCTCCTCCCAAGTAGAAGGTTTGCACTCCATCTTGCTGCACTCTTGAGCATACACTGCTATCTTTCTTGGCTCAGATGAACTACCGGTGACTCTTGAGGTTAGGGCCTGAAGTGCCTGACGCCGGGGAACACGAGAGACACTCCGTACTTGTTGCAGCATTCGACGGCGTCACTGTCCCTGATGCTGCCTCCGGGCTGGACGATGATCGCAACCCCGTTCTTGCATGCCTCGACGGCGTCGTTCCAAGCTGCACATCTGGCTCGAACGGAACTCACGGATTTTCTGGCAAACAGAGCGCTCGCCAGACTAATTTTAAATAGTAGATGACAGTTGTCATGTTTTTTACTAAAAAAAATTAAACGAAGAATCCTATCAAAATGCTTAACCAAGCGATTAATGGTTACAGGTGATCAGTCCAAAAAGATCGCATTTTTTTAAAAATCAAAATACACAAATAACATATTTAGTAAACTACACACTGAGAGTGACAAATGGTCAATTTTTCCGCTCTGCGCTCCCACGGCAAGGCACTAAAACATTACCGTTACAAATTGCAGGAGGGAGTGAGAGGGAATACGTACACCCACCATTTGGGTTCACCTGCGCCGCTTCCATGGCGGCCACCACCGACCGCGGAGATGCCACCGCCGGCAACGACACCTTCGGCTAAAACTCTTTGGCGAAGCAAAACTAAAAAACTAAAGAAGTCCGGAAGGTCTTCGACGACCCGAAGCCGCCTCCGACGTCGAGGAAGTCACCGATAACGGATGGGTCAACCAGAATTGACGCTCCATGCTGGTAGCCTCCCCAATGAAAGCATTTCTTCACCTTACCACTTGACACTTTTTAATACTTACTCCCTCCGTCCCCAAAAGAATATCACTGTAGTATTCAAAATTTGTCCCATAAAGAATGTCATCCTGTGTTATAGGTCACACTCATTTTATTACTGCACATCCATCCAAGCACCCACCATTCTCAGTGGTCAAATGTTAGTCTTGCATGCGCATTAATTATGTTTATTTTCCCAAAAAACCAGGGACACATATGTCATTTGGTCTAGATATTAGTCTCCCCATTTAAATATTAGAATGACATTCTTTTGGGGACGGAGGGAGTACACCATTATGAAATAATAGTAGTTTTGAACATTGACACGGTCTCCAAAATACAACTTTGACTATAATTCTTTTTACAAATTTAATTATAATACATTGACGCGGAGGCGCCTTGGGCCTTGGCTAGTCTTTTCAACCCATTCGGCACGCAGATCGTGGCCGCGTCGCGCCGTGCATAGGGCCCAACGAGCGTGCTGGGTCAGGCCTCGGAAAAAGGGCCTTGCGTGTCACCACGCACCAGCCCAAGTCGGACTTGGGTAAGCCTATCAGCCACTATTCGTTTTCATTGTTTGGTTTATTTTTTGACAAATTATATTTTCCCCCCATTATTTGGTTTATTTCAGTATACTAATACAAGCGAATCTCCGAAAAATGGGAATAAATTTCAGTCTTTAAATTAAAACGATTCAAAAATACCCCACCCCCTTCCCCTTCTCCGGCGAGCCCCCACCCCCCCTTCCTTTCTCACCGACGACCCATCCGCCGGCGCTTCGAGTTGGGATGCTCGCGCTGCAAAACCGGCATGCAGGCGCCACCGGTGGCTCCAAACCAGGGCCAGAATCTACGCCGCGAGCAGTTGCAAATGAAACCGCCGCCCGCGCCGCCGCCGCCGCATCATCCTGTCCAGCTACCGGCGGCAAGTCCCAAATCTCAATAGCCAATTACATTGGCTACGTTCTAGATAGGTTGATGCTCTGACTACCGTCTCACTCGTGAAGTAGGAACAATCTGAAACTTTTAGTTATGTTATGTTTCCTGCTGCATGAACAATCTGATTGCATGAACAATTGAAAATGTCGCCTTGTCAGACCTTGTGGCAACAGCCCGAGGCTCCGTGCGTCATGTCAAATTCAGTCATACTTTTGCTCAAAAAAAATTCAGGCATACTGAGCCTGAAACTCTGGCACGAGTGGCAGTACTGGAAGCTGCGGCTGCGCCTGAACTTACCAAGTTCTATAGTGACTGGTGTGTCATCACTGTCCAGTGATTCAGTGAAACACAACATGACCACTTGCAAAATGAGCATCAGCCTGAAACATGAGAAAGGACCACAAACAAAAGCTATCTTCCCTAACCAAATGAACAATGACTGATTATTTACATGTACATCCGTTCCTCTCCCCCCTCCATGGAGCAGCGGACCACAGTTGCTTCCATGGAATCGAACATAAACCGAACGAAACCCAAAAAAAAAAGAGAGATGATTCATATGTAGTAAATCTGCCCAACATTAAGCAGAGACTCATGAGGAACGTTGAATATCACACTGTTCTCCCTGCAGATCCTCCTCATGAAAGCATACATGTAATCCACAGCAATCTTCTTGACGATCCCTGAATCTCTCCGTGCCCGCACAATCGTGTTCCCGAGGATGTGGACGACGCCAGCATCCTTGCAATGGTTCAGGTACTCCAGTTCATCGCCGACTGTCTGGCTTGCCTGGCTTGAATGCCTCAGTAGGCTATTCCCCCTGAGTGGTGACTGTGCTGGTACAATGGAGTCCTGTGATGAGTAGCTCAGGTCACCATTGGAACACATTGTGTTGTTGGTTTTCTCGGTCAGAAATGCATTATGGATCGATCCCACGGTGTTCTTGTCTGGCATGCTAAACTCATCAGAATCAGAATAGCCATCCATCATGCTCTCAAGCCGGATGAAGAGCAAGAGACAGTCAAGGAGCATCTTCTCGAAATCTTCATCTTTCTTGTGGAGGTCTTTGTATCCATACCTCGCGACACAGCGGAATATATGGAAGTTCTTTGGCCCAATCCTCCTCACAAGGAACCGCTCCTCCATTGGGACAGTATAGACAGGAAGATACTTGACACAGACAAAGACGACAACCGAGTGGATAGCAGGGAGGTTAGTAATGAAGTGGGAGAAGATGTGCGGGACGCCACTTGCCAGCTCAGTGTACACAAAACCTATCCCTGGAACCCTGACCAGACCAAGGCTTGGACCGAGGCCAAGAATCCAGGCCATCGAGACCTTGCTGTGCATCTCAAATTCATACCGCTTCACGGTGCAAAAATGCCACACATACATGATGATGAAGAAGGCTGTTGCAATAACAAGAGGGACCCAGCCACCTTGGTCAATCTTCAATATGCAAGCTGAGAAGTACGGAACCTCCACCATCAAAGAGAGCACAATGAAGGTAACCACGAGGATCCAGTGACTCTTCCACACTAGCAGCATAATTGGTACCATGAGGAATGTTGTCACCAGCATAACTATAACCACTGCAGTGCCTGTTCTTACAGCCATGAAATGGAAATCAAGTGTCATTTAATGTAGCATATTATATCATGAAAATTCAGTAATAGTTGTTCTCGCTTCAGAACAATGTTGGTTTTCTACTAGCATGTCGTAATTCTATGCCAATTCTTCTTTTTAATTGCTATGTAGCTTCTCCAAGCTTGGAGTATATTTTTACTGCTCTACAAAGTATCAGAAATATGGAATGCACATTGAACCATTGGGATTCTGGAATATTTATGTCAACGAACTACTAATCTTGTGTAGATTTGGAATGAATTAGGGCATTTTTAATGAAAACTTAGTCCAACATTTAGCACTTTATTTGTAAAACTATCGAAATTCTAGCATGGAAAAATTGCATCAGGCTGGCCAAACGTCAGTTCTTATCATTCCATGACACACCCAAATATGTACCATCAAAATTCACATAAAAAATCAAACCTTACCATATGCATTTCCTATTTGGATTTGGTTCTTGAATCCAGCAGTCACAGCAATGCAAAGAATCAGGAGGATCCAGTTGATGTCAGGGATGTAAATCTGCCCAAGGAATTTCTTCGAGGTGTGGACCACCTTTACACGAGGAAAACATCCTAGTGCAAGTGCTTGCTTTATTATCGAGTAGGTTGCAGATATGGTGGCTTGACTAGCAACAATCGCTGCAGCAGTTGCAATAACAAAGGCTGGCCAGTATATTGCATCTGCAATGATTGAACATCTCACTATGAGCACCATATTACATACAGCACTAGCACACAGTATACAGTTGCACTATCAATAATGAGTACAACAATAGTGCCAATGTGCACCATTTAGACATGATGTGGTGGCACACTGACACCTCTGTCTAAACAAAAGGTTGTGTTGGAGTTGAGAAGGACCTGGAATGGATTGATAGAATGCGTCAGCCACATGATTCTTGTGGGAAATTATATAGGCTGCCTGCCCTGTGTATGCCAGTAGAAGGCATGGGAACACAATCAAAGTGAAGGCAATCTGCAAATAAATGTTTTTACTTTAGAGAGCGCACAATTGCATACATATATGGCATTTCCTCACTAAAGACAGCTACCTGAATGGCCAATACAGGAAAATGACATAGATCAGCAAATAATGCTTCAGTTCCTGAAGAGGAAGACATTTTTTCTGTATGTTATGACGAATCTACTAGAAGTTGATGGAAGGTAAAGCCTAATGCTAAAAAGAAGCCTGACCTGTGATACTAAGCATGATTCCTCCCAGAGAGGTCCAGCTGTCAGAATTTCCCCGCCTTCGGAAATACCTGTATATATAGACTGGATTGTACGCTTTTAACACCGAGCTATCATACTTGTGAATGTTCAGTGCTCCGACACTTCCAATTAGAATGAACCAGAGCAGTACTATAGGTGCGAAGAGCCATCCAACTTTGTCTGTACCGTAGTGTTGCATGCTAAATAATCCAATTAAAATCACCACAGCAACAAGCACAACGACATCTGTCAGATGCAGAGAAAAAATCAAACGATTTTACAACATCAATATATGTAAAAGAGAGAGAATTAAATTGTCTAAGATGCTTGAAAGTAAGATAAAGAAGGCCAGCTGATGCATATGACATCATAACACATAAAAGAGATGCACATGCACTGGATTCATTCCACTATTGCACCAAGAACACTCTTCTGCATATAACACTACTCAGAATTTTCAGAAGTTACAGTATGCAAGGATATGAATAAACCATATGGAGCACACAGCATTACCTGTACTCATATTCGCATTTTGAACTTTTATTCCACCTGATGCAGAGAGAACTATGAAAGCAAGAAAAAAAATCATAAATTGGCTTCCAAGATTCATTGGATAAGTACAATATGATGCTAAGTATAGCTTCAGAAGAAAAATAAAGTAATCTGAGTACCTGATATAGCAGGAGTAAGGATACCATCTCCAATAGCTGTACAAGTACCAATAAGGACAAGAATAAGAAGACAATTTCTTTTATATGCATGTGCTTCCAGCCATCTTTTTATTTTTGCTGCTAGTGAATTTTCCTCATAAGTTCGGCGACTATATGTCGTTAGGTCCTCGTCTGTCTTGTGTTGGTTAGGTATAGTGCTGATCTTTGCATGACGGCATAGTAGGGAGTAAAGAGCAAATGTACCACCTGCGAGGGGAAAAATCAACAAGTTGTGATCTCTCAAGACATGCACACAAGTTATCAAGTAAAGAAGGAGCAGAATTGCATGAGCAACAATTGTTTCCAACCAGAGTAAATTGATCTCCGGCTAACAGTTTCATCATTTGAAGTATGCAAATTAGCAGTAACGCTGGCATCTGTCCTGACTGTAAAGGCACTGTTCTATAAATTCACCATCACGTCTGACGGCAAAATCGCTGTTCCCAATCCATTGCCAAGTATTATTTTCTAATGTGTTGGTTACTGGTTAGTGTGTAGAGAACACTCATTTGTGATGCAGTGCAATTAGTATTTTTTATTTTAAAAAAGAACCAAGCGAGTCATAAGAACAAAATACACCTTAGAACTTGAGAATATCAGCTATCTTACCTTGACCATTGTCATTTGCCCGCAAGACAACAAAAACATACTTCAGAAGAGGAATGAGAGTAAGGGTGTAAATAATCAATGAAAGTGCCCCAATAACGTCCTCATTGTCTTCTACTCCATGAGGAAAGATATTATAGAACACATACAACGGAGATGTACCCAAGTCACCAAACACCACCCCAAGGCTCTGAAATGCAAGCCGTAGTAACAAAACTGACGAGAACTTCTGCATGTAGGGAAATAACAATCAATATAAAGTCTTGTTTAGCACTCTACTTACTTCAGCCATTCAGTGCATAACAAAGATTGTTTCTAGGACTAAAGATTCTTTTGCTAGTCCTTTCATCTAGGTGGAATGAGCCAAAAAGAAATAAAAACATCTTCCTTCTGTAGGGATTGGTAGTTCCATCATATGAACCAAACCAGTTTAGTCCATGCTCTACAAACGACGGTACATGACCGTGGGTCATCTGAAAGTAGTGATTATTTTCTAGATGTGCTCAAAGAACAAAACGCACAATGAGATGAATTAGCCATATGCAGTCACTGAACTTACATCTACTGCTGACTATTATGAAAATCTTCAGTCGGTGGCAGCAAAACAAATTTAACATGTAACTAATTGAAGAGAGGAAGCTTCATACCTTTTCTGTGTACATATTTTTCAGTCTGCCCGCTTCCTCATCCATGGGCTGGTCAAGGTTTTGATCTAGTTCCCACATGCTCCCCCTATTTGTCTCCTCACTCTCTGACAGCGACGCCATTGATGTCTTCCGATCACAGCCAAAGCTCCTGAAATCCTCAAACCAAGCACAGCCCCAGGAAGAAAGCCCTCCACTTCCAGTATTTACATAAAACAAGATGGAGATTGACCGATAAACAATCACCTCCAACAAGATCAAGCACAATTCTTTGACCTCTCACTCAAAACTCAAAATTCAACCTCGAATCTCCACACCAACACCACTCACCTGCAATCCTTTCATAAATAGAAACCAAGATGGGAGCCTCAACCCATCAAACATGCATTAAGCTTCCAACCAAACCTCCCAAGCCCAACCAAGCAGCTCTGAGCCACCACCGCTCTGATGCTCGCAGGAAACAAGAAGCAAAGCTTCGGTCCAACAACGCAAGAGCCAAGAATCACAGCACATGTACTCGGAGCCAGAGCTCCAGGACCCCAGCACGGGAACCGAAATCACCAGACAGAAACGGGCCACGGATTCCTGGAAGCACGATGATTCCAACCAAAGGCCCAACCTTTCCTCCCAGGAGTCCTCTCCAAGGTCAAATTTTGACGCCGCAACGGCGGCGGCGGCGGCGGCTAATACCACCAGCAGCCCGGGCACCGAGGCGGTCGGGCTCCAACTGGCCAAACGCAACCGCCGGGACAGGGAGAGCGAGGAGGAGAAGGATTCGAGGCGGAGGGAGGCAGCGCCCAGCCAAACAGAGCAAAAGGAGGACGGGAGTATTGCCAGGAGCAGCATATGTCTGGACAGTGCGCCCACCAAATTCGGTCTGGAATTTATCTGACGAAAAGCTCTCGTAATTGGAAAATGGATTGCACTTTGTTACAGGCTTATACAGCTACAGGCAAGGAGGAGGAGGAGGAGGGAAGCAGCAAGAAGAGAGGTTCTTCCGCCTCTCTCCTGGTTCTTGCCGTGCAGCAGTTGCAGCCAAGCCTGTAGAACCGTAACAAACGGCTGATGCTGACATGGCAAGTTACCGTTTTTATGCTGCATTATTAATTAGCTTCCAGTTTGTTCGGTTTGGAGATCCAAACTTGTCACTTTGTGATTTAAATTAGTGGTTTTATGAGCCGCTTCTTGTTTGGTAGTGGTCAGGTTGATCTTCGCTTACAGCTTGCAACTTGCAATATTTTATCTCAACTTTGTTGTTTGACTTTGTTTCAGTTGTTTGTGTGTTGGGACTTCTCTTTAGTATCTTGATTGACTTTTGACAGGGACACCATTTATTTATTTAATTTGGTGGTTCATAATTGGAATATTTTTTTGGACGGGGTATTAGATTTTATTTTAACTTGTTAAGAAGCAAACTTTTTGATGTGCCCACCTGTATTCATCGTTTGTTGTTCTTGTACTTACCAAACGCTGAAAAAAAACACGAACTGCTACAAAAGAAGAAAGATAGATACAAGAACAGTGTCATATATCGTCACATGTCTCTATGCTGGGCTTGGCATGTGTCCTAAATTAAACCAAATGAAACCATGCGCTTGTCGCTAGATATTTTCAGTAGGGTATAATGTGTACAAAAATGTATTTTTCCTGAGCACTGGCCGCGGACAATTTCTACATGGAATAGTCACATCTGAGTTAACCCCAAGTTTTGTCCCTTTGGAGAAACCTGAATGGTTTGTGTCAAAACACACTACATACTGTGTATGAATGTTGACACGCCCTTCTCATATATTCTCTAGAGGAAAAGTACCACAATTATGCAAGGGAATGGGAATATAATGCGATGATTTCGTTAAGTAATAATTTAAGGGGAATTGTGCTTAAGGAATCGATTCATAGTGACTTTTCTTCGGTAGAAAATCTGGCAACTTTCTTTATAACAAAGCTCCGTGTGTCTCGACGGTACTTTCAATCTGGATTTTTTTTTGTATTATTGAGAACAAATATATTATCGAAACAATGTATAAATGATCAATCAATATTTTTAGCGCAAAAGCTTAATCATAGAATACCTAAAAAAACATATTGAAAATATTACATGTTGGATATGATCTACGGCTAACAGCCGTACCTAAAACTTAGGGAGTTGTTAGCTCCCACAACTAATCGCGCACTAATCGGGGGTGCACAACCAACTGATAGTTGCGGCCTCCTGGTGCACAGCGCTACAATAAAAGGGAGAGCCAACGCTACACGAGACTCGCGATTCCCGTACAACCCCTTCTCAGGCCCGATCCGATTTCGTGGGCGCGCTGCAGCACTGGGAAGGTCGCCGCCGGCGAGGTCGTCACTGCTACCGTCTCCCTGCATCCACTATGACCCTCTGCCTCGGCTCTCCACCAAGCAGGCCACTACGGTCTAAGTCTCGATCAACCCGATGACGAATTCAAGCAACAGTAAGATGGACCCTAACCGGTTTACGATCGGTGTTTATTATCTGGGCTAAGTTTCTTCTAAGTGCTTCCGCAACACGTTTTAGTAACTAACATTACATACTTTACAACACAACATATGATTTTTTAAATAAAAGATTTTATAATGTTCATATAGCTTAAAAAAAAGACAAATTCTCATTGATGACGGAACGGAACAACCCGCAAATGCAATGGCAACAATGGATGCAATTTTGGGCTTAGGGACTTTTACAACATATATAGAAGGAATTTTCTCTTCCTGATAAGCCAATTCGGCAGCTAGTTAGTTAGCTAGGCAGTGATGTGCATCGAACAAAAGCCCGAGCTGCTGAGCTGAGCTGAGCCGCGCCCTATCCACAGCAACCTACGTCGACTCGAACGGAACTGAGCAGATGCACAAATACATCAGCACCAGCAGCAGCTGGCAGATATGTGTGTTTATCCATACTGCGAGCTCCTGAAAAGTGAAAACGACGCATCTACGTACCCTCCTGGCCTGCTAAATTGCAAAAGCAGGCAGGCATAGAGGCATGGAGAGCACTTCAAGAGGGCATGGCAATGCAGGCACGAACTATAGATATTAGTCATGGGCAGTCTAATATATAGCTTTGTCTGAACAATGGAGAAGCTAGGGGTTTTTTTTGAGGAAAAGGCTGTCTGAACAAAGGAGAAGCTAGGTTTTTTTTTTTGAGGAAAAGGCAGGAGAACTGCCTTTAATTAATTTAAAAGAAAAGTTACATGGTCAAAATTTAGGGGGAGGTTTATGCGCATTCCCCCAAACGCGCGCTACAATTAAGCTAACTTATTACAAAACGGGCGCCTGCTGCCACCCAAAAGCGCAGGACCTGCAGGAGCAAATCGAAGAAGGTCATCGGCGGCAGCTCCTTCGATTTGAAAATGCGATTGTTCTTTTCGAGCCAGAAATGCCACAAGGTTGCTAGCACGACCGATCCTATACCTAGGGCATGGTTGGATTGCAGGATGTCCTCGGCCCACCAGGCGTTGAGGTCACCAGTGTGGGTCCACGTGGCGGTGAGGTCACCAGGCGTTGAGGAGAAGCTAGGTTTGTTAGTGGCTGACTGGCTGCTCTTCTCCGCAAGTGTGTGATATATATATATCTATAAATAGTACAAGTTCGACCACGAGCTACGTCTGCTCGCCACGCGTTGTCGATGCCCAACGCCTTGCCGTGCCACCGCCCACTCTCCCGGCCGGGCGGAGTGGCGGGTGACGGCCTCTCGGCTCCTGGCTCCCCTTTCCCCTCGTTATATATATGCTCCACCACCATGCAATATAGTGTGCATGTGCTTGTTGGGGAATGGCAAGTCGATAGGATATGGCCATTCCTAGCTCCCACACTGACCGAACCTAGCAGTGAGTGTACATATATGTAGACATGTAGTGACCTGTAGATAGTGTTCTCTCCATGATCTCTGTTCACTTTGGTGTGAGTGCTTGTTGGGCTAAGCTTGATGCATGCATGGTGGTCGATCAAGTTGCATTGACCATTTAATAGCTAGACAGATAAGGTGTTTCGGTTTTTTAAGTTAAAAGACTGCGAGGGTTTCTCAATTTTACCATCATATCTTACTCCGAAGAAGATATGTACAACGCATACGCCCAAACAAGAAGAAAGAATAAGAAAGAAGGAGAAAAAAAAGATAGCACGCTGGTTGGTGTCATTGGCGAGGTCTAGCGAAAAAAAGTACGTACACGGGTAAAAATATAGGCAACATTTAAATTTAAACAAATTTTCGCCATAAATTAGGTTATATACTGAAATTCAGAAATTCCCACCGATCCATATGAATTTTCATATTCAGATTTTGATTTAAAACTTTTGTCTGTGAGAAAAAAAAATCAAGTTAGCACTAACTATCGCTCATATATACCGCCGCATAGAATTTTGGCAAAAATATTCTTCCCATGGTGTTGACATGCACAAATTATTTTCTCTGCTGCTTCTTTTTCCCATAATACATCTAGGCCTTGTTCTTTTCATCTAGAATTAAATTAGGATTCATTTTATTATTTTTTACAGGCCAATCGTTTTAGTGCTTTGTAGTTACTTTATAAGATTATAAAATAATTCTTTTAGAGTTTCTAAAAAAAATTAAATAATTTTTTAAACTTGTTAAAACCGTTGTTTTCAAGATATCCTTTTTTTAGATTAAATTTTTCGGTTTCTTTAAGCGGTGGAGAACAAGGCCTTGCTCACCCGAGCTGTAATTTCTTTCTTTTTGCTGTATTAATTAGCATCGCAATGGATTGGACCGAGCAAAAAGCTCGCTCCTGCACTATGCGGAAGCAGATAATTAAGGCGTGGCAATGTGGCCACGACGCATAAATCAAAATAAAGCAATAATGGAGAGATCGAAGAAGAGGGGTCGCTTGAACGGTCGATAGCGAAGCGTGCTTATGACGCGGCCTAATCTGGCAACTAGCCATGTAGTGATGCCGTTAATTAAACAACCATGACGTTTGCTCCACAGTACGATGATTAGGCCAGCTTATCTTTATGGTTTAACCTCTTGTTTGTGCTGACTTTTAGGCAATCCTTCTCTCTTTCTCGTCACTACAGGTTTAGCCACGAACTACTGGATAAAACAAATGCTTGATATTGCCAGTTGCGTCGAACTGTAGAAATGGAAATAAAATAAACTGCATACCAAACCAGTTGTTTGGTGCAACGCTAGGGAGGTAGTGAGCTAATGACTAGGGGAGTTCGTTGGACTACACACAAAATTGCGATGTTTATCGCTTATTGCAATAATCATACGTCGTACGGCGCTTTTAGCCAGGGGAGTTCATATATCTATCTGAACGACTGAACCCACGGTTCTACATGGCTCTTCAGATACAGTCACAGATAGGCCTTCTGGTCTCTCACACATGTACATCCACAGCAGACATCACAGGGAGTGATCATTGTTGGAGCTGGAGTCCAATTCATGCCTTGATTAGCTATTAATAATTCAGTGGCCTTATTCATGCATAGTTCCTCCCTCACGTTCTTAAAAATTTAATGTTTTGAACGTTGATATGGTTCTCAAAATACAACTTTGATCAATAATTATCAATGCAAATTATTTATAAAATCTAAAAACAACAATATTAATTATGGAAATATTTCGAGTTGAATCTACGTATGATTTTTATGTGTCCAATCCAAATAATTCAAAAAACAATCATAGATAAAGTTTTAAAACTTTGACTTAAGATATATCTAAAACAACATGTTTTCGAGAACTGGTGGGGGTACAAAATTAGCTATTAATGCATTGTATATGTTGTGCTTTTGCACCATGTCTCTATTGCACATCAATTAGTAAATTACAATTTTCTTTTGTTAGAGGAGATGATTTAGTTGGGGGATCTTTTATACTAGTCCAATTCGTCCATATATCTAGTCTGAAAGAATTAGGAATGTCTAGAAACATGAAATCAAATGTATTTTGATGAATATTATTAAATAAATACTAATATATATTTTTAACAATAAACCTAAACCCGCAGTGCATGACGATGCGTCATCAAAAACTATCTATGCTTGTTCAAAACTGTCCTGTTAACCAACGAACCAATTTAGCATGGTTTGAAAAGTTAGGAGACCGATCTTATCTATCGTTACACTACACGGACCAATTTGACTCAAACCTCAAAGTTCATGATCAAGCTCTCGGAACCTAGTAGCTCCCAAGCTCATATCCCTTTACGCCGTGATGATTCTCCGTTAAATTAGCTTGGTATGCGTCGCATATCATGACCTGGCATCGACCACGACCTGCTTGATTGTCCTGACGACGTGAGGTGGCTGCTGATGAGACGTCGCCTTTAGCCACATGAGCTTGTAGCTAGAGACCAAGCTAGCTAGTCGTCCCCCAACTCCAAGAATAAGAGTATCCCCGGCAGGGGATGCAAATGAGCCGGTGTCAGCTGAGATGCTTGCTGTGCTGCCCGCGCCCGTACTGTGCCCAACCAGTGATTCAAATTTTTTCTCCCGCCCCAGGATGACACCGGCTCATTTGCATCCCCTGCTGGGGATGCTCTAAGCAGATGCGGACAGTGAAGTACCACACAATAATTTATGCCCGAATAACGCAGAACCATCCCAAGCGTGAGCACCTGCAGCAGTCACTCTAAAATACCGTAACTTTGGATAGAGTGTCGGATGGAGAGAATGAATTTTTTAGAGTATACGTAGTGTAAAATATGAAGAAAATTTAGAGAAAAAATAGAGTAGCTAATAGTGAAATAGAGTGTGGGGATAGAGGGTTACATGTGGATGTTCCCTAGTGCGCCTAAAACATATGTACATACGGACAGTAAGATCGAAGAGGCTGCCCCCACCATGTTTTGCAGCATCAATCAGTAATCACACTCCTCAATCAGAATGTGGCCCCTCAGCTTGATTGCAGCATCGATCAATCAGTCGGAGGCGTTAATTAGTGTAAGTGCACATACATACATGCATACACACACACGTGTAAAGGAACATTTCGCGTGGCACTTTGTACACGAAAACGATCTGTATGCATCCTGTCCGGCTGAAGATTGGAAGAAGAATTTAGAAGGGAAATATCGGACCATTGTCCCCAGTTAAGTGAGAGCCAAAGCAAATCTGGTCAGCACTTGATTTTTCAGGGGTAGATGACCCACAAGAGAAACAATCTTTTTGGCGGATGTAGTTAGTCTAAAATATGAATTGAGTTTTAAATTATCTGGAAAAAAGGGTCCTTGGATATTGCAGTGGCTCCAGTACGTACGTTGGCTCGCTTGGTGTGTGTGATCTTAGCCAAGTGGATCCATCACCATCAGGACGTGGCTAGCTGCCGAGAGGACGGGTGCGGCGTACGGCGCGGGCTCCTGTCGCAGCCACGGTGTCTGGAATTGAAGCCGGTTAATTAGTCAGCAGCTAGCCAGGTGCGCCTTCCGTCTCGTCTTCTCTCGGTCCGGCAGAGGAGGAGGAGGAGGGGGACGGCGACGGCGACGGCGACGGCGACTTTAACTTGGCGCGCGCACGATGCACCCCCGCTTAATCGCCGAGTCAATTAGGGTGTGTTTGATATTTTGGTTGGCCGAATGAGGTGGTATATAAGATGGTATGATACGTGGTACATATGTTTGGTAGGGTGGATGGGATAATTTGATGCTTGTAGATATGAGTTTGGTTGGTGTGACTAGACCTGATCATTTGTCGGGATCGGACGGATTCGATCGTTTTTTTTAAATCCCGACAAAAAATCAGTCGGCCCGAGCCCGTCCCAATCGTGCACCAAGTCAAAAATCTGGACACAAACCCGAATCCGAACGGCTGATTTTTCTTTTTTTTTTTGGGCCTGAGCAGGTCTACATGTGATGAAACTGAATGGATTATAGAGGATGGTTTAAATTTACATAATATCTCTTGTTTGCCTTGTACCACGTGGATCGAGCTTTTGGTAAAACAATTCCGTACATCTTTTTGTTCCATCATGTTTTCATCTTACTTTGTATTGTCCTATTCTATTCACCCTCATACAACCAACCAAGCACACCTTTAGTTACATCTAGCCAATTCAACTCCAACAAGAAACAACCTTATCCATACCGAGGGTGAAAGGAGATCGGTCGAACCGGAGCGAGAAGAGCGTCCCTGCTTGGATTTGGCGACTTCCCTAATCACCGACAGCCTCCGGGCTTCCACCAAGTTCATAGAAGCATGGATCTAGATGGGGGATGTAAATGAGTAGTATTTGTTGCAAGTTCTCTAGGATTTTGGCTCTGACGAGGTTGACAGCAGTGGTTCCTCCTGGAGCTTGGAGCTTTGAGCGGTTAGAGTTAGGCAACAACTTCACCCTCGGCGGGAGGTAGCTCACAGATGTCCTCTGCATGCTGCAGAAAATATCAATGTCGACATCATCGGGAACAAAGGTTGGTGCAAACCTCGTGGTGACACTTTGTACGTATTTATTTTTTCGCTTTTGCTCCCACGCAGGCCCCTGCGCTCGCGGGCTCGTGCAGGCGCTGCCACACGCTGGCGCCGCTGCGTGCTTGCCGCCGACGCTGCCACTTGCTCGTCGCCCACCGAGTACGCTGCTCGCTCGCCGCCGACGTGGCTAGCTGCTGCGTCGCCGACGTCGCTGCTAGCATCCCTTATCTTCCTTGGCAAACGCGGCGCCGTGCACGGCTAAGTGCTCGCGAACGCCGGGCCGCCCTGCTCGAGGCCGTCGTCGTCGCCTGCTTCGACGGACCGTCGATCTACTCTTCTCTACCTCTCTAATTTGCTCGATTGGTAGCTTACAGAGTTTTTTTCATTTTTTTTATACTGTTTTTTGTACGGTGAAATTTATGTACAATCGTACTGAAAAAAGGATCGTCTGCACGAAACGCAAAACGCAGGCGCCTGCGTTCTAGTCGGTCCCTTATTTTTTTTTTGGAAAACTTTACGTGTTTCGCAAAGATCTCGGAAATATTTTAAAATATATCGTTAAGTTTTTTTCGAGGGTTCTCAGCTTTCTAAATAATAAGCCATGTACTTTTAAACCGAATCAAAGAGGAAGCAAAACAATGGTTAATGAAGGTTTTTTTTTTGGAAAGGTTTGATTCCCCAATATGAGTCCAGAGGCCCAATGGCCCAACCCAACCCCAACCCCAACCCCAACGCCCCCAATTCCAATCAGCCTGCAAATTATCAGCTCCAACTCTCGAATTTTGTACTGTACTAGCATTAATTTAAATCGAAATTAAAAAAATAATTGCCCGTTTAAAAAAATTTAAAAAATAGCATCCTAGCGCCCGTTCAACGGGCGCTATATATTAATCGCCCGATAGATGGGCGTTATTAAAGGCCTACAGTACAAGCCAGCCGATCAGCAATGGTCGGAGCCAATAATCGCCCGTTGGACGGGCGTTTTATCACTGTTCGAAAAAAACCGCCCGTTGAACGGGCGTTCTATACGCGCGGGAATGGATCGCCCGTTGGACGGACGCTATTTCGCTCTTACCCCCCCGCGCGGCCGGCGCCGGATCGGCACAGGACTCATTTGCAACCCGCGCGCAGAGAAAAGAGAGGAGAGGGAGAGGAGGAAGAGAGAAGAGGGAGAGGAGAGGAGAGGAGGAGGAAGAGAGTGAGGAGGGAGAAGAGGAGAGAAAAAAAAAGGTAATTTTAAAACTTTGTTCTATTTTTATTTTGTAATGTTTAAAAATAAGGTAGGTTAGAAATATGGGCATGATAAATTGAATATTCCGTTTAAAGTCTAGATTTAGCGATTAGGTTTTAATAAAAATTAGGTATATTTTCTGTAATTTTTATGTACATCTGATTTAGAGTTTTAAATTAGAATAATATTCCGATATGTTTTTTGTATGAATATGTAAATGAGTTTTAGGATTTAATGTTTTATAATATATGCGGTAGTTTGTAGTCTATATTTAGGGTTATAACTAGGGTTGTAAGAGAGGGCTATACGTTGATTTAATGCGTATGTTTATTTTTATACAGTTTACGGTTAGGGCTTATAAATTTAGAGGACATGTGTAGGTCTGACGTTAGGGTAGTAGCAGACTCGATTTATATGAAGCATAATGCACGTTGGTTTAAAGCATATTACAAAGGATTAAAAGCGATAAATCTTTAAGATGTTTTTGTCGGTACAAAAATAATTATAATTTATTAGTAGTTCATTTCGTTTTTGTACAGGGTCAATGGGAGACAGAAAATATTTTAATGTTCATTATGGGAAAGGGGATATCAATTTTGGTCCAGACGGGGTAGACCTATCTATGTTCCGGGGCAATGTTTAACGCTAGACGACGTAGCGTCCGTCCTACCTGGTAGCGCAGCGCAGCGCAACGTCTAAAATGCCTTCGATTTTTTCCTATTATGGAAAACACATCGCAATTAAACTCATAAATTAAATACATAAGAAGTCGCATGAGCATCAATGATACAACCATTGTAGCATAAGCTCGTCACTCTGAAATACCTACTATTTTACGTGCATGGCCACGGCTGTGTAAAAGGGTTGTGGCATTCGCATGAACACCACGTTGCTGAACATTGAGAAGTCGCTTCCCACGTTGTGTGAAAATACCCTGGGTATTGTTCTTGCATGACTGATCTTCGCCGAAGAACTTCTGCGTTCGGTGTGCTGGGGTAATGGCATCCACAGAGGCATGAGGTCTCACTACAAAAACGAGTTGGGATGTAGTGTTGATCGAGAACCATGCGGTTTGACGGCTCCGCGTTTGCCGTCGGCTGTTGGCGACGCCTCTGAGGACGCTGCTGAGTTGTTTGCTGTGCAGATGGCTGTAGTGCACGGAGCCTGCTCTTCAAGCGATCTATCTTTGCGTGAAGGCTTGCGATGTAAAAATATGCAGCGCTCGGGTAAGGCTCATCCATCCACATAGTCCATCCACAGGTAACATCTGGAATCTGTGAGTTCAATTGATATACTTAGTCTGCGCACGAGATGTATGACGGAAAATAAGGACGATACTTACGTTGTAGTCTGGACACCGGTAGAATCTACGACCAGTGAAGCCTTCATGGACGTAGTCGAACCACTGCACAACGGCAGGGTTACCACACTGGCATTTCGGCCATAGCCATATTGAAGCATAGCTTCGATCTCTCAGGAGGGCTGGACCATCTCTCCAGTCGTCGTAGTCCAACACACGCATGCCAGATGCAGGCGGACGAGCATGCTCTCCTGGACCAAATGACTCCCACCATGTATCAGGAATGAACGGGCGTGTGGAAGGACCCCAACTTGCCATGGTGTATGTGAGGTTCTGCGGTTCGAAGCTTATGGAGGCACGATATTTATAGATGGAAAGGGTACCACACTGTCACGGTGAGAAGAGATAAATGTTAAGTATTTTTTAAGCAATAATTCACGTATACTGTTCGTGAAATTGACCAGTCACTGTCAACACTGTTAATCCCACCCCTTTCTCTCTCCGTCGGTGCAAACATGTCCTTCCGCGTGTCCTATCTCTCTCCGTCGGTGGACACTGCAGCCGGAAGCGACGTGACAGCACAAATAGCAACAGGATTCTACACAGTGCTTATACAAAGTGTCAAAGCGACATGACAGCACAAAGAGACAAAAACTGCTCACACAGTGTTCGTACACAGAGCTTATACACAGTGTTTAAAAAGCAGCTTCTCGCCCACGCGCTGGTACGAATCCGATGTCAATTTCCTTTAAATGGAGCACCCGGTGCCCACGAATCTCGCACCACACTAACACCCATAGCACATATCTAGTTTTCGAACACTCGTCACTTCCACAAGAACTATATCTTCAATCGTTTCGGAGGTGGTCTCTTATTTCATTCCGTTTAATTGTGACAATATTTTTGATTTTATTCTGTTCAACCTGCTTATATGTGTGTTCTATATGTTTCATCGTCCTTTTTATGTGTAGTAGATGGATAACGTGCATACTACTACTCGTCCATTTGTGCCACCTAGATGGTGGCTTTCATATGGCCCAGGAGTTGAAGCACACGAACCCTCTGAAGATTTGCCGATCGTATCGAGAACTCACTACAACACAAATCCTACGATGCTTAGAGATCCAGAGTTCTATAGAGGATGGCCGCAGTGCCTCCACGGGATCGACACGGTCGTGCAGATTTATGATCGTGTTGCAGATGGTTTTACGGGCCGTAGGTTTTACCGATGTCCCATGTTTGAGGTGCGTATACCATCAAAATTAACCATATTAGGTTAAAAAAAGGTTATTCGAAATAAACTCGATTTTTTGCAGGCACAGGATTGTGGCTTTACAAAATGGATGGATGATCCATACCCCATGGCTGCATCTACATACATAGACTATCTGCACGGAAGAATACAGCAGTTACAGCATCGAGTAAATGGTCTATTGACTGTGCAAGCGACAGAGTGGGAGCGAATGCGATTAGTTCTTGATCCACAATTTGAGGCGAACCCCCCATGCACCAATTATAAATGCCTTTGTGGATGTCACTACCCCGACAGTCCGAACGAATTTGTGCGCTACAAGCGAAATAAATTTCGGAGGGAGTACGGGCACATCGAAGATCCAGACTTCGTAGAAAACCTTTCATGCAGCACTCGGTGGTGCATTTGTCCATGTCATTTTCCAGATCAACTGCCTTAAACGGATGCGTACTTGTATTTCGATCGAAGTCAGAACAAATAAAGTGTCATTATACCTTCTCTTATCATTCTCGGTTGTCACCGTCAAATTTTATGGTTTCTCACAACCGATGCTTAAATATTAAAATAAATTGATTAACGTGATACAAGTCATCGCACGTTATATGGATAAAACAATTTAACATATTAGCGCATCATAACTAAACCTACACTTCCCACTCTGCTCGTCTGAATAATTTGCCTGCTGCTCCCCTTTTACAGCCGAGCGTTCGTCAATTAAATTATCAACAAAACCTGCTTCCCTAATCAGTAATTTCTGGTTGCATGCACGTATTAGAGTTTTATGGTCAGGAATCCGATGGCACTGGCACGAATTATTATTGTCAGGAATCCGATGGCATTGGCAGACAGGAAATGACGGTGGTGGCAGGCACGAATTGATAGCAGCGCAAATCCTAACATTGCACGTGAGAGACATAAAGCGCCTACTGGACGGGCGCTTAAAACGCCCACTGGACGAGCGCTATTTAAATACCGCCCGCTGGACGGGCGCTATTTAAATAGCGCCTGCTGGACGGGCGCTATTTATATAGCGCCTGCTGGACGGGCGTTTTATAGTCAGTCGCCCGTCCAGTGGGCGCCAGGATGTTATTTTTTTAATTTTTTTAAACGAGCAATTATTTTTTTAATTTCAATTTAAATTAATGCTAGTACAGTAAAAAATTCTCCAACTCTCCAAGGCAGTACTAGGGCCGGGCATCCATGGCTGCAAGGGAAACTGGGCCGCTCGTTGTTGCTGGGACTCTGCTCGATCTGCAAGACGAATGCTTGAATGACAAAAAGAAGAAAAAAAAGAAGAAAAAACATCAATTTGGTTTTTAAATTGTTGCCAACCCAATTGGGAGAAATGGCTGTAGTCGAGCCACTTTTTGGCTTCCAAAGTGAGGGAAAGAGAGACAAAAGACAGGTAGAGGTGAGATAAGAGATGTGGGACTTGTTTGTTTGAGCTCAAAGTTGTTAAAAATTTCAATTCAAAAAAGTTATGATCGTCGTTTTTTGAATAAGACGAATGATCAAAGATGTTCTCAAAAGTCAAATGTGTTAAACAAAAAAAAAAAGAGGCAGCGCTAATTTTAATTTAATTTAATTTAAGCAAGAAGGCCTCAGCCATGCATAACGCATTCCACAAGCCCAAACACTGAACAAGTCAAGAAGCCGGCGAGTCGGCGGCTAGCATCTCGTCATTTGGCATCTCCAAGGACACCGGAGTCCGGACGCGCGCGGGGGTGGGGGGCATGGCCGCTCCAGAGTCACCGTTCCGGCCGGACGTGCTGAGGGGCAAGGCGGCGCTGGTCACCGGCGGCGGCTCCGGCATCTGCTTCGAGATCGCCGCCCAGCTCGCCCGCCACGGCGCCTGCGTCGCCATCATGGGCCGCCGCCGCGAGGTCCTCGACAAGGCCGTCGCCGCCCTCCGCTCCCACGGTCTCCGGGTACGCCCCCCAAATCCCCTCACTCCTCACCTCTATCCTACCTACCAGGCTACCACTGTTCTAAGTTCGTCGCTTTCTGCTCGTTAGTGGCGTGAGATAGAGCGACTTTGTGCAGAAAGATAGCTGTTTTCTTGTCTTGGTTCGTCGATTCCAAGGCAGTTTCTTGTTGCAGGAGAGCGTCTATGAAACGCATCTATTGTTTCAAGTTCAATCCCTGGGGCGAACGTCCTCGTGCTGTACAAAATGGGTTAGCTCCGCGCGTGGTTAATGTGCCTCTTGGCGTGAACGTGCAGGCTATTGGCTTCGAGGGGGACGTCCGCAAGCAGGAGGATGCGGCGAGGGTGCTCGCGGCGACGGCTGAGCATTTCGGCAAGCTGGACATTCTTGTCAATGGTGCGGCCGGCAACTTCCTTGCTTCCCCGGAGGATCTCACGCCCAAGGGGTTCCGGACAGGTACTTCATCGAACTATATGACTTTTGGTTCGCTTGAGGGATGCTCTTTGATCCAATCGTGCACACAATTGCAGAACTACATTAGGATTATCTCGCTTTCGATCTGAAGATGTACATTATCTTATTACAGTCTTGCTAGATTATGCAATTTGTGGTAGGCAGCTTGCTCAAGCGCTTTTCATATCGTTAACTTACCTACTATTTACTAATCGATCGATGTTCTTCTGTCCCCTTTATTTCAGAGTAGTTTGTATTGACAATTTCTGTCTGCAGTTGTTGAAATTGACACTGTGGGTACATACACAATGTGTTATGAAGCCCTCAAGTATCTGAAAAAAGGTGGGCCAGGGAAAGGCCCCTCCACTGGTGGCCTCATCATCAACATAAGTGCCACGTTGCATTACACTGCATCATGGTACCAAATTCATGTCTCCGCTGCTAAGGTATGCTTCTTTGATACACTTGAATAAACTGATTGAAATAAGGGCACCTCTCCTGATGGAACGGTTTCTGCAGGCAGGTGTTGATAGTATCACACGGTCATTGGCTCTGGAATGGGGAACAGATTATGACATCAGGGTCAATGGGATTGCACCAGGGCCAATCAGAGACACTCCAGGAGTTAGGAAGCTTGCACCTGAGGAAATGGGCAAGGGGAAACGAGAAATGATGCCTTTATTTAAGTTCGGGGAGAAGTGGGACATTGCAATGGCCGCACTCTACCTTGCTTGTGATGCAGGTCAGCTGTCTGTTCGTCTCTTATACAAAAATTTCTGTTACCAATGAAAGTTTAATAAGTTTTGAGCATCCGCTTGCCTGAAGATCATCTGGATGAGGCTGGTCTATGCGGGATTTAAAATAACAAATTCTGCTACTGTGGCATTTCTGGTTTAGGTCAATAAATGTTTCTTATGTTGTCGCTGTCATTTCCAGTGTTGATGTGTTTTTACTGAAATAGTAAATCAATGGAGTAATGGATTAGCCTCCGTATGAAAGCTTGCCATTTGATGTATTCGACAATTTGATTGCAGGCAAATATGTAAATGGGACTATAATGGTGGTTGATGGTGGGCTTTGGTTAAGTCACCCTCGACATATTCCCAAAGAGGAAGTGAAGGAGCTCTCGAAGGTTGTTGAGAAGAAGGTTAGGACCTCTGGTGTTGGTGCGCTAACCAGTAAATTGTGATGGCATATTTTGTTTATGTCACTGGCTTATGTGTGTCCTGTAGTATCCTTAAGTATTGGTATCAGCAAGCTTTATTATCTCTGTGATTCTTGTAACCTGCTGAATCCAGTTTGGTATTGATGAGAAAATTCAATATCAAATCTCATTAGAATACTGTGATTGATTTGGGACCCTCTCCAAAAGATGCAAATTGCCAGTTGTCCACGTATTCCCATGTTGCGTTAACAATGTACATCTGTAATTTAAGAAGGGTTGTCTTGAAAATCGTTTCATATTGTTTAAGAAGGGTTGTCTCGAAAATTGAACTACCTACATATCTTCTATGTGTAATTTAATCCAGAACCTAAGTTAATTTTATGGTAGTATGTGGCAAATATGTCACAATGGCAGAATGGCGGTTTTACTACTGCAATATTCATGGAAATGAGACAAGGTTTGTTTTTAGAAAGATTTTTTTATGTGTACACAACACATAACAACTGCATAACTGCATTCCTTACCAGGTGTGAACATTGTTCAATTTTTTAGAAATAAAAAACAGATACTGGCAGTCCAGACAAATATGTGATCCTCCTGTGCTTCAACTGCCTCACGGTGTCATGGGGTGAGCATAATTTCTTTGCCATTTAAGTTAGTATGATGGTGCCTGGTACTCCTTTGGAAGTATTCCATCCAAGAAAGAGGTCTTTTATACTAGTTATTTGATTATGGCTCATGAATGAGCCTCTGAACTCTGATAGTGTCAGTTCACAAGTTCTCTTGTGAAACTCACGCTGTCCCCAGGAACTATCTTACAAGGGAAAAAAACGAACAAATAAGTATGCCTAACACTCGTCAAATAATTTTAATTATAATTATAATCATAATCACAATTGTAAAGTATTCTGAATATTCAATATCTGTGGAAGAAAGTGATAAGATTTGCAAAATATTTGCAATAGACAATAGTAATGTAATAAG
The DNA here is from genome assembly GCA_005191435.1 of Raddia distichophylla. NCBI lineage: Eukaryota > Viridiplantae > Streptophyta > Magnoliopsida > Poales > Poaceae > Raddia > Raddia distichophylla. The sequence continues at coordinate 679,765 of SPJY01013724.1, forward strand.
TTCATTGATAGTCTTCTAGGGAAGCACATTTTCAATGAACTAGTCACTGAAACTCCTTTCCAGAGAAATTTGTTGCCCATCTCTTATCTTTCAACAGGCAGAGCGGGGAGGCTGGGTCTTAGGTTGGCACAAACTGACAGTAGGGAATATGTGACATATGCCATGTATTTGACTATGACTGGCATGCATTAGGTTATGTGTAGTGTGGACCAGACAATTCCTTGTTGAAAACATTATTGGTCGTAGCTGTTCCATGTCTTAGTCAATTCTAGCTTGGCCTTTCCTATAGGAAAAGCCTGGATGCAAGCTCATCACTTGCTATGCTAAGTAAGGGGCAGAGGCAGTTACCAGTCCACAGCAAGGTTGTTTCAGGCTTTCATGGCCAGCATACTATTTTCAGTCTTTTGGTGCCATCTCTGATACACATACACTCACATGAACACTCCAACATGCATTATTATGCGTATACAAGTTTGAGCTACTTATCCATACTTGTTAAGGACAGTGTTCTCAGATCAGTTCACATGAGAGATATCTGTTGTATAGATGCTAGGCTAAAAGCCTGTTTGTACATGATATTTGATAGATGACATATTTTTAAAGGCTTTAGCTACATTGCTCGATTTACTTGTTCTCTTTGTTTATAGTGTGACGTTCCTTTGCTGTAGTGGTATATATAGTGGGACAGCCTGACACGGGATGACCTGAATGGTCTAAGACTTAGATAAAAACTTCTCAGACATATAAAGGTGCCCTGACCCCTTTGCTTTCCTATCCATCTTCTGAAGAAGCACATACAATCATACAGGTGATGCCCTTCTCCATATACTTCTATCTCTCTTACTCTTACCTCATTCTTTAGTGCAAGAATGTGTCTCACAAATACAGACCTTTTACTGTAAAATATGTATTATGATGTCTATGCACATAATTTTTTTACCCTCAGCCTATGCATTTGGATCCATTTGATATTCATGATGGTCTAGTTCTTTTTTTGAGCTAATGAACTAATGATGGTCTAATTCTTAGAAACCAACCTCAAATTTGTGGAACTTGAAAAACTAGATTGGTTTTGCATATACCTTCCTTCTGAATTAAATCGTGGATCAAGCCATTTACTTCTCATTTCCTGCATTTGAAAGCATTTTCTGTCTCTTTTCGTACATTTGAAGGCATTTACTTAACCGTGATTTGGCTGAACTTTGGCATCATAATTGGATGTACATTTTCTGGTGGGTTGCATAGGAGAAAGGAAGAACTGAACTGGGATTATGGGCCGTGGGAAAGTAGAGCTCAAAAAGATTGAGAATCCAACAAACCGCCAAGTTACCTTCTCCAAGAGGCGAACAGGGTTGCTCAAGAAGGCAAATGAACTATCTGTTCTCTGTGATGCACAAATTGGGGTAATTATTTTCTCCGGCAGTGGCAAGATGTATGAGTACTCCAGCCCTCCATGGAGGTGTGCCAAACATTTTTCACCAATTCAGTTATTGCTTGTTTTCTGCACTTCGATCATTCTCTGTTCTTTTTCGTTTTAGGGTAAACAGAAACCTCTGATATTGTGTAGGTCTCGTAATACCGTTCCAACTTGTCATGTGTTGAGCATATTTTTCTTGTAGAAATTTCTTTAGTCTGTTCAATTAGTACTCTGTAGTTTTCAATTGTGTATACTTATTTTTGAACTTTCTGCTGGAAACTTGCTCTTGATAATCTTCAAGATTTCATCATGTTCTGCACTAAAATTTGGGTAATCGAGTCAGATTTAATCTATAAAGTTCTTTATTGTTCCGTACTAATTTCTGCCAAGTACAATGATTTGAACTTAGCATAGACTATTTAAAGTGTATGATGGGAAACTGATGGCAATCGAGTACATACACTGATACAGCCCTGCTTCCCTTTTTTTGCAGAACTGCAAATATATTTGATAGATATCTGAAGGCCCCGAGCACTCGTTTCGAGGAGATGGACATCCAGCAGGTACAACGATTATTATAAACCAATATCGTTAATTTTTACCGGCATAGCCTAATAATTCATTTTTCTAAAAAGAAAAACATCCATGAGATGACAAGGATGAAGGATGATAACAGCAGGCTTAGGATCATTATGAGACAGTATATGGGCGAGGACTTGGCTTCATTGCCTTTACAAGATGTGACTAACCTTGAACAGCAGATTGAGTTCTCTCTGTATAAAGTTCGTCTAAGGAAGGTAACAATTAAACAACTTGATTCAATAGTTGTTAGTTCTTTTAGTTCACAAACCTCTAAACTGCTCATTGCTAACACCCTAATTCTAGCAGCAACAGCTACTTGACCAGCAGCTGCTTGAAATGCACCACAGGGTATGCAAAAGAAGATGCATTAATTCAGTGTTCTTATATCTCTTAGCACACCCTTTTGATAATTGATTTTTATTGCTTTTTTTTAAAAAAAATAACAGGAGATGCACATGTCAATAGATCAGAGCAACTATTTGTGCCACATGGTACGACAGTATCAGCTTTGTTGTCAAGTGATTTTGTGTTCCAATTTATTTACTACCGAACTTGTCTGTCAAAAAGGATCCAGCAAGGCAGCAGAACCAGGCAACTGAGGTGATCAATCCAAAGCCGTTTCCATTCTGGGATATGGGCAGTCAGCTCTATGGCCGTGATGCTGAATCCTCCATGACAGCACTGCAGCTTTCACCTCAGCTGCATGAGTTCAAGCTCCAGCCATCGCAACCCAACTTTCAGGAGACCAACCTTCATGGCTATGTTCGCAGACTGTGGTAAGGTGTCGCCTGTGTCATACATAGCTGTTCACTTGTTAAAGAAACGAGTTATTCAGTTATTCTGCATCAGTAGTTTCCAAGATGCCATTTGCTATTTTGAATGTGCTGGTCACCAATTACATTTGAATTGTATTAATAGCCACAGATTGATGTATTTTACCAATTGTATTCAATTCATAACTTGACCAGTTGCATTCATATCCACAGATTTGATATCATGGAGATGGGATGAACTGAGCTGATGATTGAGGATACCAGAATAATGAACTTATTTGCCTGAATGTGGTGTAGGGCTCTAGTCTTAACTATCTGAAAATAAGCATAATCTACTTCTGTGATATGGCACTGCTTGCTTATATTTGCTGTAACTGAATACTATGGGATTTGCATGTGCATTTTCCAGTGGTTATTTTCTAAAGGGTTGCTCAATTGTTCAAAGAGTTAAATTCTTCCGCATCATTAGTTTTTTCTGTGGAGTGCTGATTTGTCATTATGCATTGTATATATTTGGACACTTCTTCCTTTTGCCCTTTGGGTATCTTGGTAAGGGCTTAACTTGCCTGTCTAAAACGCGTGCTATTTTGCACTTCTCAATTGCATCTACATTGATAATTCTAGACTTCTGACCTTTTGTTTTAAAAATTTCCCACGCCGGGATTTCTAGTGTATTAATTGCCGCGTTTTGAAACGAAACCATTGTTTTTCTTTTCACTAAGAACATCGAAGCAAATACATCTTGAAAAGTAGTGACACATGAGAATTAGCATAGGAATTATCCTTTCATAAAGCTGGGTCGTAGCCGAGTTGGAACTGGTAAACGTAAGTTGGAATGGTAGGAACTAGCAAGGCAGCTCGTGCCTCTGCTTCTTTAAGTGGGCCCATCTGTCTATGGTTGGGTCCCTTCGCGAATCCGGTCACCTCTGCTGTTGCCTGTTGTTAATGGTTTATTTAAGTGGTAACCTCTCGAAGAGCTGCAAAGAACAATAAAATAAAATCATATTTATTTTCCACTCTTGGACTGGTCGGAATGCATGCGACGGCTAGCCACTGAAAACGTCATAGGAGGAGGTTAAGGTCTTCGATAGTTTTCAAGTTAGAACGTGAGTTGCCGGAGAACGGAGATTCTTGTGTTTTCAGCGGCAAACCTTGAGCGGTCATTGACAAGTTTTACGGCTTGAATTAGGCCTTCTTTGATTATCAATTTGGTTCGGTCCAATTTAGTTGAGATAAAAAAAGAGAACCTTTAAAAAGAGACATGGAAAAGGTTAAAAAAATATTATTTTTTAAACAATCTCTATAAAATTTATAAAAAAATCCAAAAAAATTACAAAATGTTACGCTGAATGATCTTTACAGAGATGATAGATTTTATCTCAATCGAACAAAGCTAAAATCAAACCGTGAATCAAGAATAGCCTTAGAGCATTGCTAGCAGGATCTCTATATTTCGTTCTCTATATCTTTTCTCTAAATTACTATTTGTTCCCGATATTTCTATTAGAGAAAATTGCACCATTAGTCCCCAAACTTGTCCCGCCTGTGCACATAAATCCGTAAGTATCGAAACCGCTTATTTAGGTATTTAAACTTGCAAAACCATTGCAATCAGGTACATAGGCTGGTTTTTTAGTCTGTTTTGATGATGTGGACTGTCATATCAGCGTCTATGTGGCATTTTTTTTCTTTCTTACTTTTAATGTGGGAACTCTCGCGTACGTGCATGCGAGGAAAGGTAGAGAGGTGAGAGGGGGAGAGATGACAAGTAGGTCCTACATTAAAAATAAGAAAGAAAAAGAAAAATGTCATTTAAGAGTTAACATGACAATACACATCATCAAAACACAAGTTAGAACGTGAGTTGCCGAAGAACGGAGATTCTTGTGTTTTTCAGCGGCAAACCTTGACCGGTCATTGACAAGTTTCACGGCTTGAATTAGGCCTTCTTTGATCATCAATTTTGGTTCGGTCCAATTTAGTTGAGATAAAAAAGGAGAACCTTTTAAAAGAGACATGAAAAGGCTAAAAAATATTAATTTTTTAGATCTTTATAAAAATCTACACAAATTTTTAAAAAATTACAAAATGTTGCGCTAAATGATCTCTACAGAGATGATAATTTTTATCTCAATCGAACAAAGCTAAATCAAACCGTGAATCAAGCATAGCCTTAGAGCATTGCTAGCAGGATCTCTATATTTCGTTCTCTATATCTTTTCTCTAAATTACTATTTGTTCCCTATATTTCTATTATAGAAAATTACACCATTAGTCCCCAAACTTGTTCCGTCTGTGCACATAAATCCGTAAGCATCGAAACCTTTTATTTAGGTATCCAAACTTACAAAACCATTACAATCAGGTTCATAGACTGGTTTTTTAGGCTATTGTGGTAATGTGCACTGCCATATTAGCGCTTATGTGATATTTTCTTTTTCTTTCTTACTTTTAATATAGGAGCTCTCGCGTATGTGCATGAGAGAAGAGGTGAGAGGGGGGAGATGAAGAATAGGCTTAGAGCATTGGTAGCAGGATCTCTATATTTCGTTCTCTGTATCTCTTCTCTAAATCACTATTTGTTCCCTATATTTTCATTATTTCTAGCTGAGTCTTTATCCCTAAAAAGATATATAGAGACTATATAGGAAGTCTCTAAATTTAGAGATTGAGATAAAGACTCAGCTAGATGGGTATAAAGACTTCGATAGAGACTAAAACTATCCGCAATAATATTTTAGAAAAACGTTTTAGAAAGATGCTCTTTAATCACAGAAGTGTTCGACCATGGCTAGCAAGCGTAGCAGCCGGCTGCCGCTGCCGGCCATTGTAGTCGCGCGTGATGCGACTGGTTTGCCGAAAGCTTTCTGACTGGGCAGCCAGAACGGCAGCTGGATTGGAAAAGGCCAACGTGCGTGCGTATACGCAGCGCCTCAGGGCTCAAGAACTTCCAATCTCATTAAGGACTAACACACTAATTAATTTGACGGCCAATTTGGTGTCGCTGTTAAGGACAGTAATGACCAATGAGCGTGTAATGGTTCTTGCCTTTTTCCATGTTCATCAGGAACATCCCCACATGGAGCAGGTCAAGCCGCATCTTGCAGCTTAATTTGCAAGCCTCCAAGAACGGCCAAGCCTGGATGTGATTCGAAACCATTCGCCGTTTAATTGGTTTGCATGCAACGCCCGGAGACGCAACAGTGCCGCCGTGCCAAAATCCTTCTCATATTGGGGAATTCTAGATCTGAAGCTCGTGATGTTACCAGAGGAGAACAGAGGTGTAAGTAATTCTAAGAGCATCGCAAACAGGATCTCTATATTTCATTCTTTATATCCCTTCCCTGAATCATTATTCGTTTTTTATATTTCCATCGGTCTTTATTCTTGAAACATATAGAGATTTTCTATAGTCTAAACACAGAGAACCCGAAGAGAACCTCTAAATTTAGATATTGTGATAGAAATTCTACTAGATCATTATAGAAACTGAGACTGTCCGCAATAGTATTTTAGTGAACCTACTGACGATGCTCTAAGCACGTGTCCAATGCAAGCTTTAATTTTCACCATTCAAATTCCACTAAGCACACAATCAAAATTCACCATCCACAGACTAAAAACCTTTTTTAAAAATACTGAGAGATTTGGATGCCAAAGGATATGCAAACAAAGAAAAGGCTAACCTAAATAACATGGCGCTTCGTACTAATTATTATTAAACTAAACTTAAACCAAACTATTTCGTTTGCAAATGTTCTTGCGTCGAGGTGAGGACAGGTGCATCAGTACATGCAGGCGGCGCCAGCGTCAGCACACCGAAAGGCGTCGCTGTGGTCGGTTTGGACGGCCGGTGATGAGCTGTCGTCCACTGCATCGTGGGCCCGGCGAGACCAACCAAAGGCAAAAGCCAAACCTCGATCCACTCCAAAATAATTATCCCTCTTTTCTTTTATGCAGTTTGTGGTTGGGCACAACACAAACTGGACCAGCTAGCTTTGATGGGCAGCCTTGTCGTCCTAGAGTATATATAAAGAAAAACTTTGAGAAATTTTCCAATGCCTTTTTTGTATAGTCTTGCTTGCATGATGTAGACTCGAAGGTTATCACCAATAGTTAGGAGTGTTTAGTGTTAACAACTTTTTGTGTGCTGAATTGGTCTCTTTGGACTTTGGTGGATGGATATATGATTCCTTTTTCTTAGTTATTTTCAAGGCCGTAGAAATTTCATTAACGAGACTGTTTACCAGCTTCGCCCACAAAAAGTGGTTTGATGGCATGAGAGTATATGCGGTGCATATGTATAAGTATTGTAGAAAAGAACCATTTTAGATAGAGCAAAATAGCTTATACATGTGCTTAATTAAGAACTCTGCTCCTCCCATCCCATAAACACCCACCTAAGTGACTAAGCACCCACTCTATCCTTGTGAAAGAGAAACAATTTATTCTAAGCGTGCATATATATTGTAGGTGGCCTGAGGGCTGAGGTCATTTTTCTTGCATAAATCCAACCATAGAAGCCGTGCATATGATTGTTAACTATAAGAGAAATCATCAATCAATTTTCTAAATGATCAGTTCGAGCCGTCTAATTGTGTTAGGAACAGAGAAAGATCAGAGCTATCGAAGCCATGTGGACGGGAACACCTGAAAATGATTGGAGTTTGATCTTGATTGCGGATGAGTGATAAGCTCGCAATGTTACCCAAATAATAATTAAAAAAAAAGTGCACGATGCAAGCACCCCTCCATCCATCTACCTTTTTTTCAGCCAAATTAATTAAAGCAATGGAATTGAAAATGTGTACACAATTAACCAAGCTGGAGCAGGAAGGGAAAAATGAAAAGGAGGGTTAGCTTTTTGAAGTGGGATGGGAAAACGACACGCTTTGAATTTTCGATCGTTCATTTTAATTCTTTTGAAAATGACCCCATGATCCATCCTCTCGCTGCACCGTGGGGCACAGCAGCAGACACCGCAGCGTCACGGCACTGCCCAATGAGACCCCACCCCCACTTGCGCTCGAGGTCGCTAGGGCCTTTTTTTCAAGCTGAAAGTTGGAAAAAAAGGTAATTTAACAAAGTTACCATCTTTTAAGAGAATTCTGAAAATAGAAAATATATAAAAATATTTTAAAAATTGTTAAAAGATAGAGACACCGGAACACTTTTTCCTCGAGTGTCCCTTCTCTGCCACATTTGGGACCTCCTGGCTTGCAGGCTCAACACCCCACGCGGCCACGCCTTCTCCACTCCGCGTGGACCCACACCGACGATATCAGCGCCTGGTGGGCTGAGAACATCCTGCTGCCCAACCTTGCCCCGGGTCTAGGATCCGTTGTGCTAGCAATCTTATGGTACCTCTGGCTCGAAAGAAACAATCACCTCCGCGTGGACCCACACCGACGATATCAGCGCCTGGTGGACTGAGAACATCCTGCTGCCCAACCTTGCCTCGGGTTTAGAATACGTCGTGCTAGCAACCTTATGGTACCTCTGACTCGAAAGAAACAATCGTGTTTTCAATTCGAAAGAGCTGTCACCGATGATCTTCTTTGACTTGCTCGTGGAGGTCCTGCGTCTTTGGAGGGTGGCAGATGCTCGTTTTGTAATAAGTTAGCTTACTTGTAGCGCGCGTCCGGGGGAATGCGTCTAAACCTTCCTCTAAATTTTAATCTTGTAATTTTATTATTGAATTAATACAAGACAGTTCTCCTGTCTTTTTCTCAAAAAAATTGATATGTTAAATTTTAATCTAATTTTAAACCGAAAATTAAGGACGAGGCCCAGGAAGCTTGACGCCTTCACGGAACCTCACCTTGCCACCTTGGTATAAAATAAAAGCCACCGAGCGGTGGGTCGCCGATCGCGTCGTCCTCTCCTCACTCGACCAAACTCCGTCCAACTTCCGGCGGCGCGCTGCTAGCTAGCTCCACCACCAGTGAGCTCGCCTCGAGCCTAGCTCGTTCTTACCACCAGCGCCAAGGTGTACGTAGCCACTAGCAAGCAGTCGCTCTCGGCGACGCTCGATCGATCTCCGGTGGAATAGCTAGCTCGTGAAGCAAGAGGATCCCGACGATCGCCGTCGTCGGCGCCGGCGCCGTCCCGACTCGGTGAGTGCCCTCCCAGCCCGAGATCTCTAGTACTCTATGTGGCCTCGACCCCTTACGCATGGTCATGCTCTTTTTCTTTAGCTGCCGACTGTAGCCCGCCGTCGCCGGCACGGCCGGCCGCCTCGGGCATGCTCCGACCTCGCCGTCGTCCACACATAGGTAACCCGCTGCTTGTTCATAATCATGGAGGACTTAAGAGTAGCATAAGCATAAAGCATGCATGCGGCCTGCCTCGTCGTATGATCCGACGGCACCACGGCCGGATCTGGCCGCCGCCGCCGCCGCTATAGGCAGACTAGACCACGCCGTACGTGCCGTTTAGGAAATAGGAGCTACCCCGACCATGCACTTGCGGCCGCGCCGCCGGATTCACCGAGTCGCCGGTTGTTCTTCCCCTCTGTTTAGGAACCTATCTTATTATTGAGGTCAAATCAAGTATATCACCATGCATAACATGCATTAGCACGTAGCTCGAGGCAAATCATCAAGTTTCTCTGGTGAATATATAAGAGTGTACGTATTTAGAGTGGCTGAGCTCGATGCATAAGAAATAAGGTTGGTTTTTTACGAACCATTTGGCGCACCGTTTTGTAATGATTTTTTAAAAATATTTTTAAAAAATTTCATATTTTTTAAGGCTCCTAACTTCTGATTCAACCCAACCAAACTGCGTGCACTCGTGCATCATTCCTGCTACTTCAGCAACTTCTGGTTGTTTATTAGGTGCCTTTCCATTCATACGTGTAGACGATGAAGTTTCAGAGGAACCAATCGCCAGTGGCCGGCTTGGACGGCCGATTATGAGCTGTCGTCCCTGCACCGTGGGCCCAGCGACACCAACAAAGAGAGGCAAAAGCCAAGATCCACTCCAAATAATTTCCCTTTTTCTTTTGGTGGAGTTTGTGGTTCGGCTTAACTGGCCCAGCTGTGGTCTGCACTCTGCACCATGATGCCACTGGCCACTGCTTAATACTTGCTCCGATCACAAAAACAAGTCGCCGTTGACTTTTGAACATGCATTTGACCATTCGTCTTATTCAAAAAAGTTATATAAATATTATTTATTTTGTTATGATTTAATTTATTATTAAATGTATTTTAAGTATGACTTATATTTTTATATATTTGAACTAAATTTTTGAATAAAACGAATGATCAAAGACGTGTTCAAAAGTCAACGGTGACTTTTTTGTGACCGAAGGTAGTAGTACTTATAATGTATGCTATACGAAGTTATTACGTTCCAGTGACTTTTTTTTTAATCTTGCATGATGTAGAATCGAAGGTTATGACCAATGCTTACATTAACATATGCATGCTGTGTCGTTTGAGTTGTCTGGTGTGTCAACACTTCCGTTGTGTGCTGAATTGGCCTATTTGGTGAATAACCTTTTAGAACTTTTTTTTTTTTCCATTTGTGCTCACCATGGAGATTTCGATCATTAGATCCTGCTAAAAATGGCTTTGATAGCTCATAGAACATGTACTGTGCAATGTGCGTATGCACAAACACAAATTGACAGATGGCATTATCATATCATTAAGCATATATGCCGAAAAAATTCATTCTAAGGTGCTTGAATGTTGCTAAACATGAGCTCTTAGTTAAGGACTCGTATTCTGCCACAAGCACTTATTTAAGCACCCGCTCTTTCCTTGTGAAAAAAACGCATGCATTTTACGTAACCTGAGACGATTTCTTGCACTGATTCAGCCTTAGAATGCGCGTGCATATGGCTGTTACTTATAAGAAAAACCATCGGTCAATTTTCAAATGATCAGTTCAGGCCTCTTAATTAGGTTAGGAATAGAGAAACACAAAAGTGATAGAAGCCGCCATGAGGCACACCTACCAACAGTGGTGGATCCATAACAAAAATCATGCTTAAATAATGCTAAAATTGTCTTTCAGTTTCTAAGAATAATAATATCATAATTAAGATAGAACATGTTAACTCCGAACTAACGATTTATTGGTTTTACTAGTTAGCGACCCTCAGCTTTTACCATTCCTAATACGTTAAGAAAAGTATTAACCATTAGGCCAGGTACTTCCTTTATTTTTATGAGACTTATTTTGAATCGAGAATGTCAAACTATGTAAACTTTGACAAATAATTAATCAAATTATACACCTCTTTGGTGTACAAAAGCTACATCAAATGATCGGTATTTAAAATTTTTTCTCTATAATGTTATTCTTAATTGACAATATATAATAAGGGTCAAAGTACTTTTAAAGATTTGAGAAATCAAAATACACCTTATAAAAATAAGCGGAGGGAATACAATGCAAGGTGCTTCGAGAGATGCTTCGGTGAAAAAGTCAGTTTATTTGCCACGTCTGATTTGCAAGTACTTAGAGAAGGGAGAAGATGCTTAAGTTAGCACCGATGCTTAGATGGTGATTACATTTTTTTTTCACTTTTTGCAATATCTAATCACATGTATAAGCTTCCTTGGATTGGAAAAAAATAATTTTTTCTTAGACACTTCAAGGCGTGGCAAAGCTCTCTCTCTTTGAACATCTAGATATAAACATCTTGCATTATATGTGGCATAAGGTTCTCGTCACAAAATATCTTTGATAAAAAACCGCTTGCCACTCTCAACATAAAAGCATGTTACCTTACGGCGAAGGGGCAATTCAGTAATTTCCCATGATTCAACTTCAACCCTCCTCAACCACTGACATGTTTAGTGCTAAGCAGAGTGTCCAGAATGAAGGTGAGGTCACGTGTCGGTGAGCCTAGCAACCCTATCGGTTGTTGGCATCCAAGTACCAACATGACACCATCAACTCAATAGTTATGTGAACCCTCTTCCCACGGGAAGAAAACGTAAAAGGAGAAAGTACCCATTTAGTCCCTCAACCTTGGCTTCGGCTCTGAACCCTAAACTTCAAAATCAGGTTAAAGTGGTGCTCAAATTTTCAAAACCAGTTGTAATTGCTCCTTTGACCAGTCAAAAAGTAGTCTTGGGATGTTTGTGGTCATTTTCGCTAATGTGGATGATGATGTGGCAGTTTTTTCCCTAAGTGCACACTATCTTGACAATCCATTTAAAGCCAAGTCACCGGTAACCGCCACACGTTGCTCTACGCTAACATTTGGCAAGCAAAAAAAGTACATAAACCACCCTTTGATTGGTTAAGGGACCAATTGATACGCACGAGTTTTAAGATGCGTACGCACGAGTTTGTCCCGATCTTCCGTCGTAGGAGAATCCTTGGAGGGCGAGTTGTGACTTTGACGAAAGGGCGGCTAACCACGATCCAAGAACGCGATTAGAAACCTCGCAATCGCTAAACCACTCCTCAATTGGCTATCAACCGTGTCAAAACACGATTGATCTGTTCACGAAGAACGGCCCGAGCAATTTGACGAGAATTGAAAGAGCAATAGCGAAAGAACAATCACTCATGGATATTTTGAGACTTCAAGTGTTTGGGGGGCCAAGAGGCCTTACAATAGCAGTAGCTACAACCAAAAATCAAAGTCTGCCCTTTTTCTCCTGTTGAAACCGAATATAAGGCTAATTGCGCACAACCCTTTCCTTGCATGCAGTGCATGGCTGAATATAGGAAGTGTTGATTTTGTTTTGATTTGATCCCTCACGGCTGGAAAATAAATGGGCCTTCTTGCATGTGTCTCCACAAAGTTTGCAATAATTCTCCATTGATGAAAATAAATTGCGTGGCACACAAAATGAGAGATCTCTTTTGCTTGCATGCAGACATACTAGTGCATCATGGGCCAGCCCTGTAGGTGGTCTAGGCTCTAAGCGATTTTGGGCTAGGGTGTTACAGATGGTATCAGAGCATCAACCCTCGCTGTGCGACAGATCGTGTGAGCTTAGTTGCACGAGCATATTGCGCATGGCTTGTATGGACCCAGAGTGGTCACACAGCATGGCATATGGGTCGGCACTAAACGCACGACCGTATACCGAGGGGGATCCTGGACATTTGCCGCTAAGGCGGTGTGCTGACGAGGACGTCAGCCCATTAAGGGTGGATGAGTGTAATACCCCGGGTTAACCCTTTTGGACGAAGCGAGACCGAAAAGTCTAAGTGGGTGCTATGCATGCATGGGCCAGCCCTGTAGGTGGGCTAGGCTCTAAGCGATTTTAGGCCAGGGTGTTACAACTTTAATCTAGTTTAAGAGTTTAGGGACAAAATCAGGATCAGAGCCAAAGTTCAGGGAACAAATATATTCTTTTGATAAAATAAAAAGCTTTTTTTCCTTTTTCTCCTTCCTACTAGCTCTTGTCCTCGATCTTTTTTGTCTTGCAAAACACTCCCTCTTGGTTCTTTGGGGGCTTTTGTTTTGGTTCTTCATCGTTGGCTAGTTGCTTGAGGAAGCCATTGGGGAGCACTCAAGCAAGAAGGAATAGGATCATGCTGCGGGGCGACCTCTTTCAAGGTGAGCTCTTGGTTCTTTTGGTTAGTTTTTTTTGCCTTTACCTTTTGATCTTGACTTTTCCCATAGTTAGCGATCGTGCACCGTTGATTTTATTGGTTTTGTTTTGGAGCCGTGTTTTCACATACTGTTTCTTACATTTTGATCTAACATTGTCATCTTGATTTGTCAGTTCCTTTCTCCCGTGTTTCAATCATTCTCGATCAGTTATTAAGTTTTGGGCTAGTTACTACTCGATTTTGTCTGTGAGACTGTGATGTCTTTTCTTGCAAAGAAGGATAGTTTATATGTTCTTGCAAAGCTGACGAGGTTGTGCGATCAGATTATTTGTTTTGACTATCTAAGTATTGTAGATGGCATGTCTCGCTTGGGGTAGGTAGTATCAATGGTAAAGTTGGTGAGCTCAAATTGTCTTTTTTCCCATTTGCTTTTACGTGGTTGGTTGCTGGGCTATTTGTTAGTCATTGTGTTTGTCAGCTAGAAGCTTGCTCTTTAGTGTGTTCGGATCAAAGTTTTGATCTTTGATCAGTCGGATCTTGTGCTACTTTATGTCTTATATGTGAATTGTGAAATATTTTACCTGATCGATCTTGTGAAGTTGGTAGGCTAGGTAGAGAAGAAAGACATCACCTAATTTTTATTTATGTTTGCTTTCCATAAAAAAAGATTTGTGGTGTTGCTTTAAAAGTCTCATTGAGAGTTTTGAGCCTATTTTCATAGGATTGAGATAGTCGGTTATAGGATTGTTGCACATTAGCTTGGTTTGTGTATTCCTGATGGAATTATTGATGCTAGTACTTCTTGTTGTTGCAGTTTGCAGAGAACTAGAGTGATAGTTGAGCAGTCACCCTTGTGAATCCCAAAAGGATTGATGGAAGTTGAACAGCCTGCAAAAGTGAACTCTGAGGAGATTAAGACACATGTAAGAAAACATGTTACTCATGCCGAATCCATGTTTGTGATCAGTAATGCACTTTTAGAAACGAGTGTTATTATATGTCTTGTTAGATTGCATTAATGTTTACCATTCTTGTCCTCTACAATAGCTTATATGTCATTCCTAGTTTAATTGTAGGTCGAAAATTAATTATATGGCTTCCAGTATTACTAGACTAGCAACTTCTTGAGACACTTAAAAGTATAATATTTCATGGCATTGCATGCTGAACATTGTAATGCATTTTTGTTGTTAATTTTAGTTCTTAAATATTTGCAACCATTACTTTGAACTAGTGGAATTTCTAGTTCAGTATGGCTAGGTTTTTTATAGATATGTATTTATTTTGGAAATATGTAGGTATCTATGTTAATCAATTGTAATGACCGTAGCATCTCTACATGATTGATCTATACAATTACAATCTGCCCCACCCAAACAGCCGGTGCAGATCTTTGCTTTTCTCTTGAATAGTGATTAAATTCTATGTTTATGATTTGGCCGCACTGAAATAAGTGGTTTGGATCTTCTCTCTTTATCTCAACTAAAATAAGAGAATTTTGAGGGATTTCTCTCATTTTCTAGTTTAAGGATTGTCATGATTTTTTAGACCTCCATGATACCTTGAAATCAACAAATGCGATATATCTACAGATATATGTTATGAGGATGTTGGGCATAAATTCACTGAGAAAGTAACTTCTTAAAAACTTACGGCTACTTAGTCATATTTTTAGTAAGATAGCATTACTATTTTTCTTTCAATGAAGAAGTGCCTATGTTTTTGGTTATTACTTGGTTATTGTTAGATTTGAAATTCCAAAGAGACCACTGAGTTATCACAATGTGTCTGTTGCAGGTGCATGGTGATGATAAGGAAAATCTTGTACACAATATTTCAAATATGCAAGTAAAGGAAGCACAAAATTGTGAAGATGATGGAGCGGGGTCTGATGGTTTTGAACTGATAGATGTGAAGGAAAACTTTGATTCTGCAAAAGTGGTAGAGGAAGAAAGGGGAAGTCCAAAAACTAGAACAGATGATGTCTTAGGGATGACAAAGGAAAGTCCCGCAGAGGAAGGTAAGGTTAGAGCACTTGAAGGACAAATGCTTCATGAAAACTTGAGGCCTCAAGAAACAAAGCAATTAGAAGAGTTAGCACGACGCATTGAAGTGCTTGAATTTGAAAAGGAAAGATTGATGAAGGATATAACAGAAGCAGAAAATAAACAGAACATGAACTACAATTCACTACAAGAGGCACAAAGATCTCTCACTACGAAAGATGAGAAGATAGCTCATGTAACACAATCACTTATGGAGCTAGGGTTTGAGCTTGAGAGCTCAAAAAAGAGGATTCAAGAAGTTGAAGTTGAATTAGATTCATCAGTTGATAAGCTCAAAAAACTTGAAGAGCTCAAGGATGAAAGAAGCTTGCATGCTGCCCAGGAGGCAAAGAGGGCCTCAGAACTTGATAAGATGCTGGGAATTGCACAGTTAAACATGAAAGAGATGAAAAACCATATCAATAATCTTCAAGAAGAGATGAAGAGACATCAAGACAATGCCATAAATCATCAGCAAGTCGAAGAATCTTTGAAAGGCACAATATCAGAACTCAAAATGGTACAAGAGGCATTAGAGTTCTCAGAATCACAAGTGACCAGTTTAGAGCAGAAGCTAGATTCTCAAGAGGCAAACATTGGTAAACTCTCGCAAGAGTTGAGTATCCATTGTTCATCTGAAGAATCACTTAAGGAAAAGAGTTCTAAACTAGAGAACGAACTTTCTTCCGTGCACGAAGAGCTACAATCAAAGATTTTGAGTTTGCAGAAAATGGAGATAAAACTTGAAGATCAGGCAAAGGAAAAAAAGACAAGTGAAGCTACAATGGAGAAGCAACAAACACATATACTTATCCAGCAGTCTAGGCTTGATGAATTAAAGAGTGAAAATGAAACTCTGCAGGCGAATTTGGCTGATCTTAAGTCAAAACTTTTTGAGAGAGACTCCATGCTATGTCGTACTGAAGATGAGCATGCTAAAACACAGTTGCTCCTCTCAGAAGCGTTATCTCATAAAGAAGAACTAGAGACGAATCTGAAATCTCTCAATGAAGAACATGGTGAGTCAAAAGCTATTGTGGAAAATACAAACCAAAAGATTCTTGAGCTTGAAGAACAAATCCAAGCACTGCATGCAATTGAAGATGATATGAAATCACAGCTGGAAAAGTCTAAGGAAAAAATGGAAATTGCCGAAACAGAACTAGAACAGTACAAAAGCATGGTTTCTCAACTTTCTGATGAACTAGAAGCTTATAAGACAAAAGAAGCTACCCTTGAAGCTGTGATGGAAGCCGCAAGTGGAAAGGAGAAAGTGCTCATGGAATCGTTAAGCCAAATTTCAGAAGAAAAGATAAAACTTGAAGAACTAACTGTGAAGTATGAAGAAAAATTTAAAGAACACTTTGTGGAGAAACAATCCTTTGAAGAACGGTTGCAGAGCCAAGAAATAAAGGTCCTAGATTTAGAGGATTCATTGGCAAAATTGAGAGAAGAAAAAGAGAGCCATGAGAACACCATTGCTGATCTTAGTTTTCAATTATCCAATAAGAATGAAATGTATGTTCACTTAGAGTCTAAATTAATCCAGGATGGAGATGATCATAGCAAAACGAGATCACTTCTCTCTGAAGCACAATCACACAAAGAGGAGTTGGAACTAACTCTGAAATCTCTTGATGACCTGCATATTGAATCCAAAACAGGTATGGAGTCAGCAACACAAAGAATTTCAGAACTTGAAACTCAAGTTGAAGAATTAAGTGCTACGGAACAGGGTTTAAAGTTGAAGCTTACCGAGTTTGAGTCAAAGTTAGGATTTACTGAAAAGAAGAGCATAGAATTTGAGCAAGAACTTAAAAATTCTATTGAGGAACGCAATAATTATCATGTGAAGGTCGATGAACTTGTCGGTGAGCTTAAAGCATACATCGAGAAATCAACTAATCTCGAGGCTTCATTAATAGAAGCAAAACAGAAGGATGCTAAGTTGTTAGAGAAGTTGGCTCAAGTTAATGAAGAAAGGGAGAAGTTTGAAGAATTGTCAAAAAAAGCCACCATAGGGCATTTGGAAGCAGAGAAGCAGGTCCAAACTTTACAAGGTGAACTTGAATACGCCCTAGGTAAGATGAAAGAGGTGGATAATGATCTTCAAGCTCTAGGTATTAGAGAGAGCTCTATACTTGAGAAGCTTAAATTGGCGGAGGAGCAGCTAGAGCACAAAGGGAGGGCACTAGAACATGCCACTTCCAAGAAAATAGATCTAGAAGCTCTATACCAGTCCTTACTTGAAGATACAGAGATGAAACTCCAACAAGCATCAGAAAACTTGACTCAAAAGGAGGCACAATGCAAACAGTTGTCTGAAAAGTTGAAGTTTGTTGAGGAACAAGCCACATTTTACCAAGCAAAAGCAACTGCGAACACTGAAGAGGTGGAATCCATGAAGGTGGAGCTTGAAGCCTTTGAAATGGAGATTTCTACTCTTGAGACCACCATTGATGGACTCAAGAATCAGGCCTCCAATGCTGAGTCAAGGGTCGAACTTGCGTTGGCTGAGAGTGCAATGACGAGTAAGGATAATCAGGCCTTAAAAGAGGATCTTGATGCTAAGATAGCCATGCTCCATGAACTTCAAGAGCAGTTTAATTCTACTCATGCTGAAAAGGAAGATGTTGTTACCAAGCTAGTTGTGCATGAGAGAACAGTAGAACATCTGACTGAGGTGCACAATAGAAGCCTAGAGATTCAATCAGTAGCTGAATCAAAGAATGCAGAGATTCAAGTTAAATTGTGTGAAGCTCTAGAACTAATAGGACAAAAAGATTTAGAAGTTAAAGACTTGAAAGAGAGGATAGTTGTGCTTGAGTCTGAGATTGAAAGCTTGATACATGTGAATGATGCCTTGAAACAGGAAATCAATGCTAAGCTGGTCATGGTTGATGAGCTGCAGGAAAAGTTTAGGTCAATAAGTTTCGAAAAAGAAGAAGTTGCAGACAAGTTGGTTAACCATGAGAAAACAATAAAGCATTTAACAGAAGAGCACTCAAGGGGTTTGGAGCTCCAATCTGCTACTGAATTAAGGAATACAGAAATTGAGAGTCAAGTACGTGAAGTTCTAGAGACGATAGCACATAAAGAATCTGAAGTTACAGACTTGAAAGAAAAGTTAGTTTCACTTGAAGCTGAGAATGAAAAATTGGTTGATATGAATGAGGTCTTAAAAGGGGAAATACATGTTAAGGTGGCCATGTTTGATGAGTTACAAGAACGATTTAGCTCTGCTCATGCTGAAAAGGAAGAATTTGTAGAGAAGCTAGCAGTTCATGAGAATACAATCACACACCTAACAGAGGTGCACACAAGAAGTTTGGAACTCCATTCTGCAACCGAATCAAAGAACGAAGAAATTGAAGTTCAGTTAGGAGAAGCCCTTGAGATGATAGAACGGAAAGAAGCTGAAGTTAAAGACTTGAGCAAGAAGCTAGATGCTCTAGAAATTGAGTTGGGATATTATGAGGAGCAGGCAACCGAAGCTGCTGCCACTGAAGAAAATCACCAAATTAAATATGACGAAGTCGTGCAGAAGATGAAAAGTCTAGAAGAACAACTTGTGGAAACACAAAACAACATTGAGCATATACATACAGAGAAACAAAGCTTGGTTATTACAAATAATAATTTGATTGAGAAGTTAGAAGCACATCAAAACAAGCTGAATGAGTTACAGCTGGCACTTTCTGCGGCAGTAGCTGAAAAGGAGGGTTCATTTGAAGAGATCCATTCATTGCGGAAAACACTAGATGGCATGATTCACCGCAAAGAAGAATTGGAAAGCCAGGTGATCAAGTGTTTTATATTAGTTGTTATTGATGTTTATCTCCTCCTGTAACTTTCAATTATTAATATTTTTCATATCGTTACATAGTTGGCTTGTTATCATTACATATTATGTAGCTTCAAAATCGCTAGAAAAGAACCTTTCTAGTTTTTCTAAAAATACGGAAACCTTTTTCAGGTATTTTCTAGTTCTGAAGAGCATCAAAAATTGAAGAGTGAATTCCAAAGTATGCTACAACAGAAGCAAATATTGAACGAGCAGTATGAAATTGCAAAGAAAGAGCTTGAGGAATTAATAGCCCAGTCAGAGGAGAAAATAAATACAGAAAAGTCAGAAAAAGAATTGCATATTTCAAAACTTGAGAGACAGATAACATTGTCTGAGCTAAAGTACATGGAGGAGGTATATCTCTATTTATCTCCCTCTAAGCTTCCTAGGGTTTTGACTCTGGAAATATAATCTCTATAATGTATAATATCTTTTCAGATCCAAACCATGCAAGTGGAAACAACTGAAAAGGATGAAGCACTAACAGCCAAGGTGCAGGAGCATGCAAGCTTACTCCATGAAAAAGATGCATTAGAACAGCAATGGTTGAAAATTAGAAAGGAACTGGATGATGCTTACCATACCATAGCAAATCAGGTAAATTGAAATCATGAAATGCAATGCTAAAATTTAAAATTTTTCTTATTATCAAGCCTTTCTACTAATTGCACTAGGAATTCTTGGATCTGTCAATTCTCTTTACTTGTTTACATTGAAGCCATTGTTTATAGATGAAGCTTGTGTTCGTTGACAAGGTTTGCTGATGTATCAGTGTGCATATCCATTTCAATTATTGAACAATCTTGTATTGTTAGTTTGTTACCATATCAATTTTTCACATGGCACTTGAGTGCTTATATGAAAACTTTGTTCTTTCTTAATTGATAACACCTCGATATATTCACATAGTGGCAGAATGTCACTTTGCTCTATGTATCACTACTTCATTCAAAGTGTTGACAAGTGTTTTACTCAATGGTAGTCGAATATTCTAGCACCTCTACAAACTGTATTATTGTCCGAAGTAGTTTTGACATGAAAATTCATGTTTTATGCAGGAAGAACAAGTTTCAGTAAGGGAGATAAAATGGGATGCATATAAGAAATATTCAGAGGATCAACTAGAAGCAGAGCAGCAGCATGCTGCAGAGTTGGAAGCACAAGTATCAACTCTTAAACAACAATTGCAAGAAGCTGAGATCCATTGCAAGCACAAGGTGAGATCTTATCTGAATTCTTTCTCTAAGCTTTCATAGTATTTCGCCTATTCTATTTGATAGATAATGTCGTGTTACTAAAATCAAGAATATTTAAATTATATCATTTGTTTTTATATTTACATCCTTTCAATGTGAAAGTTTATCATGCTTCGAGGCATCCAGTTTATTGCTATCATTTCTCATTTAAAATGGAAGCCTCATGATTCATGAATGACAATGAATTCCATGAAGATAGACATATACATTAAATAGAAATTATGAGATACTAAAAGCTATATTTCATAACATTAAATTTTATTTGAATAATTTGACATTTCTAGAATCCTAAGATGAATAGTATTTCTTTTGACAGGAAGAACAAGTTGCTCTGAGGGAAGTTCAATGCGAATCAAAACAACAACATTCCGTGGATGAGCTTAAGGCTCAACGTCAATATGTTGCAGATCTAGAGAAACAAATTGTAACTCTTACCCAACAGTTGCAATTAGATAAAAAACAGTACGAACAGAAGGTAAACTTTCATCCTTATTAGGGAAATTAATAGTTAAAGAAACATTACAAGGACAAATTTTAAATAGCACAAAGAACCTTTACAATCATGTAGTTGTTTCTGTAGTTCATATTAAATACTCTTGCCGATAATAAACTTGATTACTTTTCCTTAGCACTAGGAGCCTTCACTTTGCCATTGAAACTTTCTTTCCATAATTGCTTTTGCAAATAAAAATTGATGCATGTGCTCGTTTACAACTTTTTTCTCCATGCATTGATTATCAAAGCGTCTAAGTTTTCCAGGTTACAGAACAGAGGGAGAGGCTTGCTCTTGTTAACACAGAGCTTAACAAGCTCACACAAAGGGTTAGCAACAGTGTTGAAATGGAGAAGAAGGTACAAGACCTTGAGCAAAAGTTGGAGCTAGCTTATTCCAAATCCGAGGAACATGTAAGCAATAACATATGCAATCCTCGATTTGCCTTTTTGTAAGTTGTTACAAGGAATTAATCACATGTTTATTTTCAGTCAAAGGATAATATGAAATCAAGATCCCGAGAATTTGGCTTAGACTCATCAACACTGTCAAACAAACATCATGACCGATCTCAGGCTTCTAACACAACCTCTCCAAGCCAAACTCAGCTAGAAATGCGAGAACCTTCTGGTATCATGGCCTTCAAGTTCATCCTGGGAGTTGCCTTGATGTCCGTGCTTGTTGGTGTATTTCTTGGGAAGAGATACTAATGCTAGTTCATGAATATATTTTTGTGCACATGGCAAAGCCTGTTGGTAATACAGTTTCTCATGAATCAGTTATTCTAGCTATGTAGCTGAAGTTCGAGAGATGTAGTGGCCATCATTGGATTGGATGGATGGATCTTAGGGTGAAGTTAGAAATCTTGGAATTTTTCTCTTTTTTTCTTGAGTTTCCCTCTTGGTTTATTTTTGGGTCAGGGGGCTAGGAATTTGATTTTTATTCATTCCTACCCTTCGCATGCAAAAGGCCATCTGCATGCAATTGGTTTTTGCCGTCAATGAGCTTGTACATCACGTACTGTGTAAAGAAAATCAGGAGATCAAAGTTTCCAAGCATGATATGCATTTGCTAAATTATTCATATTTACATATGTAGAGTGCATGCAAATGGTACTATTATGCTGTAAAATCTCTCCCAAACTACCTCTCCTTTGGTGGCTTTTGCCCAACTTCGTTTTTAGTGAAGATTACTAAATTTTGTGAAGGTCCTACCTTTTGATCCAATATGAGACTATCACTGCATGTAGTTGATATGCGGATGTATACCAAATCTGTAATGCTAATTGGAAACACAAAAGAGAGGGTTGGGCTAGCCGGCCCATCTCCCCAACCACCGTCTCACGTACAATCGCGGGTACAGGCGGCGACAGCGTGCGAGGTTTTTCCAGTGGCGGAGACAAAGTAATCTTTCCAGGGCGTGGTAGCTATAGTTAGTTGGATAGAGTTCACTTTTAAGGATTATTGTTGGAGATACGTTTATTATAGGGGATGGATTCTTAGAAAGCCCCTATATCAAAGGATAGGGGATCAAATTTAGGCTGTCTCCAACAGTAATCCCTAAATTTGATCCCCTATAGCCTCATTTACAGGCTCCCTTAAACAAAATCCACTCCCTATATTTTTCTCATCTCCAACAGTGTCCCCTATATAGAGAATTGTATAGGGGGAGGAGAGAGAACCCCTATATATAAGGGGATGGAGAGAAAAACTCTATTTTAGGGAATAGTATAGGGAGAGCTGTTGAATCACATAGGGAAAGAATCCATCCCCTATTTTGGGATAGAGGATGCTTTAGGGTGTGCTGTTGGAGACAGCCTTAGGGGGCATCTCCCCCAGCCCGTGCTCCCCCTCCAACCCAACCGCTGCCTCCTCCTCCTAGCACTTCCTCCCCCAGCCGCCGCCGCCTCCAGGTGGTCGCCGTTGCCCCTGTGGCCGGCGCCCCACTGCCTCCTCATCTAGGCGCTGCCCTAGCCGGCTGTGGTCACCGTTACCTCCCGTTAGCTGCTGCTCTAGACGGCAAGAAGAGCACAAGGGGAAGCCACCTCGGGTAGAAGGGGAAGGAGAAGAAGAAAGGAAGGAGGAAGGGGAGAAAAGCTAGGGTTTGGGCCTCCACCTTTGGGTAGCGATCTGAGCATCCTCTTACTGCAATTAGCCATTATTCGAGTTGATTAGGTTAGGAATGGAATGGATTTGGGAGTCTTAGTGTTGAAATTGCAGCTTGGCGGTAAATTTCTGTATGCAGTAGCTTGCAACCGCGTTTCAGGCAATTTCTGGTAGGAACGGGAGGATGCCCTATAGAATGAAATTTAGTTCATGTCCTTAGCTTTCCAACGAGTCCTAGAACATGAAAATCGGCCAAACGGTTTGGGAGTTATGGTCTTCGTAAGACCGCTGTCCTGAAATCTGACTCGCGGCTTATCCGGCAACTAATTGCATATTCGGGGCATTTAAGTGTTAGGCTAGGTTAGCGTGTTCTGGGCCGTTTGAAATGTGTTATATGACCTTTTCTTGACTTTAGGTACCTCTGCCTCGGGAGCGAAGACTTCGTCGCGCGCCGGTCTCTGGGGTTGTTAAGGCAAGTATATGGCGTGATGACTGTGATAATGTGTGCTTGACTGATGGTAAGCGATATTTATGCCTGATTTAAATATTGATAGTAATGTGACAATGAATGGTTGTTAGGATGGTGATGATAGCTTGATGCTATTTGTGCTTTGTTTTTTTATTAATGATGAAATTATAGTGTTGAATGAATGCATAGCAAGAATGGATTAGTGAATGAATGGATGAGATAGGAGTGATCGAATGAATGGATGAGATAGGAGTGATCGAATGTGATGAGAAATGATGATTACCCCATTTATGTTGCATGCATTCATGAAAGCATGCATACGAGCCAGGGCGGTGAGAAAGTCATATAGCTAACTAGTCCGGTGAGCCATGGGTCCGGTCGATGAAAATGCTATATGACTAATCCGGTGTGCTTTTGATAAGACCTACAGAGGTAGGCACCCCCCACGGGATGGCGGGGAAGACTCACTTCGGTGAGCACCTCCACGGGATGGAGTTAGAGCGATGCATCGACGGGTGTACGCTCAGATACTAGCGCGCAATGTTAAAGATCATAATGCATTGCATGTCATTGCATTGCACTAAACTTGTGTGGATGGAGTGAAGCAGTGATTGATGATTACGTTGTTGATGCTTGTGTTATGCTTAAACTCTCTCTATTATGTACTTGCTGAGTCATGGACTTACTCTTGCTCTTTGTTGTATTTTAGGTACCCTAGAACGTTGACGCGCGGGAGATGGGTAGCATCACCCACACACACTTGTGCATCACTTCCACTGAACCACTAATAATAACTAATCTTGTATGCATACACAAGTAGCTTGAAGCTTATCTACTCCTCGGGTAGTCATTTGCTAATCTGAGCTAGTATTGTGTTTATGAGGTCTCTTTTGGTAGTGTGTGATGGCGAAACTGATTCGGGTGTGGTGGTAGACTTTTGATTCAGAATTGTTGTTGGACTACACATGTGGATGGGATGAGTTATGTGTGTATATATATCTGTTGAGTTGTATTTTGTTTGCCTGCCGAGTGGATGTCCAAATTTCAAGGGAGGTGCTGCTGAAATTTTGTAGAAATTTAGGACTTGGTAGCATCTTGGGCTTGTAGGAAAGCCGGGGTGTTACACTCATCCTTCCAGAAATTATTTTCTCGACTCAAAGTGCTTTTGTACCTGGAAGGTCTATTACTGATAATATTCTGATAGCCTTAGAGACAATTCACTATCTTGGTAGGAAGAAGAGTGGGAAAGCTGCGTGTGCTGCGGTGAAGGTGGATATGACGAAAGTTTATGACCGTGTTGAATGGTCCTTTCTAGAGAGTATGATGAGGAGGTTGGGCTTCCAAGTGACGTGGATTAGTGTTATTATGAAGTGTGTTAGATCGGTCAAGTATAAGGTGAAAGTCAACTCGAGTGTCACTGATACTATTGTGCCTAAGAGAGGGCTCAGACAAGGAGATCCTTTATCCCCGTACCTGTTTGTCATATGTGCGGAGGCCTTGTCTTCATCTATCCAAATGGCTCAAGAGAAGGGTAGAATTAAAGGTCTCAATCAAGGAAGGGGGCCCCCGACTCTTACTCATCTTTTCTTCGCTGATGACTCACTTTTCCTGATGCAAGCGACAGAGTCTGAAACTGGAGCTTTTAAGAAGATCTTAAAAGATTATGAGGACAGCTCAGGGCAGAACATTAATAGGGACAAATCTGCCATTCTCTTCAGCTTGAACACGGTAGAGGCTTAGAAGAACAATTTCATGAGAAAGTTAGGAATAAATAATGAATGTTTTGACGATAAATACTTGGGTTTTCCCACCTCTTTGGAAATATCTAAATAGTAAGCTTTTGAGTACTTAAGAGAGGATTTGGGGAAAGGTTCAAGGTTGGAAGGAGAAGTTGTTGTCAAAGGTAGGGAAAGAAACTTTGATCAAAGCGGTCGCTCAATCGATGCCTGGCTATGCTATGTCATGCTTCTACCTTACCAAGTCTTTATGTGATAATCTTACAACTCAGAATTTTAATTTTTGGTGGGGTCAACAGGATAAAGAGAACAAAATACATTGGCTTAGCAAGGAGAAGATGCTGAAACCTAAAGGTCAAGGGGGGATGGGGTTCAGGGACCTGCATGCATTTAATTTGGCTATGTTGGCGAAACAAGAATGGCGGTTATTGCAAAACCCTGAGACTTTGTGTGCTAGGGTCCTTAAGGGTCTGTATTATCAAGAAACAAATGTGTTGCAGGTTAAAGGGATGAAAGGAATGTCATATAGTTGGTGCAGTATTATCAAGGGGTTGCAAACTCTCAAAGAGGGGATCATTTGGAGGGTGGGTGATGGCGGTACCAATGATATATGGAATGACCCTTGGATTCCTAGGGAAGAAGGCAGGCGTGTTAATTCTGAAAAAGGGAGTTGCATCCTTAGGATGTGTTGGTGATTGATAGACGGCCCGTCCTGGGACGGGCCTTGGGCTGATTCCGTACGGGCCCATCGCGCGACAATGCAAGAGGCCGTTCCCGGCCGTACTGGTGAAAGTGTTTAACCCGCCAGCAACTGCCCCGGGCTTGACCAAGTCAAACCCTGCGGCACCGTATGCCTCCCGGGCTATCCTTAGCCCGGGAGAAGGTCCCTCGGGTAATCCGCTTGCCCGCAGGCAAGTGGCGACAACTACCATGTCCCACCACACTTTATCCGACCTTGACCGAAGCGCACTGTATCTCCCAAGAGACCTATAGCCCGGGAAAGGACGCGCTGGCAGCCCGTCTTGTCGTTTGCCCTCCTTGGCACGCAGCAGATGGTTGTTACGCTACGCGACGCCCCCAACGGGTGGCGCAGGGTTGGCTCGGTCCAGTCAAGGCTATATTGGGGATAAAGGGAAAGTGCTTTCTCCCTAAATAAGTTCTTCCCCCCGAACCGGCATGTTAAGACAAACATGGATGCTAGCTAGCCTCTCACATTGCCTATATGTTGTAAACACATTTGCAAGAATGTTAGATTTCTAGTCTCTTCTGACACATTAGCCTTGAAGAGCGTATTTTCTGCTTTGTTTGTTCCCCATTTTTAGGATCATAGCTTCTTCATAAGCTTGCAGGTGACAGGCTGCAGCTCTTAGGTTTGAAGCAAATCGAAGAATCATCGCTTGGCGTGGATCATCACTAAAGAAATTAATATGTGATTTTTCAAATTGGAGAATCGAAACGAAGCCCTCTTTTGCTCAATCAGTGGATTATTTTATTAATTTCTATTTAACTGTTGATTATTTCGGGTATTTTTCCGTGTAAGATTTGTCCTTCTGTTTGCTGTTCTGATCTCTGAATCCTCTTAATCCAACATGCGGTAAATTTCAGTTGCTGTTTAGTTTCTGCTGTAGACTCTAGTTACGGTTCGATCAACTCATTCCGGTAGCTGTTTGGATAAGTTTAGTTTCTAATTAATTGTAGCTTCATTATTTCGATATGGTTTTAATTATTTTACAAGATGAGGTACGTACAACATGTGAACTTTAGCCTCACGTTTCCTGTATCAGTGCTTAGCTAGCTAATACATATTGTAAACACGTATCAACGTGTGTTATGTCGAAGAAATACACTTTCTAAGGGTCTAAAATCTTAAAGAGCATAGCACTCTACCGTATTCCTCTTCCAGCCACCGCCAGACAAGACCACAAACATTGGACTTTAGCGCCGCCTGCAACCACACATCCTCCAAACTCGACCACACTGAGACACAGATTTGAAAGATCAAAATCAAGAAATAAGCATACAATCTTAAATATCCGACACGAGAGGAAATGGCGACACATCGCCATTTACGAAGAAGGGGATGAAGCTACAAAAACCGCGCTAAAGCTGGCCATCGTCTTCCCAAGCTTGCCGTCGTAGGAAACACCTAGGCCACTAACATTTTTTTTTTGCTCCAAACAAAATCTCTTCACCGTAAGACGGGGAGTCTTCATTGTACCTCCAGGGACGAGGTCTGTAGGGCGCACCACCACCGGCTGCCAGCCTGCCATAGATCTGCCACCATGGTGTTATTGACACCTACACAAAACCAAAGGAAGATGACAAGACACACCAAACGACCTTTGATAGCGACCCTACCACCGCCTCAAGATCTGTCGCCGCCAATGAAATCCACCACCAAATCTGACCGCATCTACTCGTTGAATATCCTATGGCGTAGATCAGTCTTCTTCCCTTGCTGGGGACGACCCAACGGCCGCCCCTGACGAAGAAGTCAGGCAATTTGTGTTGATGAATATGCCTCCGTCATGGAGATTTACCTAGAGGCCACCCAATTCGACGGCCTTGACCCAGAATACATTAATTTAGTCTACCCTTACGTCTACGACACCGTACTCGCGAATTTGTTACCTCAGTGACATTTTGGCCATTTCACCTTCTTTTCCTATCATTTAGCTCCTTTTTCACTACTAAAATGACCCTTTTGACCTTTGCCATTGACCTAATACTATGCTCGATTTGCTCCTCTGCTCTTCTCCAAGTTTCTTCGCAGTTGCCCCCAACCCAGGCCGCCGCCACCGCCCCCTCCCTCCGGCTCTGTAGTACACTAGTACCCCCTTAGTTTCACTTTGCTTAATAGAGAGATAGCCTAATTGGACTCACATCGGTTGAAAACTAAGGCACGGTTCAGCCCGGAGTGAGCCGAGTGCTTTAGTGTTCAACCTGACTGCACCAATACAAGCAATCTCTATTAAAACGAGTGCAACTCGGGTACCGGATATGTGCTCCGTGATGGCTCCCAAGATCAGCTACCATCACACACATATCCTTAACATGGATCGATAAAACAACACATAAACAAATGGTCACAATTTTAATATTACAGAAGATATGGACTGCTGTCCATACAAATAAGTTTAACATAGTTCAGCGTGGATCGCAGCAGGATAGATAATTGTTTCACAAAAGAAGCAGGATGTCATTGTCTAAAAGAACAAAAGCCAGTGTGGTATGCCTCCCAACTCAAGGGCAACCGACTAGAAGTCAGAACTCCGCATCGTGCTCGCTAGCGTCGCTGTTCCCCACTTGATAGTAGTACCCAAGCACGGGATCACTACCACCTGAAACAATAGCACTGTGGGTTGAGTACAGATGGTACACAGCACTAGGAGTTACTTATAGCCTCGTCCATGCAATATAAATATCAAAGGATTGGCTAGCATGACAATTTCAGCATAAAGAGCATTTGCAAAACGTAAATATGAATAGATTGTAAATGGCATTTGCATAAACATGTTAGAAAACTATTGACCAACAGTAATATGTAAACATATCATCACATGCATCCTCATCATCACGGACGAACCACCCTGTCGCCCCACCCACAAGAAAAGCATACAATTGCACCGTATGGTATCCCAAGGTTCATGCATGCGCAAGGAGTTAGCTAAGTGTTCCCATGATGACACGTGCGGTCGTACGTATAGTAACTTGAGAGACGGGACCAAAGCTCTGTCCTTAATTGCCAAAGCGGGGCTACATGACCAGGAGCTCCTCCTGTCATATCCCTATCACCCGTTCAGGCCCATCATCAATCCAACATACCAAGTCATCACCATAAATCATAGATCAATCCTTCCGAACTGAGAACATATCATAACTGAGTAATTCATGGTATCACGCAGACTCTAAGCATTACTAAGCATACGTGACGTGACCAGAATTACGAGCACCCACTTAGGCTATCAAAGAATGGAGATGTCAAACCTATATATTAAACTGACCACTAATAGGGCATAACTATTTCTACTCGTGAAATAACATAGTAGAAACTAGCATGCATCCGGTATAGAACATAAGTAAAGCAATGCACGTAAGTAGGGTTCAATATGATTGAGTCAAATGAGGGGAGTAATAAGTGTCCTGTTGCTGGTCGTCGAAAGGGAGAGCGGCTTGCTCAAGTCCGAGCTTCTCTGAAACGTCGTTTCCTATCGTTTCAGTAACAAGCACATCAAATAAAAATCCAAACAAAATGCCAAACATAGAGAAACAAGGGAACATCACAATATTCAGAAAGTTCATGAGCTAATTCAGGTTTTACAAAAAGAATCACCCAAATCCGAGTTCGAATGAGGGAGATAAGGTCATATGAACTTGGGGTCCTACAGATCACTCAGGATAAACCAGTTAGCTGGTCTGCTGCTCGGTACGAGTAGCTTTTGGGGTAGAAGAACCACTCGGCTAAGCTTGGGGTCAACACAAAAGTTGTAGAGAATTTCATGGCGCACAATTTTTATGTAGACAGCTTCTTCATCCGAGCTACGGTTGATTTTATAGAAATTATTTAGTGCACGACTGTTTAGAGAAAGACTGAACAGAGGCATTTCTGAATCTAGTGTTCTAGTCCTTTTGGTCTAAACCAAGAAACAACCTAAATAACAGTCCTAGATGATGGAAAATGTGTAGAGTAGGTAATGTAGGTTCTCACCTAGCAAGAGTGACCTTGCTTAACAGTAGGGAGCCTAAGGATGAGGAGATCGACGACGAAGACACCAATCTATCCAGAAAATGGTTCAGTCGTTCCTCTGCTTGTTCCTCTCTTGTTTCTTGCGGTTTCTTCTCCTCCCAAGCTGTGGATCCTCTTCTAGACCTTCCTTAGTTCATGGGTCAAGTCCTCATAATCATCCCTAAGCTTGCATGTGGGCCAAAGTGACATGCAAGGTGAGATAAGAACAGAGAACCGTGTTGCTGTCCAGAACGGCAAGGTTGCTGAAAAAAAGCGTCAAGAACTCACCCAAAACCTTGTAATCATGGAAGAGGATTGGATGAACTCTAAGCCTAGGAAGTGTAGAAGCTATTCCCTCTCATCCCAAGCCTTGGATGTGGAGGAAAATGGTGGGGATAAGCGGAAAATGAAATCAGCCTCTTGTTGTTCCAAAACCGAACAGCAGAGAGAAAAGTGAGGGGAATCCATAGCAAACCTTTGTGCATGTGCTTACCATGGAGGGGAAAATATAGCTGACTTCCTCAGCTTTCCAACGGTATATCACACTTTAGGTGAATACGAGGATCTTGGGGGTGGATTTGAGTTGAAAGTGGAAGCTAAAACTAAAGAACAACCTCTGTTCTTGCTGCAGTCTTCAGCTGAACGTGGGAGAGGAGTGAAGGACGCAAATGGCTGGAGGAGGAGGGTGGAGAGCGGTTTAAATAGAGGTGAACTCCACCATTGACAAGTTGGGCCATGTCCCACCTGTAAGAGAGATTACGGGTGTTCGACTGGGTGAGAAATGGAGAGGCGCTGCTGCTGTCCGAACTGCTTGGCCACTTGGCTTCACCCTGCGCCGTCGCCCGCCACTTGGTCATGGAAAGCAGATGGCTTGGGGCGCGTGGCCTTCTGTCTGAAGCACCGCCCATTTCCTCCAATGAGAGCGAAGTCACCGGGTCTTTGTCCGGGACAGAAAGAATAAATGAACTAAATGGATCCGGGCTACTTTCGCAGCTTTTAATAGGAGAGATAGCCCTCCTAGCTCTACTCGGGCTCCTCACTTGGTTAATCTCCCCCCGGCTTGGTGTTGCCCGGTAAGGTTCAGTCGGGAGTGGTCGCACGACTGCTCGCCTGCCACTCGGGTCTGGTCGGGGAAGCTCGGCTTGGATAATGGATCACTCGGCTAGCTCGGTGGGGTGTTTTCCAGCTCGGCCAACTAAGGAACGTGCTCAGCAGGCTATATATAATTGTCCGCCAAAGTCCGGTCAATATCTACCTCACCATTCTGGTACCTCAGTGACTGGTATTCTAATGGTTTTAGTTTAAAGTCCTATATTCCCACCGTATAGCCCGTTGGAGGAATGCACATCTTAAAAAGTTTTAAGAACCATAGAAAATCCAAATGAACACAACAATAGTATGCATGCTTAATCGGAAATGATAGCCAGACTGTTACAGGCTACTTTGCCCCCTCCACCTGGCACCACCGCCCCAGATCGGCGCCTCCCCCTCCCTATATCGACGCCCTCCCCGCCACCCCAGATCGGCACCCTCCCCGCCGCCCCAGATCGGCGCCTTCCCCACCGCCCCCTAGTTGCATGGCAGTTGCGGTCAACAACGACAACGGTGGCGGTCAGTGACGACGACGAAGCCGTGAAAATGCTCCCCGACGATCGCGATGAATTTCTATTAAAAAAAAATGATGAATTCCTGTAGAAAAAATGATGAATTTGGTCAAAAATGATTAATTCCGGTCAAATTTGATTTTTTGGTCAAAATCGATGAATTTTTTTTTATCAAATTTGATTAATTTCTATCAAAATTGATGAATCTTGGTCAAAATTGATGAATTTATGTCAAAAACAATGAATTTCTGTCAAATTTGATGAATTTCAAATATCTTGGATATTATTTCCACACGTCAAACCATTTTCTTGTTGCAAATTACTCTAATCAGTTACTTAAGGCGCATTTGAACTAGCTAGCATGTTAATTAATTTGCTGCTTTTTGGCTGGACAATGGGCAAGCGGCAAAAGGGTCACTTCAGTAGTGAAAATGGAGCTAAATGACAGGAAAAGAAGGCGAAGTGAATCTCCAACAGGCTTCCATAAAGTACCCTCTACACCAAAATAGAGGACTGATTCTTCCCCTATGTGCTGCAACAACATTCTCTATTCCGTTCCCTAAAATAGAGAATTTATTTCCATTCCTTTATACGTAGGGATTATGGGCGTGTTTGGTTTGTAGCTGTCGGTTGCCATGCCAAAAAATTGGCTGCCATTGTAGTTTGGTCACCGTTTGCTTCACGTCCCTCAATTGGCTCGCCCTGTCAAAATGATGGCACGCCAACGAATTCCTTCGCTGCAGCGGCCGCCGACAATGGCAAGCAAATTGGACGCCGACGCCTTGCCAACGCTCGCCAAAGCCCGCAGCCAGCTGCAACCAATCGGCGATCAGCACGTCAGCGTCGGACCCAGCGCACAGCGAGCCAGCGTGCAGAGAGCCTGAGTCAGCATCGGACTGGCGCTGCTAGTACAAATCACAGTTCATTTCAAAACTTCAAAAATTTGTATATAATTCATACAGTGTTCAAATTAAACGAAACAAATTTCATAATTCATATAAAATCATAAGCAACCCATTTTAAATACTTTTGATTTTTTTTAAATTTTTTATTGATCATTTTTATTTGGCTACGAACCAAACACCTCAATTTTTACCAACGAATGGTCATGCCCTCGATTGGCATAACCATTGTATTGGCACGACCATCCAAGGCTACAAACCAAACACGCCCTATCACTCTTTTTCCTATACAATTCTCTATATAGGGAACACTGTTAAAGATAGGAGAAATATAGCGAGAAAATCTTTTTAAAGGAAGTCTGTATATAAGACTATAGGGACTGAATTTAGAGATTACCATTGGTCGTTGGAGACAGCCTCAATGACTAGCCTCTCCTCTAGTTCGACTTGTGTAACCACGTTATCTTTTTATAATATCCACATTGTTTGGACTACTGCTCTCAAGCTCACCAGATTTATCATGTCCGACAGATTAAAAACAAATAGTATTGCTATCATCACTAGTCATTTCCTTGTCCTGCATCAATACAACCAATTGGTTCCAGGAAGAGACTTTGTTGGATTGGTCGTGCCTTTCTTCTTTCTCAAGGGGTTTAACTTGGATCGATTGCTGCTCTATGTAAGATTTGTCCTTCTGTTTGCTGTTCTGATCTCCGAATCCTCTTAATCCAACATGCGGTAAATTTCAGTTGTTGTTTAGTTTCTGCTGTAGACTCTAGTTACGGTTTGATCAACTCATTCTGGTAGCTGTTTGGATAAGTTTAGTTTCTAATTAATTGTAGCTTCATTATTTCGATATGGTTTTAATTATTTTACAAGATGAGGTACGTACAACATGTGAACTTTAGCCTCACGTTTACTGTATCAGTGCTTAGCTAGCTAATGTATATTGTAAACACGTATCAACGTGTGTTCTATGTTGAAGTGAAACTAACCAACCCATTGCCTTCCTGGCTTCCTGCTATTCTTGAGGTAGGAAAACCTTATGTCATCGGTATTTTAGATTATTGGGCATTATATGGATCTTAACATTGACTATATTTACTCTTTATTTTCAAGCTCTACATTTTAGCATCGACCTTTCTAGTTTATTGGTTTCTCATAGTTACCTTACTTTTAAAGATAAGGAAAATACTCATTCAAAATCAAAGTGTCCTTGACATCAAGACCCGTGTTCTACGATCCTCTTCCAGCCACCGCTAGACAAAACCACAAACATTGGACTTCAGCGCCGCCTACAACCACACATCCTCCAAGCTCGACCACACCGGGACACAGATTTGAAAGATCGAAATCAAGAAATAAGCGTACAATTTTAAATATCTGACACGAGAGGCAATGGCGACACAGATGAAGCTGCAAAAACCGCGCTAAAGCTGGCCATCGTCTTCCCAAGCTTGTCGTCGTAGTAAACACCTAGGGCATTGACCAAGAATTTTTTTTGCTCCAAACAAAATCTCTTCACTGTAAGACGGGGAGTCTTCAATGTATCTCCAGGGATGAGGTCTGACGGGCGCACCACCACCAGTTGCCATAGATCTACCACCATGGTGTTATTGACACCTACACAAACCAAAGGAAGATGATAAGACACACTAGACGACTTTTGATAGCGACCCTACCACCGTCTCAAGATCTGTCGTCGCCGACGAAATCCAATACCAAATCCGACCACATCTACTCGTTGAACATCCTCTGGCGTATATTAGTCTTCTTCCCTCGCTGGGCCGGCCATCCCCTGACGAAGAAGTCAGGCGATTTGTGTCGGTGAATATGCCTCAGTGACGGAAGATTTACCTAGAGGCCACCCAATTCGATGGCGTTGACCTAGATGACATTAATTTAGTCTGCCTTTACGCCTACGACACCGTACACACGAATTTGTTATCTCAGCGACATTTTGGCCATTTCACCTTCTTTTCCTATCATTTAGCTCCTTTTTCGCTACTAAAGTGACCCTTTTGCCCCTTGCCATTGACCTAATACTATGCCCGATTTGCTCCTCTGTTCTCCTCCAAGTTTCTATGCAGTTGCACCCAAACCAGGCCGCCGCCGCCTAGTGGCGTGGCGGCTGCAGTCAACAACGACAACGACGGTGTGAAAATGCTCCCCGACGACCATGATTAATTTCTATAAAAAAAATGATGAATTCCTGTAAAAAAAAATTGAATTCCGGTCAAATTTAGTGATTTTTTTGGGGTCAAAATCGATGGTTTTTTTTTTGTCAAATTTGATGAATTTCTATCAAAATTGGTGAATCTTGGTCAAATTTGATAAATTTATGTCAAAAACAATGAATTTCTATCAAATTTGATGAATTTCAAAACTCTTGAATATTATTTCCACACGTCAAGCCATTTTCTTGTTGCAAATTACTCTAATCAGATGCTTGAGGCGCATTTGGACTAGCTAGCATGTTAATTAATTTGCTGCTTTTTGGCTGGACAATGAGCAAGTGGTAAAAAGGTCACTTCAGTAGTAAAAAAGGAGCTAAATGACATGGAAAAAGGTAAAATGGCCAAAATGTTGCTGAGGTAACAAATTCGCGCGTACGGTGTCATATACGTAAAGGCAGACTAAATTAATGTCGTTTAGGTCAAGACCGTCGAATTGGGTGGCTTCTAGGTAAATCTCCCCAGTGACTTGCCTCTACTTGTGTAACCACATTATCTTTCATAATATCCACATTGTTTCGACTACTGCTCTCAGTAAGCTCACCAGATTTGTCCTGTCCAGCAGATTAAAAACAAATCGTTGTTTTTTCAATCCTAACCTCACATACGAAAGACTGAGATGTAGAGTAATTGATATACCTGTATACTTCAGTACTTACCCAAACTGTAAAAAAAAAAGACGGCAAAAAACCTCTTATACTCTACTACTCCGTTAGTACAAAAGGCAGTTTCGTCAGCAAGACCAAAATGCCGCACGGGCGTGAATATGGCGGACGAGGATACACTTGTACGCTGCTGTATCCTGTATCAATTAATCCTTTTTTAATTAGGTTGTGCCGGTCGCTGCTGACTCGTCGCCGCGAGCCGCATGAGACAGGAGCATCGCTTTGAGCCACGCATTCCACAAGGCCAAGCACGAACACGACACAAGCCGGCGGCGAGCACCTCGTCATTTGGCATCTCCAAGAACACCGGAGTCCGGGCTCGCGCGCGCTGGTGGGGGGACATGGCCGCTCCAGAGTCACCGTTCCGGCCGGACGCGCTGAGCGGCAAGGCGGCGCTGGTCACCGGCGGCGGCTCCGGCATCTGCTTCGAGATCGCCGCCCAGCTCGCCCGCCACGGCGCCTGCGTCGCCATCATGGGCCGCCGCCGCGAGGTCCTCGACAAGGCCGTCGCCGCCCTCCGCTCCCACGGCCTCCGGGTACGCCCCCCAGATCCCCTCTCTCCTCTCAGCTCTGCCACTCTCTTCTTGCTTTCTGCCACTCTTCTTGGTTGCGTGATAAGAGTAACAAGGCTTATGTGGAAAGATCGCTGTTTTCTTGTCTTGCTCATCGATTCTAAGGCAATCGAGTCTTCTTTAGGGGAGATTGCTATCTCCGGTGAGCGGAAACAATTCCATTGTTTCGAATGCTTATGTGCTTGATGTGCCTCTTGGCGTGAACGTGTAGGCTGTTGGCTTCGAGGGGGACGTCCGCAAGCAGGAGGACGCGGCGAGGGTGCTCGCGGCGACGGTCGAGCATTTCGGCAAGCTGGACATTCTTGTCAATGGTGCGGCCGGCAACTTCCTTGCTTCCCCGGAGGATCTCACGCCCAAGGGGTTCCGGACAGGTACTTCAACAAGCTATATGCTCATCATTAGGATCATCTTGCTTCTCCATTTGAAGAGTTGCATGATCTTATTACAGTCTTGCTAGATTTTGCAATTTGTTGTAGGCTACCTCCTCAAGCGCTTTTGTACTATTAACTCGCCTACTATGTACTGACTGCATAATGTTCTTCTCTTTTTTCGTAGTAGTTTGTATTAACTGAATGCCTGAATTTTCTGTCTGCAGTTGTTGAAATTGACACTGTGGGTACATACACAATGTGCTATGAAGCCCTCAAGTATCTGAAAAAAGGTGGGCCGGG
Organism: Raddia distichophylla; assembly: GCA_005191435.1. Lineage (NCBI taxonomy): Eukaryota > Viridiplantae > Streptophyta > Magnoliopsida > Poales > Poaceae > Raddia > Raddia distichophylla. Next base: position 716,398 of record SPJY01013724.1, read on the forward strand.
GAAAGGCCCTTCCACCGGTGGCCTCATCGTTAACATAAGTGCGACGTTGCATTACACTGCGTCATGGTACCAGATTCATGTCTCCGCTGCTAAGGTACTTGGGTCTTCTTTGATACGCTTGAATAAGCTGATTGAAATAAGTAGGCTTCTCCTGATTGAACGACTTCTACAGGCAGGTGTTGATAGTATCACGAGGTCATTGGCTCTGGAATGGGGAACAGATTATGACATCAGGGTCAATGGGATTGCACCAGGGCCAATCAGTGACACTCCAGGAGTTAGGAAGCTTGCACCTGAGGAAATGGGCAAGGGGAAACGGGAAATGATGCCTTTATTTAAGTTAGGAGAGAAATGGGACATAGCAATGGCTGCACTCTACCTTGCTTGTGATGCAGGTCAGCTATCTGTTCTTCCATTTTACTTAACCAAAATTTTGATCAGCAATGAAGTTCAATAAGGTCTGAGCATCCGCTTACCTGAAGGTCATCTGTATGAGATTGGCCCCTGCCTGTCATGAAATTAACAAATTCTGCTACAGTAGCATTTCCTCCTTTAGGCTAATTAATCAATGTTTATTGTGTCGTCGCAGTCATTCCCAACATTGGTGTGTTTTACTGAAATATTTAATCAGTAAAATGATGGCTTAGCCTCCATATGAAAGTTAGCCATTTGACGTATTTTACAATTTGATTGCAGGCAAATATGTAAATGGAACTACAATGGTGGTTGATGGAGGTCTTTGGTTAAGTCACCCTCGACATATTCCTAAGGAGGAAGTGAAGGAGCTCTCAAAGGTTGTCGAGAAGAAGGTTAGGACCTCTGGTGTTGGCGTGCCATCCAGTAAACTGTGATTGTATCTTCTGTTTATGTCACCGGCTTATGTGTGCCCTGTAGCATCCTTCAGTATTGTTATCAGCAAACTTTATTGTCTATGTAATTCTTGTAACTAATGAATTCAGTTGGTCTTTGATGAGCAAGTTCAATATTTACCTTTGACCATTGTTGTTATCTTTCAAATTTCATTTAAATATTATGATTGATTTGGGACCCCAGTCAAAAGATACTCATTGCCAGAATTCCACATATTTGCATCGAAATTTGAACTATCTACATCCTCTATGTTTAATTTAACTGAAAACTTAAGTTAATTTTATGATAGTATGTGACAAATATGCCATAATGGTCAGCATGAAGAACTACGGCAAAATTCAGGGAAGTGAGACAAAGTTTTTTTTAGAAAGAGTTTTTATGTACACAATTACACACCACATAACAACTGCTTTCCTTACCAGGTGTGAACATGGTTCAAACCTTTCAGGAAAAAAAAAATACTGGCAGGCCAGACAAAGATGTGTGAGCCTACTGCGCCTCAATTGCCTAAGAAGAGAGCATAATTTCTTTGCCATATAAGTTAGTATGATGGCGCCTGGTACTCCCTTGGAAGTATTCCATCTAAGAAAAGCTCTTTTGTGCTGGTTCTTGATCATGACTCATGAATGAGCCTCTGAATTCTGATAGTGCCAGTTCACAAGTTCCCTTGTGAAATTCACCCCATTCCCAGGAACTGTCCTACAAGGGGAAAAAAGATGAAGAAATAAGCACATATTTTTTAAAATTATAATCACAATAACAAAGCATTCCTAGTGTTCAATATTTGTGGAAGAAAGTAATAAGATCTGCAAAATATTTGCAACGACATTGTAAGTTCATTGAGGTTCACTTCTTTTAGGGAAGCACATTTGCAATGTAGTAGTCACTGAAACACCTTTCCAGAGAAAAAATTGTTGATCATCTCTTATCTTTAGGTTCGTACAAACTGATCGTAGGGAATATGGGGCATATGCATATGCCTTGTATTTGACTACGACTGGCATGCAGTATGTTAGGTACAGTGTGGACCAGAAGATACCTTAATGAAAGCATTATTGATCCTAGTTATTCCATGTCTTGGTCAATTTTAGCTTGGCCTTTCTTATAGGAGAAGCCTGGATGCAAGCTCATCACTTGCTATGCTTAGTAAGAAGTACTTGCTATGCTTAGTAAGAAGTACAAGGCAGTTACCAGTCCACAGCAAGGCTGTTCAAGCCTTCAGCATACCATTTTCAGTCTTTTGGTGCCATCTCTTATGCACACAAAAACTCACACGTAAAGTCCAACATGCTTATTACTCGTATATATTATCCAAACTTTGTTAATTTAAGGGCAGTGTTCTTGGACCCGTTTACATGAAAGATATTTGTAGTGTAGATGCTAGGCTAAAAGTCTGCAAACTATTTGATAGAGAGCATGGATTTTTGAAAGTTAAGTTACCTACATTGCTTGCTTTATTTGTTTCCCTTCGTTTATAGTGTGATGTTCTTTTTCTGTAGTAGTGCAGTATATAGTAGGACAGCCTGACAAGAGATGACCTGAATAATACTAGTCTTTAACACTTGAGATAAGAACTTCTCGGACATATAAAGGTGCCCTGAGCCCTTTGCTTTCCTATCCATCTTCTGAAGAAGAACATACAGGTGATGCCCTTCTCCATATACTTCTCTCTTACTCTGCCACATATTTTTGGTGCAAGAACATGTCTTGCAAACATTTTTTTTTTGAAGACTTGCTAACACAGTTTATTTCATCTTTTAGTTTATAATATGTATTGTGATGTCTATGCACATGCATCTTCCACCCTCAACTCATGCATTTGAATCCATTTTATATTCATGATGGTTTACTTCTTAGAAGCCAACTGCACATTTGTGGAACTTGAAAAACTATATTGCTTTACCATATACCTTTCCTTCAAAAGTCCAGGATCAAACCATTTTTCTTATCTTTTCCTGCATTTGAAAGCATTTTCTATGTCTCTTTTCATGCATTTGCTAAATCCTGTCTTGGCTGAAATTTGGCATCATAATTTGACGTACACTTTCTGGTGGCCTGGTGGGTTGCATAGGAGAAAGGAAGCACTTAACTGCAGTAATGGGTCGTGGGAAAGTAGAGCTTAAAAAAATCGAGAATCCAACAAACCGCCAGGTTACCTTCTCCAAGAGGCGAATGGGGTTGCTCAAGAAGGCAAATGAGCTATCCGTTCTTTGTGATGCACAAATTGGGGTAATTATTTTCTCCGGTAGTGGCAAGATGTATGAGTACTCCAGCCCCCCATGGAGGTGTGCCAAACATTTTTCGCAAATTCAGTTATTTCATATTTCCTGCATTTTGATCACTCTCCATCCTTTTTCATTTTAGGAGAAACAGAGCTCCTGGTATTGTGTAGGTCTCGTAATACTGTTCCAACTTGTCATATGTTGAACATATTTTCTTGTAGCTTACATTTCTTTAGTTTGTTCAATTAGTAGTCTCTGGTATTTCAACTCGTGTATACTTACTGTTGATAATCTGCTGGTGATAATTTGGGTAATCAAGTCAGGTTCAATCATAAGTTCTTTTTTGATCCGTACTAATTTCTGCCAAGTACAATGTTTTTAACTTAGCATAGACTATTTGAACTGCATCGGTGTATGATGGGAAACTGATGAGATCAAGTGTATCTCTGCTTACTTTTTTTTGCAGAATTGCAAATATTTTTGATAGATATCTGAAAGCCCCAAGCACTCGTTTTGAGGAGATGGACATCCAGCAAGTACAGTAATCATTATAAATCAATACTATTAGCCTTTACTGGCAGAACTTAACAATTCTTTTTTTCCACAAAGAAAATTATCCATGAGATGACAAGGATGAAGGATGAGAACAACAGGCTTAAGATCATCATGAGACAGTATATGGGTGAGAACTTGGCTTCATTGACTTTACAAGATGTGATTAACCTTGAACAGCAGATTGAGTTCTCCCTGTACAAAGTTCGTCTAAGGAAGGTAACAAATAAACAGCTTGGTGCAATAGTTGTTAGTTCTTTTGATTCACAAACATCTGCACTACTTATTGCTAACACCCTAATTTCTAGCAGCAACAGCTACTTGATCAGCAGCTGCTTGAGATGCACCACAGGGTATGCAAAAGAAGATGCATTAATTCAGTGTTCTCCTGTTTCCTAGCAAACCCTATTGTTAATTGATTCTTGATGGCAATTTTTTTAATAAAAATATCAATAGGAGATGCATATGTCAATAGACCAGAGCGACTATTTGTGCCACATGGTAAGACGCATCACTTTCTCCTCGAGTGATTTTGTGTTCCAAAATATTTACTACTGAACTTGTTCATGTCTTCTCAAAAAGGATCCAGCAAGGCAGCAGAACCAGGCGACAGAGGTGATCAATCCAAAGCCATTTCAGTTCTGGGATATGGGCGGCCAGCTCTATGGTCAAGACGCTGAATCCTCGATGACAGCACTGCATCTTTCACCTCAGCTGCATGAGTTCAAGCTCCAACCGTTGCAACCCAACCTGCAGGAGGCTAACCTTCATAGCTATGTTCGCCGACTATGGTAAGGCATTGTCAATTGTTAAAGCGACAATTCTTCTGCATCAGTAGTTTCGAAGATTCTCATTTGCTATTTGAAATGTGCTGGTCACCAGTTGCTTTCGATTCATGACCAATTGCATTGATAGCCGCAGATTCATATACTTGACCAATTGCATTGATAGCTGCAGATTCATATACTTGACCAGTTGTATTCGATTCATGACTTGGCCAATTGCACTCACATCCACAGATTCCTCCGGACATCATGGAGACTGGATGAACTGAGCAGTTGATTGAGGATACCAGAATAATGAAGTAATTAACTAATTTGACTGAATATGGTGTCAAACTCTAGTCCAACTATATGAAAAATTAAACTTAATCTACTTCTGTGTTATTGGACTGCTTGCTTATGTTTGGCTGCTGTAACTGAGTGGTATGTGATTTGCTTGTGCATTTTCCAGTGGGGTTATTTTCTAGTGATGTTATAACTTCAGCAGCAATGAGTGGCGTGTACCAACTCATACTTGCGTTGTAACTCACCTCAAGGCTCCAAGAGATTGCCATGCATGTAATACCTACAGTACTTTGGAATGCATGAACGCCATCGTTAAGTGTTGCATGCATGATGCATGTACTTGTCATTAGTGTGCGGCGTACATGTACCAAGGTAGTGTGGAATGTTTAGTTTGCTGGTGCAGACTGCAGCTGATGCCATGTTATTATGCGTAGCATGAGGCGATGAGGCTTGCATGTCTACCATGCAACTGTTTTTTTATTCTTTTTCATACATGCTGTCAAGTGTCAACTTGAAAGCTTGCTCAGAAAATTTTCAGTCCGTCGACGTTCATGGCCAACTGTCTGTATCCAATCAAAACCAATTAACACGTTTGCTTTGGATTTACGTATTTGTCTTCCCGTGATTTCGTATTGAATTAAAATTAAAAGCTAACATTGAAAATTTGTCTTTTTTTTACAAGCCAAACAATGCAGTATTTTGTAGTTATTTTTGTAGGGTTTTCACTTCTTAGAGTTTCTAAAACTTTTTTATAATTTTTTAAGCTCTACAAGGCCTCTCTCAAAAAATTATTATCTTTTCAGGTTAAAATTTTAAACTATCTACCTTTTGCTAAAAAAGTTTAAGCTACTTTAAGCTGAAAAAAACATGACCTTAGCCAAATTTGTAGACCCTAGCTAATATTTAGAGTAACAAATAAAGAATTTCTCACAAAGAGCGGATTGTAACAGAGATAAGAGTAGTGATGCAATGCAAGATAGTAAGAGCATCGCCAGTAGGATCTCTATATTTCGTTCTCTATATCCCTTCTCTAAATCACTATTCGTTCCCTATATTTTCATCATCTTCAACAGAGTCTCTATCCTTAAAAAGATATAGAGATTCTCTAGAGAGTTTTTAAATATAGAGTCTCTGGGGGAGTCTTTAAATTTAGAAGCTGAGACAGAGACTCTGCTGTCTGCTGGATCGTTATAGACTGGAGTTGTCCGCAAGAGTGTTTTAGGGAATCGTTTAGAGTCCCTGCTAGCTATGCTCTAACAAATCCGAAATGAGGCCTTTAATAAGGTCAGGTTCAAGGTAGGATTGGGACAATCTTGATGGTTTCCAGCCATCGTACGTAGTCCGAAAAATATTCTTCTCGTTAGGAGCAAATTAAGCACGGGCACTCGGCTAGTAAATTAATAAAAATAAATGGAGCCGATGGTTTAGACACACACTAAATGCATAAGCCAAACAAATCGATCAAGGCGTAGTAAAATGTCATATATATCTCCGATGACAAACCGAGGATGGGTCCTTGAGCTGATACTCCCTTCGTTTTTAAATACTTGTCACTGTTGACTTTTGAACTCAACATTTGACCATTCGTCTTATTAAAAAAACTATGTAATTTTTTTGTGACTTGCGTTATCATTAAAATATATTTTAAATATGACTTATATTTTTACATATTTGTACTAATTTTTGAGTAAGACGAATGATCAAATGTTATGTCCAAAAGTCAACCGTGACAAGTATTCAAAAACAGAGGGAGTAACAAATTAACAATCTCTGATTCTCTGCTATTAGAATCATGCTAGTGGTGACTAGTGAATGGTATTAAATGTACATTGTCTGCCATGCTGGAGTGCCGGGAGCATCTGCTGGAGTGCCAGGAGCATCTGCAAAGAGTTTTGATGGTTATTACAAATGATAGTGGATAGGCAGGCACAAGTAAAGAACAAATAACATGCACCATCGATCAAGCCTAGTAGGGACTACTGTTATATATCCTGAACACAAAAGCAGACAAAATGTGAAGCAGCCAATAAAAAATAATGGCAAAATGGAAAACTTCAAGGCAGTGAGATGGCTGAGTGCCAAAGCATCGAATTATCTTGCTCGTACTTTTTTATATACCGAACCCTATTCGTATTATGTTAAAAAAAGATACCGTAGGAAGCAACTAGTAAAGAAGATGAACAGAAAGCAGCATGTCCAGTTATGAACTGAATTCATATTATAAAAAAGACAGGTCACGCATTATCAGTTGTTCATGTAGCCACCACTTCAGTAATACAATTGTGTTCTCTAACAACTATCAATATTAGGGATCAATTGTTCATATTAATTAAGGGTGTTCAGTTAAGTTACCTGCATTTGTTTGAGAAACTGGAGCAATAATAGGAGCACCTGCAACAGGCGTGACAATTATAAATGGCAATATGTTCATATGCAACGGAAGTACGTATCCATATCCCGGATGAGGGAACACAAGTGGAACAAATTGTTGGGGCACAATAGGGAACCCTCTGTGTCCGTATCCGTATCCATATTCATATCCCACATGAGGAATCACGGATGGGATAGCTTGTTGGGTCGCAATAGGAAAACCTCCGTATTCATATCCTTGATGAGGGAGCACATGTGGAATAGGTTGTTGGGGTGCAGTAGCGGATCCTCTATATTCATGTCCCATATAAGGCAGCACAGGTGAAACAGGTTGCTGAAATGTAGGTTGTGTAGTTTGAACAGACACATATTGTGATGAAGCAACAGGGAATGAGTGTTCTGAAGATGAATGAACCCCTCCATGTACACCTATGATTTTGAGAATACAAATAAATATCACGTCAGATTATCGGTGTGCACTGCAGAAATAATTAAACCAAACAAGCATAAGAGCCATGCATGTGAAAAATACATAAGGTCGATATCACAAAATTTATTGAACTAAAGTTTTTGTGCAAAAAACAAGCGCGAAGTCAAGGTGTTAAAAGAAGAATTTTAAAGGTAACTACCACAAATAGGGACAAAGAGAGCAAGGAGTGCAGAAAAATGAAGGATGCCTTGCACAGAATTACCCAACGCAAAACCTGGATACTGTATAAACGATAAGTAAGAAATATATTGGGGATGAAAACGCGGCTGAAAGAAAAAATCAGCAATGCATGCCATCAATAGATCATATATTACTATCGACAATGTGTACAGCTAATTGACTAGTGCTTTTGGTGTTATCTAATGACAAATAATTCCAGGAATCAGCTATGTAGATAACGTTTTGTACGGGTTTGGAAACAAATTATGGTGTTTATACTAGTTTACCTGCATTTGTCGATGATGAAATTCCAAGGTTTTTATTAAGCTCCGTCGAGCTACCAATGTTGGTTTGTGAGGCGGCTGGAGCACGAGAAGCACCTACAACCAGTTACAAAGATATCAATATGATGGTGGCACGCCAAGATATCAATAAATTGCAAGAAACAACATCAAGACTAATGAGGCTTACTATTCAATTCTGAGTTACCGTGATGATAAAACTGACACAGGATGTGAAGCAACAAACAAAATAATGGCAGAATGGAAAATATAAGGGAAAGATGGTTTTAGCTGTACACTATTTAAAGGTAACAGCTACAATAGAACTAAATAACAAAACAACAGGTTGTGTAGAGAATGTAGGTGTAGGGCAAATAACAAAACAATAGGTTGTTCAGAAAAAAGCAGGATGGCTGAGATATTGACATGCAGTTAGAACACAGGAATATTAAACCATAGACATGTAGTAGGCTAGTAGCACTCATAAGCAATAAATATATGAGATGAGCATGGTGTATCCTGCGCATTCGCTCCGATATAGATATTTTTTTATTACAAATTTATGTTTCTTTATCATAGTTAATATGGGCTTTTTTTTTAACTCTGTAGTTGACATGGGCTCTTATATATTTTTATTACTTATTTATTGCATTTGATATGTACTCCTGTTAATGTGAAAATTTCTAATATTTTAGAATTAATATTGCGGTGGCCCACTATAATAGATTGTTGCGGTGAGTGCAAAGAACTGGCCGCAACAAACATATATTGTACGCAACACACAACAATGATAAAATCGGTGCAGCAAGAGTTGGTTCGTTCTAATTATACAATGAAATAAAGAGCTACAATTTACAAAAATCCCTAGTGGAAAGTATGAGGCCAAAGTTGAAACTTGAAAGGAAGGAAACCTTAACGGAGCCCAAATAATAAGGAGACAATAATAACTGCCTAAGGTAAAAATTTTGTGGACAAAACAAGCAGCGCGAGGTTACCTTCCTTCCCAAACGTGCGTGGTGTATCCGCAGAACAGAGCTCCAAACGTCTAGCTAATCGAAAACTTTTATCTGAAGGATGACATAATTTATCAGTTGCTAGCTTTCCATAATCACAATTAAGTGTTGTTCAAAAAGAAAAGAAAAAAAAGAAAAGATGTAGAAAGTTTTGTTTTGATTGTGATGGTTCGTCAGGTATATATATAGCTGCTTACATGTGTTCTCAAGTTGTCAAATGTAAGCGCATGTCCAATAAAACTTAAATTAGATCATCCTACTACTGTGACATATAAAATAGAAGAACGTAAAGTGTAGATGAATAATAGAAAAAGAGGCATATGAATAGTGGCTAAATAATGACTGAGACGTTGTAAGTTAGGTTTTATTAAAGACGGCATAGTTAACAAGAGTTTGAGAAAAAAAATTGAGCATGCGAATGAAGGACCATGGAGGACAATGTAGATAGTTTTACCAAGGTTTACTGCAAGAATTTCTTTCGCCCTAGATGAAAGTCCTGCCATTGAAAACCAAGGTTATAAATTGTCTGTCACGCATATATAGAACTTATGAGTTAGTATGTCCATGTATATAGTACGAGATATAATTTGTAAAGAGAATTATACCAACAGTGTACTCTGAATGAAATCTTTTCGGCATAAACTGCCTGCAAAAAAGCAAGGAACATTTAACTTAAAAAAAATTTAATGAGATATAAAGAAATTAAGTAACATTTAACAAATCTCGAGATAAATGATTATGACGCACCTCATCTTCTCACGAAAGGCGTATGCGATAGAAGCTGGGGTTGGCCGTGGCCCTTGTGTCTTAACGTGACGCCTCATCCAGGAACTAGCAATGATTTTGGCAAACCTGGGAATCAGCAAACTAGCTGGATGGACTACTAGCTAAGGATTGATATTCATTAAACTAACCAAGTATTCCTGCTTTGTTACTAATTAAAAACTATCAATAATATCCTATATCGATATAGGCTACCACGTTGTAGTAATGTATTTGACATATAGTGTCGCATCTGCATACCGCCAGTCCCGACTATTTTTATTCATCAAGATTCAAGAATTTAGCTACATTTCCATGCTCAAATTAATCACCAGCTCGATATAGGTACTTGGTTTCAGCTATTTTCTTTGTAAGTACCATTGAAACATTTGTGGTAAAACAGGAAGTAAAACCGAACCAATAGAAAGTATTCTCGCCAATCAGAAGCTTCTAAAGATACAAGATACTAAAATTTTAAAAAAAAGAGGAAAAATATCCTTACGATACGGCATCTTTAAGGTTCCTTTCTAACATTAGAGATTTGTAAATTGGAAGATCGACTAACTATTAGTTCAGCAATGATTTTGATTAAATTCGTATATAAATTGGAAGCATACCCGGAGCTCGCCGGCAATCTCCGCAGTGGCCTCAGCTCTGGAGTTCGGCGAGCCATCCGCCTGACCTGTGCCGCCGCCGCACACCTCACACGATCCCAATCCTGGGAAGCTCTGCAAAATATCATTACAAGATAAGATTTGAGGATCAAGAACAATTACCACCATCGATCGCGATAATAAAGGAAAAGTATATATAGGTGTTTCCAAATTCCAAGTGTGGCGCAGATGATAAGCCATCAGACAATGTATATGGCCACTTACAGTCACAATCTAAGCCAAAAAAACAGTTTTACATCACAACGAAATTTAAAAGAATGGAGCAGTAGTACTACACTAACAAGTATAACAATGGAAATCTCTAAAATATGATTACAAGATAAAACTTGAGGATCAAGAACAACCACCATCGATCGATCACAACAACAAATAGCACTGATTTCTAGCTAGGTATTCCAAGTGGTGTAGATATGACAATGTCGTCTAAACTTCCATTACTTCCTGGCCGGCCAGTGTAGGTATAAATGTATAATGGTATATATATACAAGTTTTCTTTTTCATCAGGAATATACGCGACTGTATATATGACACCAACAAGTACTAACGAATAAATTTGTTGTAACTAGCAGGCGTGATGGATGATGAACGTGTGCGTACGTTAATTACCTGAGATCTTCCGAGTGGAGTATGTTGAAGATGATGGAACGGAGCCTTGCGGCGCCGTCGCAGCCATGGTGGCATTGATAGCGCATGTGCTCGTCGGCCAAGCTCTGGACGGCGCCCTTGTCGCCGGCGACGACCTTGGCAAAGGCGCCGTGGAGCCGGACGAAGTGGAGGAGGACGTGGGCGGCGCGGCTCCTCGGATCGGAGTCCGGCGGCAGGAACAGGGAGAGGTAGCCGAGGGCGCCGTCCCACCGCCCCTCCCGCACGAGCTGCCCCAGCCGCGCCGCCCCGAAGGCCACGGTGGAGACGGCCGTGCGACGGCGGCGCGCTCGGGTGGCGCCGCCGGAGCCGAGGAAGGAGAGTCGCCGCCGCGCGAAGCGAGGCTCGCCGCGGGCCGCGAGGGCGGAGCTTTCCATCACGCCGAGGCGGAGTTGATGGGACAGACAGAGAACACGAGCTAGAACCCCGTATATATAGAGAGCTGGAGGTAGCGTGGGTTCCATCATTCCATGCTACGAGGATTTCCTTGTCTAGGATTCGCAATTTTCGCGTACAAACATGGAGTTTTTCTTTTTCCATGTGTGCTCTCTGGCTCTCTAGCTCTTGCAAGCCGTTTTTTTTTTTTCCGAGAAAAAGGCAGGAGAACTGCCTTGAATTGAATAAAAGGAGAGAAAATACATGGTGGGGGAGTTAAAGGCCCCTCCCCCCAAAGGGGCTCCCATGGTCTCCCAGAGGCGCAGGTCATCAAACAACAAGTTAAGGAAGACCGAGGCTAGCCTAGCAGTCTGGTGGAAGATTCGGTTGTTGCGCTCAAGCCAAATCCGTCAGATTGTGGCGGTGGTGGCTGAGAGGACACCGCGGAGGGGGGGGCGCCCTGAAGGATGTCCATTGACCACCAGTTCGCTAGGCAGCTAGTCTGAGTCCAGCACGAGGGGTCAAGGTGCGGAGCGTTTAGCAGGGTTGCCACACGGGTCCAGACGAAGGAACTGAAGTCACAATGCAGGAAAAGATGCTCGGGCGTTTCTAAGTTTCTAAGTAGCTCTTGCAAGCCGATATTGTGTTCGATGCAATGACACGGCGCGGGTCACCTGCAAACCCTCAATATCCATCGCTTTCCGATTACCTCCTCCGCTCCTTCCGTCCAAAAATATAAGATGCATATTCATTTCAACATTAAAACTTTTTAATTTATGACCAATAATTTATTCAACAATGCATAGATTTTTGTGATGCATAAATAACATCATTGAATTCGTATTTAAAATAATTTTCTAACGATCGTAATTTTATTATACAAATGGTATACAATAATAAAAATTAAAGATCAAAATATTAGTTTTAAAGATCATGCCAAGTCGAACTACACCTAATATTATTTTTGAACAAAAAGAATGCCTTACAACTTTACAATGCCCATGTCATATATGCATCCTTGTGTTTGTTGTTTCAAATTTCAGCAATAGTATTCTTGAGTTTAGACAATTAGTTTTTAATGTTAATCAGGTTTCGCCCATGTTTTATATGTATATTGTCAAGTTTCATCAACATGTTTTTAAAATTTCTGCATTTAGTTTTTAAGTTTTCATGTTGATGTCAGTACGACATCAACATGACCATGAGATGCATGGGTCTTATTGAACATTCGATTCCTGGCGCCTTGTCTAAGAACTTTCCATATGATAGGTCTTTTATCTAGATCTATTCATGGGCAGCCCGGCCTGGCCCGACCAGTGCATCGGGCTAGGCCGGACTCGAGTTCGAGAAAAAAGTGCCAATAGCCGTGTCCGGGACGGGTTTTTGGGTTTCGGGCCAAGCATTTTGGCTTTGGGTTGGGCTCAGGGCTGAATTTGAGGCCCGACGCATCAGGCCGGGTCAAGCTCGGGCTTGGTCCAACGAGAAAGGGCTTTTCCAAACGCGGCCTAGAGTTTGATCAGATCTACTTTTTATCGTTGATTCTCCTATAGCTCATTTTGCATCTAACAATTAACTCCCTACGTTAGCCGTGCAATTAAATTGGATGCAACACCAGGCGAGGATTGACGTCGAGCGAATGGAAGCACATACCAAGGGGAAGAACATGGTGTGGCACGACGAAGCGTCGCGGCAATCTCCGTAGTAGTACTACGGCGATACTCAGCTCTGCAGTACTACGGCGAGCCATGCATCCTCCTGACCTCTTCCTGCTGCATGCCACACACCTCACACGATCCCAATATCCAGGGAGGCTCTAAAAATACGAACACATGCAAGATCTGATGCTCAAACAGCAAGCACAAGTTGCTCCCAGAGCTGCATGCTGAAATTACTACCTGGCTAAAGGCCAAAGCAGATGGGATAATATAGCTGGAGCAGCTCTTGGTGAGGTGATCCTTGGTGCCGGCGGCGAGCTTGGCGAAGAGACGTGTGCCTAAAGTTCTGGGATTCGACCCCATTCGCCGGATCTCTATAATGCTCCCCTTTTTTTTGTCCTTGTTTTTTCCGCTTAAATTAAAATTAAGCTATCGCTAAAAATTTATTATTTTTATTATAAGATAAACAATATAATATTTTGTAGTTATTTTTGTGAGGTTTCAAGTGATCTTTCTTGTTGTTTCTTAATTTTTTTTTATATTTTTTTGATCTAGGGAGTATCCATATATATAAAACTTCTGCTGCAGCTTTGACACCGCTTTCCCTAGTCTCCGTCGTTGTTCTTCCCTTTGCTGCCGCGGCAAGCTTTCCATGCATGTCTTTCTTTTGCCTCCAAACCTGATCTATTTGTGTGCTTCTACTTTTCCTCATTGCATTTGCAGTTCGCTCTGCTCATTAGCGAGCCTCCCTCTTTACTTGCATGCGACCTCAACGGTATCCCTTTCACATGCCTCCCTTTCCACATCCTTCGTAGCGCCCTAGTGGTCGTGGTGGCAGCGCCTGAGAAGGAGGGGAGGGAATAGAGATGAGGGGGAGAAGTGAAAGTTTTTTCTAAAAAAATTAGGTGTATTGTTTATACCTTTGACCCTATGTGAGCACGCTCCTATGTAGATTAAACTATAGCCAGTCGGAAACCATCATTACCTTAAAAGTTTAGATGAGTTGAGTCAGGTCGGGTTTCATCTCTATCGGACCTGATCCGACCTATATCAGGTATCCTAGGGGCTCACCCTGTCACCCTAACGCAAACCCAACACGCCCTCGACAGTGCTCGATAGACACGAGAATAGGAGGTTGAGGAGTGGACTGGCCATGGAGAGTAACTGTGTCACCGTTGCCATGGAGGGGGTTGCCATCGTCTAGGTCCTAGATCTAGTGCCCACCGTGGATTTGGCTCGTGATATTGGAAGAAGGCTCAAACCACGCCACCACTGTCGCCATGGGGAGGGATGGTCGCTGTGGATCGATCTAGTCCTTGATGGTCGTTGCCGCTGCCATGGATATATTGTGTCACTGTCATTGCCATGAAGAGGGCAATGGTCGGCAAGGTGCCATGGGTGGAGGTGAGGAGGTTATTTGTTCCTCTCAAGTTGCTATGATAAGGATTCTGAACTAAGTCCATGGCATGGCGCCAATAACGCCTGTATCGGGTTATACAATGAGCAACTGAGGATGAACCATGAGGTTAATCGAAGTTTGAGAGCCAGTAACTCTAACTTTGGGTCATTATAAATAATGAGGTGGTAAAAGCCCTGGTTCAAAGGTCCCTGAAATGACATATACTCTCCCATGTGTAATAAGTGTTCCGCTAAATAGTAACTCTGACAGATGATATAAATAAATATGTAGTTTATGGATTATGAAAATCCCTGTTGAGATCCCAGTAGGACTTATTATCCCTTGTGATAGAAGATGGCAAAAATTGCGACACATTAATGAATCTCAACCTGATAATCCTTTCCAGAAGTAAGGGTTCTTTTCTGAAAAAAAAAGATGAGTTCCATGTAGGAACGTAAGCACTCTCCTTGAAGAAAAATTAATTACCAGTCGATATTTGATATACAAGTGGACGATGACCCATTGATACCCGATACCAGAAGTTCGTCACATGAGCACTAATGATGTGCATCTTCTGTCAGTAGTTGGAAGAGTGGCGGTATTCTTTATTACCCTGAAGGTATAAGTTTGTACCCTGAAGGTATGATGTAAATTGGTGATAATGTTAAATTGATTTATCCCCTAAATGCTATGGTAAGACTGGTTATAGTGGTACAATCATATGTGTAAGACCTGTTGAATAGGCCAATTGATTGTAGTTGAGCCACTTGGAAATAATTGTAATGTTGAGACCCAGTAAATCTCATAGGTTATATCCAGAAGATATATGATGTTGCAATCAACTTTACCCACATGTTATTGTGATCCCTTAAGTGGAATATACTCGTTTAAACCTAAGACAGTATGAGGTTTTAGGACCGGAAGTTTTTTACCTCTGTAGGCATTTAAAATTGTCTTTAAGGACCTGCAGGGTATGCAGGGCCCTGGGTTGTTTGTTAAACGAGGGCCATGTTGGGTTATATGTATGCGAGATTCATGTGTAATCCGTATATCGCTAAATCTCAGATTGTGCTTTGAGATTAATGCTTTATATAAAGCCCCACGTGTGTGTTTGGCTGGAAAGGATGGTGACCGCATCCAGAAGTTATGTGGTACGAGTACTATCCATACCCGTGTTTATCCATTAGGATAATGTTGCTTGTATTGCAGAATTGGATAGTGATACTTGAAGATTAAGCTATATTGTTCTTAAATTATTTTATTCACACTTTATGAAAACATAGTGTGATGGATGTCCGGAAGACATCGAACGTCGGAAGGCATCTGGGATGTCATCCTGAGGGGGAGCATAAGCTAAATATCGATTCGGTTCATATGAAATTCTGAAGGTTTCACTTTGTGTAACCCAGTAGGTTGACATGATGATCAATTAAAGTATCTTACCACACCACAACATAAATCCAGAAGATTTATAACTCAAAGATACAGTAGACCGTATTGATCCTGAAGATCAGACCTTGAAGGTTATATATTGTACTCTTTTCCCTTATATGAGTTTTCTCATTGGGTTTTCTCATAACAAGGTTTTTAACGAGGCAATATTGCGATACAGCATGCGTGTGCAATGTGCTCTTTTCTCCAATCCTTTTTTTCCATTGGGTTTTTGGATGAAGTTTTTGATGAGGCATTGTCATATCGCGGTTTAGCCCAAGGGGGAGTGTTATAACCCCAGGTGATTTATGGGCCGAAAGCTCATCCCAAACCCTAGGGGTATTTTGGGTAAAACCAAATGTAGGCTAGGCTATATATATTAAACCCCTTGCACACAAGAGAGATATATCAATAAAGATTATTGTGCCTGGTTCTCTCTCTCTAGATCTGTGTCTCCTGTTATTGTGATTGTGTTTACGTGTGTGCGACGACTGTTTTACAACACCGATATTGCGCTCGATGCAATGACACGACGCGGGTCACCTGCAAACCCTCAATATCTATTGCTTTCCGATTACCTCCTCCACTCCCTCCGTCCAAAAATATAAGATGCAGATTCATTTCAACATTAAAACTTTTTAATTTATGATCAATAAGTTATTCAACAATGCATAGATTTTTGTGATGCATAAATAACATCATTGAATTCGTATTTAAAATAATTTTCTAATGATCATAATTTTATTATACAAATGGTATACGATAATAAAAAATAAATATCAAAATATTAGTTTTAAAGATCATGCCAATTCGAACTACACCTGATATTATTTTTGAACAAAAAGAATGGCTTACAACTTTACAATGCCCATGTCATATATGCATCCTTGTGTTTGTTGTTTCCAATTTCATCAATAGCATTTTTGAATTTAGACAATTAGTTTTTAATGTTAATCAGGTTTCGCTCATGTTTTATATGTATATTGTCAAGTTTCATCGATATGTATTTTAAATTTCTGCATTTAGTTTTCAAGTTTTCATGGTGATGTCAGCACGACATCAGCATGACCATGAGATGCATGGTTCTCATTGAACATTTGATTCCTAGCGCCTTGTCTAAGAACTTTCCATATTATAGGTCTTTTATCTAGACCTATTCATGGGCAGCCCGGCCTGGCCCGACCAGTGCATCAGGCGAGGCAGGACTCAAGCTCGAGAAAAAACCAATAGCCGTGTCTGGGACGGGTTTTTGGGTTTCAGGCCAAGCATTTTGGCTTTGGGTTGGGCTCAGGGCTGAATTTGAGGCCTGACGCATCAGGCATCAGGCTGGGTCAGGCTCGGGCTTGGTCCAGCGAGAAAGGGCTTTTCCAAACCCGGCCCAGAGTTTGATCAGATCTACTTTTTATCGTTGATTCTCGAATATCTCATTTTGCATCTAAGAACTCCCTACGTTAGCGGTGCAATTAAATTGGATGCAACACCAGGCGAGGATTGACGTCGAGCGAATTGGAGGCGCGCACCAAGGGGATGAACATGGTGTGGCTACGGCGAGCCATCCTCCTGACCACTTCCGCTGCATGCCACACACCTCACACGATCCCAATCCAGGGAGGCTCTAAAAATACGAACACATGCAAGATCTGATGCTCAAACAGCAAGCACAAGTTGCTCCCAAAGTTGCATGCTGAAATTACTACCTGGCTAAAGGCCAAAGCAGATGGGATAATATGTATAGCTGGAGCAGCTCTTGGTGAGGTGATCCTTGGTGCCGGCGGCGAGCTTGGCGAAGAGGCGTGTCTCAAGCCTAAATTAAGTTCTAGGATTCGACCCAT
Source organism: Raddia distichophylla (assembly GCA_005191435.1). Taxonomy (NCBI): domain Eukaryota; kingdom Viridiplantae; phylum Streptophyta; class Magnoliopsida; order Poales; family Poaceae; genus Raddia; species Raddia distichophylla. Next base: position 734,193 of record SPJY01013724.1, read on the forward strand.
TCGCCGGATCTCGTTAATGCTCTCCTTTTTTTTTACTTGTTTTTCCCGCTTAAATTAAAATTAAGCTATCGCTAGAAATTTATTATTTTTATTACAAGATAAACAATATAATACTTTGTAGTCATTTTTGTAAAGTTTTAAGTTATCTTTCTTGTTGTTTCTTAAATTTTTTTATATTTTTTTGATCTATCTATATAAAACTTCTGCTGTAGCTTTGACACTCCTTTCCCTAGCCTCCGTCATTGTTCTTTCCTTTGCTGTCGCGGCAAGCTTTCCATGCATGTCTTTCTTTTGCCTCCAACCCTGATCTATTTGTGTGCTTCTACTTTTTCTCATTGCATTTGCAATTCGCTCTTCTCACTAGTGAGCCTCCCTGTTTACTTGCATGCGACCTCAACGGTTTCCCTTTCATATGCCTCCCTTTTCATAGCCTGCCTAGCGGCCTAGTGGTTGTGGTGGCGGCGCCTGAAAGGAGGGGAGGGAACAGAGATGAGGGTAGAAGTGAAAGTTTTTTCTAAAAAAATTAGGTGTATCACTTACACCTTTGACCCTATGTGAGCACGCTGCTATGTAGATTAAACTATAGCCGATTGAAAACCATGGTTAGCTTAAAGGTCTAGATTAGTTGAGTCCGGTCGGGTTTCGTCTCTCTCGGACCTGACCCGACCTGTATCAGGTATCCCATGGGCTCACCCTGTCACCCAAACCCAACACGCCCTCGATAGTGCCCGATAGACACGAGAATAGGAGGTTGGGGAGTGGACTGGCCATGGAGAGTAACTATGTCACCGTTGCTGCCGTTGCTATGGAGGGGGTTGCCATCGTCTAGGTCCTAGATCTGGTGCCCATTGTGGATATGGCCTATGATATTGGAAGAAGGCTCAAACCACACCGCCACTGTCGCCATAGGGAGGGATGGCCGCCGTGGATCTAGTCCTTGACTGCCGCTGCCATGGATATATTGTGTCACTGTCATTGCAATGGAGAGGGCAATGGTCGGCAAGGTGCCATGGGTGGAGGTGAGGAGATTGTGGAGGTCAGCTCGGCCTTGAGCTGCATGTCTCGTCGCATAGAAAGAGAGGGGGATGGATGGCGAGTGTGGGAGACAGATAGTGGGAAGACGACTAATTGGTGTGGGGGTGGTTTGGCTTGGGTTTGTGAGTGGATGGAGTGGCGAGGCAAGCGGGTGTGGGCTGTTAGATTAAAATAATTAAAAACGGTGGGGACACGTGGATTAGACCAAGGAGGAGAAGTTGACATGAAATGAATTCGATTTAGATTAAATTAAACCAGAAACGTAACCTGAACTTGATCCGACTGTCGAATAGAGTCGAGCCAGAGCTCAGCCCTACACCTACAGGTTAGTTGAACGGGTTTGCCCTCCCTGCCCGTGTCGTGTACGGGGTACGGTGTACCCAGGCCTCGTATTGTTTGCCACGTCTTCCTCTTCCAAAAGGCCTCGGGTATAATAGTCTGCCTCCCCTCGCTCCTCGCTCTGTTTCTCCGAGAAGAGAAGACGTGGGGGCGCGTCCAACTCGACGGGAAGATGATCGCGCGCGGCCTGCTCCGACGATCCAATGCCTCCTCCCAGGTGACCGATTCGCGCCCCCCTCTCGTGCTAGATGCGAAAGCCGGGTTCTTTCTTCGCCGCGCTAGGTCTGAGCCGCGCCGCCCTGGCCCGTGGCCGCCGGTGGGGTACTGGGTGGGGGGCAGGATTTAGTCGCCGGTCGATTTTTAGTCGGCAAGAGCGGTGGATTTGATCGGTGACTATGCCTGGTTGATGAATACGGAGGAGCCCCGTGCATTCGAGTTTGGATCAGGTGCTGACAGAGATATTCTGAAGGGGGGAATCTCTAATTTTTGTTCTTGGTTGACTCTGCGTGATGAATCACAGTGCAGTTAGTTACCTTTCGAAAAGAGTGGTACTTTATAGCCTTTTATTATTGGAATATGGAGCTGTTTGTAGCTGGTGTCCGAGTTATTATCGGATTAAAAGTGAGTTTACAACTTTTATCCAGTGTTCTCATTTGTCCAATTGTCCTGCAGCTTTGAGAAAGGACCCTTTGATTCCTCGTAGATTCTCTCTCCGTTTCTTTTGCTCTGATGACGCATGAGTTCACTGTACCTGATTCTTTTCCGGTTACCTTTTCTCTGCTTTGTTTGGTATGTTCGTTACAGCTTTTATGCGACATATTTATCTGGAATATAGAGGTTGGGTTCTATTTTTTTTTCCTTGTCCGAATTCATTCTTATATTTGATCTTCGTTTGGAAACCGTGATGGCTGCGCTCAATGTTAGATATTGAGAAGCTCCAGCACTATGACCAGAAAAGAATATTTGACCACTTTGTGTGTTATTCAAACATGATTTGCCATTGTCACAGCTCGTGTGTGCTATTTTTTATTGCTCATTCGCAGGCAAGCAAATTAGTCAAGTATGTGACAAGCACCCGAAGTTTGCAAATGCACGCAGATAGTTTGTCAGATGCATCGACTAGACATTTTTCAGTATCATCCCCTCTGTCTAACTCAAATGAAGAAAACGGGTATACAGATTTATGTCATATTGTCATGTATAGAATTCTAACACAGTTTGACCCTGCTATGCATTTAGATGTATGCAGGGTTCTCTTTTTTTTGTTTTACTAGCTACTATTGATTTGTATGATGATCTTTTCAGGTTTAAGGGGCATGGCATGTTGGCACCATTCACAGCTGGCTGGCAGAGCAGCGATTTGCATCCACTAGTTATTGATAGATCTGAGGTTGTGATTCTCTAACTCTGCCATCATATCAGTTTACCTCTCCTGAAATTTAGATTTTTTAACTTTAAAGATTTAGATCTATCAGCTTACATTGTTTAAGTATACATATGCAGGGTTCATATGTTTACGATATCAATGGGAAGAAGTACCTAGATTCTCTTGCAGGACTATGGTGCACAGCTTTAGGTATGTACAATATTTGGAACGTGTGCTCTATACAAATATTGTATTACCGAACTGGCAATCTTTTGGATGCCTTCTGTATCACCATTTATTTTTGTGCCTTTAGAGTCTAATTCCATTTATGCTTTATGGTGTTTACAATGTCTTCAGGTGGTAATGAACCTCGATTAGTCAAAGCTGCAACCGAGCAATTAAACAAGCTACCCTTCTACCATTCCTTTTGGAACCGTACAACCAAGCCATCATTGGTATACTCTGCATCATTCATTAATTATTTGTTCATGATTGGATAAAGGAGGAATGCCAGTATTGGATGTCTTAGTTTTGTTGAGAACATTTACTAAAGTTGCAGATAGCCAAATTCTGATGATCGGAGAACTGATACTTTCAGGATCTTGCAAAGGAAATTCTTAGCATGTTCACGGCAAGAGAAATGGGAAAAGTGTTCTTCACAAATAGTGGTTCGGAAGCAAATGACTCTCAGGTATGATTGCTAAAAGTACTGAATATTTCCTGCTCTTGTCTTATTATCAATGATGTTGATCTTACTGTTTTTCACATCTACAGTGCCTGAATCTTTGACACTGATTTACATTAAGTCATACAATTGTCTGCTCTGCAAAATTTTGATCTTAACACACCCAAAAACTCTTTTCAGAAACAAAAAAGCGATGAAGCATGACTAATATGTGCACTTCTGAAATTTACATAATCTCTGCACATTTTTTCCAACAATTGTTGTTTGCACTTTTCCATTGCTAGTAGGCTAGAAGCTATCACTTCCTTGTACTTGGTTTTCTGAGAGATGGCCAATTGGCCATTGCCTTAGCATAGTTTATTTACATGACACTGTTCATAGTGAATGACACAGACATTTCATTAGCATATAAAGTTGCATACAAATTATTTGTTCGTATTTACATGAAAATATCAGGAAGCAAACAATTCTTAAGATAAGCTACTTTATATGCTCATAGTGAATGACGCAGACATTTCATGCTTAACACTAATAATCTTTGTGCTTATGTTATGAATTGTTTGTCTCCTGATATTTTTATGACATTGTTTCCTGCAATTACAGCTTTTGCATCATTCCTTATTTCCATTACAGGTCAAACTAGTATGGTATTATAACAATGCATTGGGGAGGCCAAACAAGAAGAAATTCATCGCACGATCAAAATCGTAAGTGAAGATGTTCAACTTTTGTTCCTAATAGAAGAAATGTACTATTACTTTTGTTCCTAATAGAAGAAATGTACTATTTTGCTTCATTTCTTTAGCATAAGCAATATGCATTGGCATCAGTGTCTATCCCATATCATGTCTATATCCTTGAGATCCAATGTGATTCTTACTGCTGGTATACTTACTGCAGATATCATGGATCAACATTAATATCAGCTAGTTTATCTGGGTAAGAATTGTTCTACGGAAGAAGAAAAAAAAAATTCTGTTGTATGTCCATAAAATTTATCTAACAATATATTAGAAAACTCCTTGTTAACCCATTAATCTATCGTTTATTGATACTTAAAATCATTCATTGCTTCTGCATGTTCAGTCTTCCTGCCCTGCACCAGAAGTTCGATCTACCAGCACCTTTTGTTCTGCACACAGACTGCCCTCACTACTGGCGCTTCCATCTTCCTGGTACTCTTTACTGCAAAATTTTCTGTATGATCAGCCCAGCGTAATTGATAATTAGCTGATGAAATGATTTTGGTGTGAAATAGGTGAGACAGAAGAAGAGTTTGCAACTAGACTTGCCACTAATTTAGAGAATCTTATCATCAAAGAAGGACCAGAAACGGTAAAATCTTCTTATCCCCAAAGCTTATATTATACTTACAGGTCAAAATTTACTAGTTTACTGAGCTAGTATTATTTTCTCCTTTTAGATTGCTGCGTTCATTGCTGAGCCTGTGATGGGTGCTGGTGGTGTAATCCCTCCTCCAAAGACCTATTTTCAGAAGGTGATTATTTTTTTTCCCTGAAACAAGCTGAGAAGGTTATTCTGAACTACATGAGTTTTAATCTTTTGTCATTTTGCCTATCAACAGGTTCAGGAAGTGGTTAAAAAGTATGACATTCTTTTCATCGCAGATGAGGTACTCTACAGTATATCCTGCAAAGTTAAAAAAGATGGTAAAAGAAAAGGTTTTTTTATTTGCGGTTGTTATTGATTGAAAATCCATTCTAGGTAATTACTGCATTTGGAAGGTTGGGAACCATGTTTGGATCTGATATGTATGACATCAAACCAGATCTCGTTTCCTTGGCCAAGGTGATTTCTTCCGTGCCAATACTATACCAGTCAACATTGCTTATCTGATGCAGGCCGAGTGATGCCAATTTCATTGTAACAGGCTCTTTCATCTGCCTATGTGCCCATTGGAGCGACTCTTGTTAGCCCAGAAATATCAGATGTGATTCATTCTCAGAGCAATAAGCTTGGTAACTTATGCATGAGCTCAATGTCATTTCTGCATTGACAGGTGCTGAGCTTTCTGAAACATGACACGTGTTGAGCTGTTGCCTTTTTGTTACAGGTTCATTTGCTCATGGCTTTACATACTCTGGCCATCCAGTTGCCTGTGCTGTCGCCATAGAAGCACTAAAAATTTATCGGTATGCTGTATTTTCCAACATCACACAGTGCTCATGTGTCTATTGAGTTTCTTTCTGATGAATCCATTAAAAAAATGGTATCAGGGAGAGGAATATTCCTGACCATGTCAGGCAAATTTCTCCAAAGTTCCAGGAGGGAATCAAGGCCTTCGCAGGAAGTCCAATTGTTGGGGAGGTACCTATTTCTCCTGGTATTCTCATTGTAGAAGTTCCTTGTTCGAACACATAGTTGACAGTGCTCCTGTATGCAGATACGTGGTGTAGGGTTGTTACTTGGGACTGAATTTGCCGACAATAAATCACCAAATGACCCATTTCCTGCTGAATGGGGTAAGCAACAGTAGCATCATGTCAATTCATAGTTTTGAATTGTTTAAGTAATTGTATTCCAAGGGATCCTTGATAGCATCACCACAAAACCAGGAAGTATCTATTTCCCTGAAGCAAGTCAAGGTTCTCACGATTCCAGACGACATTTTCAGGTGTCGGCACAATCTTCGGAGAGGAATGCCAGAAGCGCGGCATGCTGGTTAGGGTTGCCGGTGACAACATTATGATGTCCCCGCCATTGGTAATGACCCCTGGTGAAGTCGACCAGGTAAGATCAGAAATCCATAACCACCCCCCATGCTTCTCCATTTTCATGCCACAGACGAACTGAAGCAAGCACTGAGCTGTTCGTCTCACTCAAAACTGTTTTCAGCTGGTGAGCATATACGGAGAAGCCCTGAAGTCCACGGAGGAGAGAGTGGCGGAGCTCAAATCCAATAGGAACTAGCCAGTACGTGCCATTTCATCCGTCCATCCATCCTCCTCGTCGACGATGATGATAAATTTGGCGGCGATTTCGATCCCGTGTGCTGTAATGTACAGGAGAATAATTCCTCGCAATAATGCACTGGAATGATCATGGCTCTTAATAAAGAGTGCTCTTTCACCGAGCAATGGTGAATTGGTGATTGGTTGTGTACACGAGATATATGGTATATATAGTGCTTTCTTATGGTTCAGTCCTAGCCTGAATTCTAACGTTTGTTCTGTGGCTGTACTTGCAATGGTTGCACTTGTACTGGCGTCGTTCTACGGTGAACCATTTTGCCATAGGTGGTTGCGACGTAGTTGTGATTCAACCGTTGCTAGACCAAGGAAACTTGTGTTTCTTTAGGCCCTCACATGCTATGCAGCATTCCTGGCCTGTTTTGCGAAGGTCAGACACGGAGCGGGCCTTATCACTGATTGTTTAAGCTGCATTTGACAGTGAGGGGAGGCAAGGATGAGAACGAATGTTTTTTTTTAACTAATGATGGTACCTCACTCAACGCTCATAAATTAGCGACGCAATGCTCATAGATATGCGACTCTGTTGATGCTTTCCTTTGTTGTCTATACGGCAACTCTATGTACAATATAGGCTAGCTAAACTGTGCTATGGGACAAGCAATATAAATGGTATGCCGTGCCATGGGTGCGGCAATATTTCTAGAGTATTCCTATCTATATATGGTGCTCCGGCATAGCTCCCTTCATGCTCGTGCCATCCATCCACATCGCCCTTTCATTCCCAGTCGTCCGATCAGTCCATGTGATTTTGGTTATGTGGTTTCCCTGTAAAGGTCCTCGGTGGTTCGCATCATGCTCCCTGCCTAGTTGTGCATAATTTTGTCTAGGTCCTCTAGGGTTCTCGGCCTTTACAACGCGATTCTTTTGGTCTTCGTAGATGCACTTGGCAAAATTATGGCCTCATTCCATCGCCGCCCTGACCGGCCTCTCTTTCCTCATCGGCCCACTGGACACCAATTGTCTACAACCCACCCTAGGACGACCATGCCCCACCCCTTTCCTCGCCTCACCATCGTCGGCGCCGCCCTTCCCCGCTTTCCCAGCCGATGTCATAGCTGCCCCTCCTCCAGACGTCGACGTCACGTTACGTACGGAGGTGTATATAAGTTGTACCGTGATGTTATGAAATCACTTGGTGTTTTTGATCTGTAGCAAATGTTTACATTTTCTCTAATCAAAAGGTTAGGAGCGACTAGTTGCAGTCGCCTGTGTTTTCAGAAAAAACAGGCAACGCCGCGCTCCTCCTCTCTTCTTTTTCGGCGATCCCTCCATGCTCCGCGGGTCTCTACCGCCGTCATCGCCAACCCTCCTACCCACGGTCGGGGGCACCCTCGCCGCCTCGGTATTCTGCCCCCCTTCCACCACCGTCGTTTGGCCGCCTTCAACCTTCCCCACGGCTCCGGCAACGCCACTGCCGGTTTGCTGCCCCCACCATGATCTCTTCCCCACCACCAGTCCACCGTCTCTAGGTCTCTCTCTAAGCCCTATTGGCACGAAGAACCCACTCCAACCCGAACCCTAAAACGTCGGCGGTGGATACAAGAAAGACAACGGGTCGCAGATCTAGATGAGTTGAGCCAAATCTATTTAGCTACATGCCCTAATCAGCTCACCCAAAAATCTAAACCGATAGAAAAGGGAGGGAAATTCACCCCTAACCAGTTCACCAAATTAATCGCCCGCAACTTTTCCTCGAACGCAAATGCCTGCGTCGTTTCTTTTACGGCCTTTGCCATTTCTTTTCGTTCTTGCAATCATTTGGAATAGCATGTTTAGACGTGCCCTTCTGGATGAAGCTTTTCCTCCGTGTGGATCTCACAAAGCTGCGTCCCCAGATTCTACTTTCACCGCGTAGTGCCTAGCTACTTTCTCTTTGAGGCCAATATGATCGCTGAGCGCGCGAACGAATCTTAGCCCATATCTGCAGTTTTTTGCAGGTGCATGCATGAGGGCCTTGGAAGCATGGAAGGAGTGCAACCCATGTTAATATGACACTGAATGAGATCAGAAGCTTTAGTTTTCAAGGCATCTCCCTTTCTCACAGTTGCATTGCTACGTACCACCAGATCATGAGATGATCAATCCGACGTGCTCTCTTTCGTTCTTACTGTTCGTACATGTGATAGCCTGACACTGATTAACACTGAACTTTGGCATCGAATTGGTTTTTTCCCCCATGTGAATTGACGCAAGCACTGAGCCACGTCTGGGGGAAAACGCAAGCATACCTACAGGTTGCAGAGATGTGTCACAACATGCTTGCATGTTGGTACCACTAGATAGGTCATTTTTTGGTCGTTGTTGCGATGGAAGAAAGATGCCACACTCATCTTGGGGGAAAAAGCACGTCAAGATTGCATGATTAGGATGGCTGGATAAGATCGCAATTCACAAGACACGAAGAATTGCGTCATGGCGAATTTGGTTGGGACAGGGGGTAAAAAATCGCACGGCTACCGTTTATTCTTTTCGGCTTTACTGCATAACGACTTAACGGCTTAAGTTCCTATCGGCTCAAAAGAACAGGGTCTAAATTTTTGTATTGATATCTTGGCGATTGGATTTCTTCAAACTCCCGAATTCTGGTTTAGTAGCATCAACGAATAAGTACAATCACCGAGAGCTTAAACATACCACATAGTCATCAAAGCGTCGCATAAGTTTTTATTAATTTTTTCCGAGTAAACCTCGAAGAGGGAGATAACCGCTGTCATTTCATTAAAAAAAGAAGATAAGCACTATAACAGCCTGATACAGAGTACCAGGATCAACTGAAACACAAACACCGTCACCACGCATACCACCGCATGTCATCTCGGCCTAAGCAGATCACTATGCTTAAGGGCGGCGACAACAAAAAAGAAGAGAACCCGAAAGGCCACAACCTGGCGCACGCCTAAAAACCACGACGACCAAAGACACTCCAAAAGCTCACGAAGCTTAGCTCAAAGAACTAAGCAGGCAGACAATGAGCGCCAAACCGCCAACTAAGACAATAGCGAAGGGACGTGCAAAGCAAGCACCAAGCTACCGCTGTCGAAACGAAGAACATTTCAGACGTTGGACACCTCAGTCACCTTCAGCCGACCTCTCCACCGCCGAGGCCGACGTCAGCCACCAACACTAAGCGGGATGCTCATCCGGAGCACGTTATGTAATCTATTTTTCTTTCCCTTTATTCTCTCTCTTATACGTGGGAGCAAAACTAGCTAGTGCTTCTCAATCGATTGCTGACATGTCCTATGATGATAGCCTTTAAGACCCAACTGTATGGAAACTGTTAAGGATTGGCATGCACAGGGCAACATTTTCCATGTCTGAAAAGTCTCCGGCCAGAAAAGATCTGGCCACAGCCATGTGAAGGAGTGTGACTAATCAGCTAGAGTAAAGTCCATTACCTTTCTATCCTATATCCTAATGGAGAGCTGAGCAGTAGGAGGGGGGACAAAACCACAGCTTATCATTAACCTGCGCTGCTTTGCAATAATAAGTGTTCTGTCTGACAATGATCATATGAATGCCTAATCACCACTCCTTTTGCACCTGGGCACACTGAGAGATTCAGATTTCAGAGGAATCCATGTTGATTTGGGCGAGAGAGCTGGATAGGAATGAACTGAAACCGGAGTAGATTGGCTCAGAGATTGAGACATAAAATACTCCAGTTTATTCAGGTGGACCAGAGCTACAAGAACCCAAATGAAAAGAAGAAAAAGAAGGAGGAAAAAAACATCCCTTCCAGTGCGCCGTGCAACCACATCCACATGATGCTCCCTTTCACAATCACAAGATCCCCGAGCGAGCTTTCTGGGAGAGACAAAGGGAAAGGTGAGAGATCGCCGAGGCAGAATTGGAATAGATGCCGTTCTTAAATTCTTAAAGCCTATGAGATGTGAAGCCCTAGCACTGCATCTCTGCATGCCATTGCCCAGTTGCCCACCCACATTTTGCTCAGCTCAACGTATTTTTTTTACTGGCTTTGTGGTTGAATAGCAAAGATAATTTAATTTGGAACATGCTTAGGACATGTTTTGCGAAATGGTATTTTTTAATTGTCCTAAGAGCTTTGGGCTAGTCTGTGGTTTTTGGATTAAAAAAATATGACCCTATTTTATCGTGCATTAAATTTAAAGTGAGGCGTTAATTCCTATGATTTAAGCGTTCAGATCACTTATGATTTAAACATACTACACCTAAATAGCGTGCGTAGTATCATCTTACCGTAAAAGAGTTCAAATTAAAATAAAATTTTGATTACATTTTTAAATAGTGGAAATATAACTTACTGCATCACACCGACCAGAGATGCGCACAAGAATTACAAAACTAGAAGTCACTATACGACAACCCGCTATTATTAAGGGCAGACGATTGGAAAATCTGTCGGTAAAAATATGTAATAAGTGGCAGACTGTCTCCGATAGACGGTCATGGCAGAATGTGTGTCGGCAAAAATCATTGCTGGCAGACCGTTTGCCATTGTTGGTCATTTTTCCAGACAGAAATATGTGATCAAAGTCATGCTATCTTATAGTGAGTTAAACACTTGTTACAATCCAAAGGCTAAAAAACCAAAAGCGGTATGGAAACAAAGTATTGTATTTGTCTTCTGGTTAAGAATAAACAAAGACAGTTGTAGCTTCATTCACCCTCCACAAGAAGAGATAGCCACCTAATTCCATGGTGTTCATCTATGGTTTCTCATTTAAGATATAGCCACCTAATCTATGGTTCCCCAAAATACCAATGGCCTCACACATCACCCAAATGGAAAGAGCATGAGGAAAAAGCAAATGATCTAATTAACATGTCTACAAAATATGTTAACAGATCAACGCTCCTCAATGGCGTACATAACAAGGTAGCGACAACTTAGGTGTCACCAATGTTGGATTTGGCAAAAAAACATAAACAAAAATATCTCCTAGGGTTGACACCTTAGCAATCGTATAGCCTTCCTTGCCACCGCGGTGCATGCCATCGTTAATTATGCTCCGTCACTGAAGTTCAGTTTCACCCTCCTAGTTAACCTTTGGTCGCTGCACAATGAGACGACCAGACATGGTTCCCAGCAAAAACACAAGAGGACTCGATCCATGTCCACATCTTGGCCATGATCAAAGATACAAACCAACTCAATGGTTGATTCGGCCTCTAGAACCCTGGCTCAAAAACGAGACCAACCATAGGTGGGTACTTGGTGAATATGGCATGTGTTCCCTTGTTCGACTTGTCTAACTATTGGTATTGTAAGCATGAAGGAGTGACATACACCAAAGTTGACAAATAACCAACATTACCATCGGTAAATGATAGGTCCGTGCCTGTTTCTTCAACACCGCCATGGTCCACCCCATTGGTGAGTCCCTGCTGCAAGCAAGATAGATCTGCCGATAGTGGCATTGTTGAGAATAAGTGAACAAGGAGTCTTGGGAGTAGATTCGATCGTCTCCTGAGTTGCACTTCAAGAGACTTGATATAAAAAAATGGCACTATCTTGAATAGTAGCGAGACGGCCCATCTATAGTTGCGTCCACTAGGGTTACACCGATGATAGCGCCATATCTGTTTTCTAGAACATGTTGAAGCATGTCTGCATGATGACCACTATCTCGTCATGCCAGCAAATCCCTGAGAGCACGTCGCCACTGTTGAAACCGTTGATGACCTCCATGTGCTCTAGATCCTTAATGAGGTACATCGAGTTTTCACCTACATGCAATGGCTGTCGAGCTTGAGCACACAAAACACGTCGCAATAGATGTTCTTATCCGTAAAAATTACTTCAAAATATTGTGGCTTTGAACAGAGTAGATGATGGAGGAAATGAATCTTTTAGAGTGTAGTGCATGTAAAGTGTGAATGAAATTTAGAGAAAACCACAGAGGGAGTAGCTAATAGTTAAATGAAGTGAGGAGATAGAGGTATAGACGGTCACAAGCAACAGTGGGGAACGGAGAATAAGACTCAACCGGAGCCAATCAATAAAATTACACATACCAAACAACACTGTAGTCCCAAACAAACCTAGTGCAAGTAGGAGTTAATTAACTGAGATCAAACTTTTTTCTTCTTTTTCCAGTGAATACAAACTTTTCGATATATACATTTTAAAATTCCAAGCATGCATGTATTGCAAAACGGTTTATTAATGTAAACTAAGTTGTTGAGTTCATGTCCCAAAATCACTCTTTTGAGCTTGACCATAAAACCTAGAGGTGCTAAATGAATTGGAAAATGCTAAGGGGGATAAAAATGCATATGCTCGCATGCTAAATCTTCACTGCACGGTCACATATACATATACTAAGGGAAAACAAAATACTTCGGAGGTCACGACCCAGCTGAACTTAGCACTAAGCCACTAACCAAGCTCCGTCCCTACCAAAATTCTCCCACCAGTAGTAATAATATATCACATTAACATTTACATGTACGGTGTCAAAGAGCGACGTTGTATTACCGTCGGTATATTTAATCTCGCTTAAACTTATTCATTTAACCAACTTATTTATACGGCCCTACCCATAACTATTTTTGTTCAACCACTCATTCATTCGGTTCCGTGCGCCACTACAAATATTATCCATATACATGTATCAGAATCAAAAGTATAATATAAATAGTACAAGCACGGGTTACGGCTGCCCTCTCCTGCCACGCGTTCATTTTCACATCGCCGGCTTGCCACGTCGCCCCGTCACTCGCAGCCGTCCGATCGCGTGCGCCAGGAAGGTCCTGCCGCCCATTAGTTTGTTTAGCTATAAAATATTTTTTTCGCTCTGGGGTAAACAACGCGAGCGCCTTGGCCGACTGGCTAGCTGAGCCAGCTCTCAGCCAGGTGCCTGCTGTTCAATCCCCCGTCGCCGCGTTTTAGTTCTTTTTTTCTCTCGCGCTGGGCGCGCCAGAGGCGCGTGCGGCCGGCTAGTATCAATAGAAGTACAAAGCAGAAAACGCGGCTCGCTAGCTCGCCACGTGGCCCGCTTCCCTGTCCGGCGCCGCCACGGCCGTCCGATCGCGCGGCCCAGACAGATTCGGTTGTCCGTTTTGCGTGAACGTATAAAACGATTTTTTCTGTCCCCGTATCAGGCACGCGGGTGGTTCGCTCAGTTGGTTTACTCGCTCGGTTCGTGAGCTGGGAGGCATGCGTTCGACTCCCGTGTCCGCCGCGCGCATGCTAATTTTTTCTCCCGGCGGTCGCGTTCTGCACGGCGTGGCGCGCCCGTCCCATTTGCGCCGGCCTCGCGCGCGCGCCTGCTGCTTTTTTCTCCCGCGCTGCACGCCTTTTTTGCTCGCCCTCACGTCAGGCCTGCGCGCCGCGGGCGCGCGTGTTCAACTAGTATATTTATACACGGGAGAGAGGAGGGGAGAGGGGAGGGGGCGGTACGTGCCACGAGAGGGCTAGCTGGGCGCCTGGGCCTGGTCCCTGCGGTCAATCGTCTCATCCTCCCGGCGCCTAGCCACCGGTATCTCCCCAAGTACAGCCCGGTACCAGTTCCAGGGTTTCCCCGCGCGCGCGGCGGCGATCTCGTCCGCCGGTCCGCGGCCGGACGGCCAGGATGCGATGCCAACCTCGATCGGCCGCCGGAGAGAGAGAGAGAGAGGGGTGGTACACGTACTGACACTGCTGGTGATGCTCTCCAGCATGGCGCCAAGCAGGGGGGCGGCTGGCTTGGCCCATCGATCCCATGCATGATGCGTCTTCTTTCTCCCCTCGGTTGCTCCTGCCATGATGGGTGACATCAATGTGGTCAAACTAGCTTGGAGGCAGCCAGGCAGGCAGCTCAAGATGGGGGGCATGCAGGCACCAGCAACCCTATCCTGCCCTCTTCCTCGTCTCCTGCACCAATGCATATCTATCTATGCAAGCTGCCATGAACATGCTGCATGTGCCATACATGGCCAAGGCTTCACGTACCACACACTCTCTTTCTCTGCAGTTGGTCCCGTTTCTTTGTAGATCCATAAATAGTACAAAGCCGACCACACGCGTCGCCCGCACGCCACGTGGCCCGCCTCCCGCCCGGCCCTGCGATGGCCGTCCGATCGCGCGAGCCCGACAGATCCGACCATCCGTTTTGATTTTACGTATAAAACGATTTTTTTTGCCTCGAATCTCAGGCATATGGGTCGTTTGTCCTGTTGGTTATCGCCGTCCGCTCGCGAGCTCGCTACCCAAGGTTTGAATCCCGCCTCACCCATTTTTCTCCTCTTTTTTCTCTGGCTTCCGCGCCGCTCTCGCCGCGTGCTGCGCACGCTGCCGCCCCTTCCCGCGCGCCCGTGGCCAGCCCGCGCGCTCTTCCCGCCCTCGCGCGCGCCACGGGCGCGCGTGCTCATCTAGTCTATTCTATACGTCGAAACCCTACCAGCTGGCTGCTCTCAGGTTGTGCCACATGGCGCAACTATGGAGCAGCCATGCCATCAAGCGACTCTGTCGGACCGTGTCCGACGGCCACGGGACAACGTTTGCTGAAGCAACAAAACGATGGTTGCTCTCAGGTTGTGCCACAGGGCGCAACTATGGAGCAGCCATGCCATCAAGCGACTTTGTCGGACCATGTCCGACGGCCACGGGACAACGTTTGTTGAAGCAACAAATTGATGGTCCAGAGGCTTTGAACGGCGACCAGAGAAAAGACCCCCAAAAAAAATAAACTCCATTGGACAGAGTCCAGTACCCACGAGACAATGTCTGGTGGGAACCAAACCCTAGGACCTGGGCGGACCGGACCCCATTCGGAGGAACCCCTTTCCTGGAAAAATCATGGTGCAATGACTACGTTCGGCCGTCACTGGGGCGGACCGGACCTCATTCGGAGGAACCCCTTTCCTGGAAAGATCATGGTGAAACGACTACGTCCGGTGACGGCCGGACGTCGTCTAGACAACGATCGGACATTGTGCTTCTCCTGTCGTGACAGATGGCGCAACCGGGGTAGCTATGCCATGTCGCCATCAAGTTACCCCGTCAGACCCTGTCTAATGGACTGAAGCAACAAAGCGCCAGTCCGGAGCCTTCGAACAACGACCGAAGAAAAAACCCAGAAAAACAAACTCCATCGGACACAGCTCGATGCACATTTGACAATGTCCGATGAAGACAGAACCCTATACATACGACTAGGGTCGATCAGACCCGTCCGAAGAAACCCATCACCGAAAAGACCACGACGCAACGAACACCGAACCCAATCCAGTACGTCCAGACGACAACGTGTCGCGGACGCATAAACATCGCTACTTAACCCGATGGATGGCTCTTGATGTGTCGTGTACGTACTAGGATCATATATTGATCCGTGGAAGCACATATGTGTGTGTGTGTGTGTGCGCGCGTGTGTGCACGCGAGACGCGAGACGCGAGACGCGAGACGCTGACACATGAGCTCCGCCGACGAGCGCGATTCGATCGGCGAGTGGCCGGCCATGCGGTGCATGCATGCATGCGCGTACGCTCGCCACGTTCACATGCACGGCGGCGGGGGCCGGCCGGCGATGCCTACAGCGCGGCGGGGTCCGGCAGGGTGGTGCACTGGTGCATGCTCGGCTCTGATCAGCTCCAGCGATCTCCCACGATGCTTGGCCAGCCTATGGCATGGCCACCACCCAGCTAGCTGCTTGTACACACCAAGCTTGGACACGCAAAGCCAGCCATCTGTACGTGTTGCCCACTTCGCCAGATCATATCAACATGATTCTGAAGAGAGAGAGATCTAGAGAGAGATGCAGGGGCTCTCTTCCCGGTTAGGTACTCAGAGGTTAAGTTACAGCTAGCATCTACTATTTAGTGCTACGTGACCACACGCGTCTACTATTTCATGACTCGTATTGCACGACGTGGATCACGCATTGATTGTACTACCGGCTTGCTGTACGTAAGTACGGTGACGGTATGTGAATCTTGCCTCCAATAATGTAAAGTGGGTGTGGATATCATCAGGATTCAGAATATGAGGTGGATAATAGAAGGATAATTAAGTTGTCTGCGGTGGAGTATAGTCGATTATAGCACATGAAACCATAAATTTCAGTCATATAAAGGAATATACTAGTTAACCATCAGTACAATACACTAAAAAAACATATGGTACTATGTACGGCGACGGCGCCTCTGTCCTCTTCTCGTCTCCCTTTCTTTACTTTGCTCTCTTCCCCGTTACCTCTACTTCTCCAATAGCCACCGCCGATTCTTTCCATGTCTCTCCTAGTTAGAGCTTTGCCGTTGTTAGGCCGGGGTTAAGGTTTGAGTTTAGGTACGTTAGCGTTCACATGTGACTCCCTCGATCATCTCCATGTTTTTGAGGAAGGTTAAGAAGGCGAAGGCCAGATGATGGGAGACGGTGACATTGCAGGAGTTGTGGATGGTCGGAGGACGGTGGGTGGGTGCCACGAGCAATCGACACACGACAACTTGAAGTTAGGGTAGACACTACCTAGAGTGAGAGCTAGTTGGGTCGGCATCGGATGCCAGGAAGAGAGAATTTTATTTTTTTTGTATGAATATGTGAGGGGTAGATATCTGCTTTAAGGTTTGTTCTCCTTTAACTTATCTTATTTGATTTATCATCTAACCTCGATAGTTTTCTGAGGTGGACTCGATAGCCGGGCCCCTATTGTTTGATTTGTTTAATAGGGTTTTTAGACATGCTTTTGAGATAGAAAAAACACAGATTGGAAAGCTAAATTATTTATATTTTAAACAAATATAGGTAAATAAATAGATAAATCAGATAAGCTAAGAGATCCGGGCTGAGCTGGCGCCGCAGATTGTCACGAAGAATGCCTAGACGTCCCTAGCCTCCCTGTTACATATATATTCTATCTCCGTCGACACAATTGTTACGTACGGTCCACATAAATTGAAAAACTAATGAACAATTATCCAAAAAGCTACTCGCTGTTCATGGACGATCGAGCTGCCCTGCCATCAACGTCTCAGCCGATCGCGATCAGCGAAACCCGGCCGTATTTCAAAAAGATGGAGGACAGAATAGCTACGCCTTCAATTGGCTCACTGGAATTCTGACTAGTCGCTGGAAAGTTCTAGAACTGTACAACCTATAAAAACATGCAGAATCGAGTTTCAATTCACAAACCATTGAATTACACAAAATTGAATCATTTCGTACAAACAATTGCCACGCCATCCTTTTACTTAATACAGTTCTAAAATACACGGTGGCTCAGTTTTTTTTTATGACCGACAAGGCCAAATGATTACAATATCAAAATGGAACTCTTATCAGACTTCGATATAGCAGAAGGGAAACAAAAGATTAGTGGTGGATCCATTGCTAATTTGCCATGCCATCCCATTCCAAACGGACAAGCGACCTCCTGCAGTCCGTCATGCAATATATGGCCCTCGTCTTCCAAGTTGTCCTTCTCGTCAAGGCATCCTCGTAGTAGTCATCGGCGTCATCTCTTATAAAAGGATTAATGTGGGTGAGGGTAAGTGCACTTTCAACGACGCTTCCGAGCCAATTTCCTCGCCTAATGCATACAATGAATACAGGCTTTTTGGTAGAGACTGGGTTATTTTATTTGCAGAAATATCAACTTTTAAATACCAATAATTATAAATTCCCATCACTTAGTCATTTTTTTTAAAAAAAGACATGCCATGGTTTTTACGCAATTCAGTTCATCATTAAGGGGTATTTTCAACAACAAGGCGACACCACATGCCCCTAAAAACAACGGATCCAAGCCATTTTCGTGAACATGGTCCTTAAAATTTTGCTTTTATAAATAATTTAGCACCCAATATTTTATGAAAATCAAATTAGTTCTATAAAGAAAAAATAGGGTGTTAGAGCATCCCCAGGAGACTCCGCAAAGCACTGTAGCTACAGTAAGCCGAAATTTTCCCGCCTGCCTGCGCCTGCTTTGCCCTGGCTGCTCCCGCGCTTGCTTTTCCCCGCCTGCCCGCACTTGATTTTTCAAATGGAGAGGCTGCACGCGAACAGTTAGTAGCTGATGCTGGCGCCGGACGCCAGGGCTGCTGCTCATACTCTTACAACTAGTTAAATAAAAACCTAAGAGCAACCCCAGTAGGGCCTGCATCGCAGCCCTACATCAGGCGCTAATAGCGTGCGCACCCTCCCGCGCCTCAGTTTGCTGCGTTTGAAAAATCTCCCGCACGTGTTGATGCAGGCCCGCGCTGATAACGCGCCTACTGCGCATGCTCTAACACTTTAAACCTTCGAAATTTGAAGGTGTTCAAAACTACTATGGATGTCTTCCTATTGGAAGAATCATTTTCAGCTAAACTTGTGTTGGATACGAAAACTTAGCCTGCTCGTCTTTTGAAAGCCTATAGAAATGATTTTATTGGATAAATAAGCATCAGAAGTAGGATCGAGTGTTTGGCTTTTGAAGGTCATTAGGGCATGCCTAATGTCATCTCTGAACTTCCTGTATCTCATCACTATTCATCCATTTTTTTATTATTACCCTATCTACCATTATGTTTTTCTTTCTTATATTTTACTTTCCTACTCACTGCTACAGACCTATAGTGATTTAAGAAAAAACAAGGATAAAAAATAGCATCGGGCATATCCTAAGAACACGCAGAATGGTACAACTAGCTATATCAAAGTGTCATCTCTAGATGTGTCGTACCGTTTTTGTTAGCAGAGGTAGATGAGGGCGAGAAAAGGTGTGAGAAATCTGCCTTCTCTACGCGAAAGTCGACTTGATAAGAAACCAATAACCTAGCTATATATACACAGAAATCAATAACATACTACTCCCTCCGGTCATAAAAAAAAGTCGCCGTTGACTTTTAAACACGCCTTTCACCATTCGTCTTATTAAAAAATTATATAAATATTATTTATTTTGTTATGATTTGGTTTATTATTAAATATATTTTTATTATTACTTATATTTTTACATATTTAAACTAAATTTTTGAATAAGACGAATGGTCAAAGGCATGTCCAAAAGTCAACGGCGACTTGTTTTTGTGACCGGTTTCTTTTTTTACTTTTTATAATTATTCCGATTTTTATTTTTTTGCAATTTTATGAATTTTATGAATTTCTTTAATGTTTTTCTTATTTTTATAAGTTTTTCTGGAATTTTCATGAATTTTTTTATTGTGCCCTAACGGTTTTGGGGCAAGCGTGCAAACGGAGACAAGTTCATGGGGCCGAAAAAGTAAAACTGAAGTTCAGGGGGCTAAATGAGATCGGCTGCAAGTTCAGGGGGGAACAGTGTAATTTTCTCTACGAAAAATTAGCCTGCTTTTAAAAGCATAGAGACATGATTTTATTGGATAAATAAGCACCAGAAGTAGGATGAAGCGTTTGGCTTTTGAACGTTATTAGGGCATGTCTAAAGTCATCTATGAACTTCCTCTATCTGATCACTGTTTATCCACCTTTTAATTATTACTCTATCTATCATTATACCTACCTACCGCTACATATCTATATGATCTATATTGATTCGAGGGAAAAATAAGGATGAAAAAAGTAACATGATGTGGGATATTTTTCGCTTTTGTAACGATCTCTAACGCGTGTCGAATCTTAATAATGGCATACGTACGTGCCTCGGGCGATTGATCCCATCCCATCCCATCCTCCGAGAAAAACGGCGGCGCCGCGCGGAGGAGCAGGAGGGGCGGGGCGGCGAGGAGGAGGAGCACGTCGCGGCGGCGGCCACGTCGCGGCGGCCGCGATCCGGGCCGTCCGTGCGCCGGGGGACATGGGCGACTATGCGGCCACAGCTCGAAACCAACACCCACAGCGACGCCTCACACGGGCTCAACAGTGCCCAGTGCGCCGAGCAGCGTTCTTCTCCTCAATCCCATCTGCTGACTCCACTCCACGCCATGATCGCCACCTAGCTTAAGCTGCTGCTTGCTGCCGAGCCCGAGCTCGCTCAGGCTGCTCACAGCTCAGAGCCTCCTGCTCTGCTCTCTTTCTCTCTCTAGGCCTCTGTGTGCCTGTCTCTCTAGGCTGTATCCGCACGCATACACACGCTCTCGAACAGTAGAAGAGGCCATACGGAGTGGGGAGGGGGAGGGGGAGGGAGAGGGAGAGACGTCTGCAAAGGCTGGGCTGGCATCTGCCCCCTGCCTCGCCGCAAACAGTGGAGATTCCCCGCCTCCAGTTCCCAATTATGGACTTCCGCGCCGCAGCGTTGCGGGGAGGAGGAGGAGGATAGGCGTGCGTGCGTGGCGCCGCCAGGGGAGGAAAGGAGGCCACTCGCCCCCATTCGCGCCGCCTCAGGTGAGCGCCTCGAGCTTTCCCGTGATTTGAATCCTACCAAAGATCGGATCTTTCCCTTGAATGGGCGGGAGGAGGCGGCGGCGGCGGCGGCATCATGGCGCCGTCTTCTCCCCCTGCCTTTCTCCCCCCCTTTTTTTTTTTCTTCTTTTCTTGATTCATGATTGCATTTGCAGGTTTTAGCTAGAATGGAGTTGTGTTTGGGGGGTGGGAGTACGCTTCTGCCATGGGTGGGTGGTTAATTTGTTCTAGCCTTCTAGGTCGCCCTAGCGGCTAGCGCCATGGGAGGCTGTGCTCTTCTTGTTCTTGATGTTGCGCGGTGACAGCGAGGTAGGGTTCGTATTCTTTTCTTCCCCCCTTTTGAGCTCGATCGTAGCATTGGGAAGCGTGCTGCTGCTTGCTGCTAATCCGCTTCTCGGCCTCTCGGCCTTCCAGAATTGTTATCTTGGAGGTTCGATCGCCATGTGATGTCTCAGCAGCCTGTTCTGGTTCGTTGTGCCTCTGGGTTCTGCAGAATCCAAATGCCATGGAGTAATCAAGATAGCATTACTCCAATAGCATGAATTTGAGGCCTGCTCTTGAGTGGAGCGAGGAGAGGCCGCTGCTTCGGCACCCCAATTTCTTCTTAGCATGTGGTGTTTTCTTTCTCCCCCTCTTTTGATGCCTTAGCTCCTGCTTTTCTCTTTCAAGAAAGTACATGGTGCCTTTGCCAGCTTCATTTTCAGTGCCATCTAAAAATTTTGTGTAGGTCCTACCTTTTTACTCCAATATGAGACTATCATTGCAAGTAGTTGTCATGCGGATTTATGCCAATTCCTGTGATTAAAGGGAGAATTTGTGCTGTGCCTTGCCTTCTTGTTCATGGACCTGATTTCACAAATTGTCCGAGTCACTGTTGCCTTTGGAGAACAAGGGTGGAGACTCCAGCTCTGGCTTTTGCAGATTCCTCTTATCTGCTTATTTCTATGGCAGATGCGCCATACAAACGGATCATATTCTTAGTACGAAATATTGGTGGACTATGCCTATTCTGTCATCCCTGGGAAATACAGAAAATCAGACTGCTTTTGTTTGCGTGGTTCTCCTTTCAATTTGCAGAACCTATTCCTCAAGAATAGCGGGCTGCTCCACAAGTAGTTGTTTATTCCCTTTTTGTATCTTTGGATGGTAGCTAAGCCCCTCCTGTTGCCTGTGTTGACCGTAGAGATCGTCCCATCCATTGTAAGTCTATAAATTGCACACGCATATGCGAGATTAATGGCTTTCTAATCCCGACTGACATTTTCACACCAGGTTATTACCCTTCAAGATCATGTTTCTCTGACTTGTTTGTTCCCACTTTTAGGGTGATAACTTCTCCTGTCCACCATAGTATCTGCGAATTGCTCAGCATGAGGCCTTCAGACGACAGGGTGCAGCCCTCAGGTTTGGAGCAATCCGAAGAATCCTCACTTGACATGGAGGGGTATTGCTATCACCACGAGTCATTTCCTTGTTCTTCATCAATGCAACCAATTGCTTCTGGGTGCACACACACAGAAAACAACGCGGCATACTTCTTATGGCCGACATCAAACCTACAGCATTGTGCGGCTGAGGGACGGGCGAACTACTTTGGGAACCTTCAGAAAGGGTTACTGCCGGTGCACCCTGGCCGGTTGCCCAAGGGCCAGCAAGCAAATAGCCTGCTTGACTTGATGACTATAAGAGCGTTCCACAGCAAGATATTGCGCCGTTTTAGCCTTGGAACGGCAGTGGGCTTCCGCATCAGGAAAGGGGCTCTTACAGATATCCCTGCAATTCTCGTATTCGTTGCTCGAAAGGTTCACAGGAAATGGCTTAATCCGACCCAGTGCCTTCCTGCCATTCTTGAGGTAGGAAATCGTACTTTCAATATTTCATCTGTCGTTTGGATTATTGGACACAAAATTGTTCTTGACATGTACTAAATATCTTCACTTTATTAGATCACTAAATATCTTTCACTTAATTGGATCATTAACAGGGTCCAGGTGGTGTTTGGTGTGATGTTGATGTTGTTGAGTTTTCATACTATGGTGCACCAGCTCAAACACCTAAAGAACAAATGTATAGTGAACTTGTTGATAAGCTGTGTGGCAGTGATGAGTGTATCGGTTCAGGCTCCCAGGTACATCTATTCTCTTTATTTTTATTGGTTGATTTTTCAAAATGCCATGTGCTTTAAGCAGAGCATGCTACCATGTGGACAAATCGAATTGGACAAAACATATGCTACCGATTGTGCTATCAATCCTGTATGGGCATTTAAATCTGTCAAGATTTTTCTCCGTATTTTACTAGTACAAAGCAAATATAATTGCGAGGCACCTATAAGGTTATCCCAAAGACTGGCAGTTACCTTGTCTCTTGGTCCTATTATGTATGACCGTGTTAGCACAACTACTATAAATCCTGCCAATGTTCACTTCATCCTATTGGATGTTCTGATAACCCCCCTCTGGTGATCAGCAACCCAAAGCAATTTTTCTCTGAAAATCATGTCAGTTCAGATACTGCATATTATAAGTCATTGCATATGCAGCTTTACAATTAGGGATCCCACACAAACTTAGTTACCCAAGGCTAGGCTTCACCAGTTAGGCCTTTCATCTGCTGGTGTGTTACTTTCATCTAAATTTCCAATCAACTCGTTACCTCTCAAATACGGAAGGATTTTTTTTGAGTGGCATTTCTTTTGTAAAATATATTTGCAACTGTCAACTGTGCAATCTAACAGTTGAGCAGCAGATAGTGCTTGTCAGGTTGATGCAATTGTGATTTAAGAAAGATTCTGACAAATTCTTCACAGTTCTTATTTGGCATTTCAGGTTGCAAGCCAGGAAACTTTTGGAACTTTGGGTGCAATTGTGAAGCGGCGTACTGGCAACAAGCAGGTTGGTTTCCTTACTAATCGGCATGTCGCTGTTGACTTGGATTATCCTAACCAGAAGATGTTTCACCCATTGCCACCCAATCTTGGGCCTGGTGTTTATCTTGGAGCTGTCGAAAGGGCAACATCTTTCATCACTGATGATGTTTGGTATGGAATTTATGCTGGAACAAACCCAGGTAGAGCAGTTACAAATTATCTGGTTGATATAGGGAGTTTATGTATTATTTGCAGCATTTGATTGCAGAGTACATGGTCACAAAGCATATTTCCAGTTCATCTTTAGTCTATTTAAATAATAGTATCTTATATCCTATATACACCCAACAAATATAACATGCTAATTCATTGCACAAATAGTTTTGATAGATTTGTATGGTACAACATCAATGATTGATCTGTATATCAAGCAAAATTAGTCTTATGTTACCAATTTTGTTAGCCGATTAATACCAACTTGCACCTTAGACTACCTCTTGGTTAACAAAACAATATTTAGTTTTTTATGTGAAAACTAATGCTTAGGGACTAGAGTTTTGTGTTATGTTATTCTCTTTCGTTTATTGTTCCAAATGATGTATAAACCGTTCTAATTCCCGAACATATATGTTACCCCATGATGGACCTGCAGAGACATTTGTACGAGCTGATGGGGCATTCATCCCATTTGCTGACGACTTCGATATTTCCACAGTCACAACTTTAGTTAGGGGAGTTGGTGATATTGGGGATGTAAAGGTTATAGATCTGCAGTGCCCTCTCAACAGCCTAATTGGGAGGCAAGTTTGCAAAGTCGGCAGAAGCTCTGGTCAGACAACTGGGACTGTGATGGCTTATGCCCTTGAGTACAACGATGAGAAAGGAATATGCTTCCTCACTGACCTCCTTGTTGTTGGTGAGAACCGCCAAACATTTGATTTGGAAGGTGATAGTGGAAGTCTTATTATCCTGACCAGCCAGGATGGTGAGAAGCCACGCCCTATTGGCATAATTTGGGGAGGCACAGCAAACCGTGGGAGGCTAAAGCTTAGAAATGACCATGGTCCTGAAAACTGGACTAGCGGAGTTGATCTTGGCCGTCTTCTTGATCGTCTGGAACTTGATATTATCATAACCAATGACTCGCTTCAAGGTCAGTTCTTTTGCTGTGTGTTTTCTGTATCTGCATTTTATTTCTCTACAGTCTTATCCAGATGTGCAAAATACATTGAGTAGTACAAAATGATCATCACAAAATCTACATTTTTTTGCTATTCAGTGAAAAGAAGGCTGTGGTGTTGCCTTTGTGACATGTGTTATTGTTATTTTCGTACCTGCAACTTTTCGTTATTTTTGCTTCATGATACAACACTGACGGAATTTGTCCACAATGAAGATGCCGTGCAGCAGCAAAAGATTGCTTTGGTGGCTGCAGTTAACTCTGCTGTTGGGGAGTCTTCCACGGTAGCTGTTGCCGGCAAAGAAGAGAAGGTCGAAGAGATCTTTGAGCCGTTAGGGATCAAAATTGAGCAGCTGCCACGTCATGAATGGCCATCATCTGAAACCGAAGGGGAGGAAGCAGCCAACGCATTGGTGAATGTGGAAGAGCATCAGTTCATCCCAAATTTTGGCGGTATGTCCCCCGTGCGCCGTGACCAAGATCCTCCGAGGAACATCACCAATCTGAATAACCCTTCAGAGGAAGAGCTTGCCATGTCACTGCACCTAGGCGACCGGGACCGGGAGACCAAGCGGCACCGTTCAGACCCAGAAACAAGCCTGGACCTGGAGAAGTGAAGCACTCGTTTTGAACATTTCAGAACGAGCATATGGACGATCGAAACAAAGTAGATGAAAGGATCTCCTGCAGTTGAGGAGACTCTGAACCTGCGATATTAGCTTGAATTAGTAGTTTCGTGGGAAACCATATCGTGTATTATGAACACTTGATTCAGCCCTTGTAGGAGGATGTTAGGTGCTACCAAGCCCTGCAGTTTTGCTGTGCCCATGAGATTTGATATACACAGTGCTGAATCCCCTTGTCATGGAGAACAATGTGCAGGGAGTGACGATAATCTGAGATCATTTTGATCCCAATTTTCTTCTTTTTTAGATAATGGAACTGCATTGATGTACACAACTTAAAAAAACCTTGCAATCTAATACAGAATAACTGGAAAACCCAGTTTCAGAGGAAATGAACATATTCGAGGAACACGTGATCTATTATTAGTTCTTCAACCATAATACCATTTTCCTTTTCACTTCCAAACTCTGGATTGGCACCGAGCTGTCCAGGACACAACGGATATCAATCTCTTAATTTTTTTTACAAATCTTAGAAGAAATAACTATAAGTGTCACGACATAGGGTCTATAAAAAATAATAAATTTCAAACTGTAATTTTAAGTTAGCATTTAAGGAAATAGTATTAAAGTAAGGTGAATACCATAGATTGCCCTACGGTCATACCGCTCAAGAGAATATATACGGAATTACGGATCCGATGGTGCAGATCAAACCACGACGTCATCCAAGAAACCCATCCTGGCCTGACAGGTGGGGTCGGGGCCACGCTCCAGTCCACGTGTTGTCGCGAGTCGCCACATGCACCACCAGTCAGCCAATCAATGCAGGGCGCACCTGTCTACGAGCAAAACCACACCATACTTGCACCCACTGACAACGGCGACCCACGAAGGCGGGGCGCACCTGTCAGTGACGGAGGTAGATGGAAGCCACGACGACGTCGCGTAGGCGTAGCCGCCTCTTGCTTGGCGTTTCCTCTTCCCTCCGATTAATCAATAATCATACTCGTAATTTTTTGGCGATTAGAATACGGAAGCGGATTGCGAAACCCCCACGCCTCCGGAATCCCAAATTCCCAACCCCACCGGATGCCGGAAAGCATATAGACGCCACGAAAGATCGCCGCGATCCCGCCGCCGCGCCGTGCTCCGCCGTCACTCCGCCCGATCGTTCTCGGGTTCGCTCCGGCGACCGGAGGAGCGGGTTCTTTTTTGGCGGGAAATCGTCCCACCCACTCTCTCTGGGCGCTTTGATCAGCTCTTGGAGCCATCGGGGGGAGGCCCAGCCCCGTGTTCTGGTTGGATGTTTTCGCTGTGAATCTGGGGGGTAGGGCCGTGGGGAAAAATTCGATCTTTTTTTCGGTGCCCATGGCCGTGCTGGAGGATCTGATCCGGGCGATAGAGCTGTGGCTGCGGATCGCCAAGGAGCAGGTGCCCCTGGTGGACCCCACCCTCGACCCCGTCCTGCTCGTCCCCGGCATCGGCGGCTCGGTTCTTGAGGCGGTCGATGAGGCCGGGAACAAGGAGAGGGTGTGGGTGCGGATCCTCGCCGCGGACCACGAGTTCAGGGAGAAGCTCTGGTCCAAGTTTGATGCCTCCACTGGTATGGCCGAAGCAGCTGTTTGTTTATTACCATCAGCCATGCCCAACGCAGCTGTTTGTTTATTGCTAATTTACTATCAGCTATTGAATGAACTAGTAGATCTTGTGGGAATGTTACGGGTTGCCTGAACTTAGTTGTGTTACAATTTACATAGCTTACTGAAGTTAATCAAATAATGAAAGCCGAGATGTTACAATGTTGCATGGGCAAGACTGGATGGTTTGCTTTGCACGCATGCTCTTTGAATGAGTCATATAAGCTAAATTTGATGATTGGTTGGAAGCAAATCTCTGGAGATTTTTGTATCTTGGTTTTGACAAAATAAGTTGGGATACTCCATCTAGCCATGCTTTTGTTGCAGCCTGTTCTGGTGCGTTGTGCCTCTGGGTTCTGCAGAATCCAAATGCCATGAGTGAACATTACTGTGAGATCTTGTGAGAGCTTTGCTTACTGTTCGTGTGAGCTCCTGGGCCAACAATTGGTGTCAGAGCCAGGTTAGCGTCTTCATCGTATGACGAAGGTCATGCCGCGGACACCGAAAAGTGCAAAATCTGGTGGTGATGGCAGCAGCGGCAGCGAGGTTGTCTCGAGGATTTCGACGAGAGAAGGCATCGTAAGTCTTCAGTATCCGATGCTCACGGACAGCAACTATGGGCCTTGGGTGGTAAAGATGAAAATCTTCATGCGCGCGCAAGGATTGTGGGAAGTAGTAGAGAGTGAGGAGGTTGTTAACGAGCGCAAGGATCAGATGGCTCTCGCAGCTATCATGCAAGCTATACCGAAGGACATAATGATGGTCTTGGCGAAGAAGACGACGGCAAAAGAGGTATGGGACACATTGCAAGAGTTGCATGTTGGTTCCGACCGCGTCAAGGAAGCTCGTGTTCAGACTCTAATGAGGGACTTTGAGGATCTGTACATGAAGGAGACAGAGCCAGTTAGTGACTTCGCCATAAAATTAACCACCATCGCCAATGAGATACGAGCACTTGAAGAAAAGATGGAGGAGCACGCGGTTATCAAGAAGCTTCTTCGTGCGGTACCGGATAGGTTCTTACCTTTTGTCTCTACTTTTGAGCAACTTGCTGATATAAAGAAGAAGAAACTGGTAGAAGTGGTCGGTCATCTTAAGGCATATGAAGAGAGGAATAGAGGCCGCCGGCGAGTCGAAGAATACAATGAGCTTCTACTCACTCATGCTGAGTGGGAAACAAGATTAAAGGGTAAGAACAATAAAGATTTTGGTAAGAACCACAAATTTGATAAGGCAAAGATTCGGTGCTTTAATTGCCAGAAGTTCAGGCATTTTGCTAAGGAATGCCACAACCGAAGTAAGGAGCAAGAAGTGATGAACCTCCTTGTTGATGCTGATGATCAGCCAGCACTGCTATGAAGATGGACTTGACGAGTTGAGTCCAGGATGTTGAGTAGTGGCGTCGCCATCCTGAAGTCGAGTCTGAGAGTAGGTTTCGACGAGTGGTGTCCTGGATGTTGAGTAGTCGCGTCGCCGTCCAGAAGCCGAAGCTGAAGATAGAGCATGGGGTGTTTGAGTAGTTGCGTCGCCATCCTATGCATGCTTAGTAAGTGTTGCGCATATCGTAGGAGCGTCTGAATGCGTCAATAAGTTAGAGTAAAGATGTCAAGATTAAAGGGAGATTGTTAGATATAATCTTGATATCTACTAGAAGATTGTAGAAGGAGAAGCTAGTTGGTAACTATATGGAGATACTAGAAGCATTTAGAACATTTAGTTCTACTACTAGTTCATAGATGAACTAGATACTAGATACTAGAAGCATCTAGCTATTACTAGGACTAAGATATTAATAGCTAGATGTAGAATGTTCTAGATATATGATATGAGCTAAGGTTAGCTTAGCCTATAAATAGAACATGTAGGAGCACTTGCAAGCCAAACTTGAGGACTAGTTCAATGTATACTTCAGCTATAATATAGTGAGCCTCAATTGCTTTCTAAATGAACATTACTGTGAGATCTTGTGAGAGCTTTGCTTGCTTTTCGTGTGAGCTCCTGGGCCAACATGGAGGGTCTTGGGCTAGAGTATTGGGAGATTGCATTTAAATAAGAAAGAAGGCCTAGACTGTGAAATAAGATTGCATTTAAATAAAGATTTACTGGATCAGAAGATAAAATATGGAAAAAATAAACTTAACAAAGTGAGCCCACAACCAAACATGCATCACAATTCACAAACAACCAAAGCAACATAACTGCAGGTTAACTAGCAAAGAATGAAAATTATCATTCATTCATCACTAACAAACTTTTATTCCAGTGCAGTTAAGAATGTAATAAGCTCCAAAAATATTTTAAAATAAGGAGGTGTAGCCCCTGATTTCCATTGCATTCTACAGATACAAGACCTCGATAAATGAACTAACAGTCGATCTTAACGATTATACACTAAAAAGAGGCCTGAAAAGGAGAATAGCAAATGGCACATTGTGGAAGTTCTATCGGCGAAGTTCTTTAAGATGGTACTACTGGTAAATGTCTGATCGCACAACAAAATATCCTTTCCTTGCCAACTCATTAGTCCAACATAAGTTGAGTTTCCTAGGGGATAAACTTATCCATTCAAATAATTCAAGCCAAATTGGATCTTCCATCGGAAACTATGATAATTACACCATGTCACTGGAGATCTACTGCATCAAAGCAATGTTCAAACACTAATTTAAAGGGAACAATATTTATGGTCATACCTGTGCTATGGTATGATCTCCACATTCTCAGCACATTTATCATCAATCATCTTGATCACTGCATACAGCACAATGGAAACGAACTCCATGTCCAGCATTGGATGATCAATCAGAGACTGCACGCGGCTTCGCAGTTGCTGAATCAGATGATTAGCAACTTGCGATACGGGATCCCTGAAACATAACAGTGAGAGAGCTCTTGGTTCATCGATTCCTGATTGAGGCGATTGATTTCACTCTGAAGATGGACCCAATGGTTCTCCATCTCGATGAATCTTCCGGGATCAGGACGCTGGCGCTGATACGGTCTCGCACCCGGCGGGCCTCCTTGAATAGTTGATTTGCACACTCAACTACTCTGTCTGATACAGCACGGGATTGGGGCAGAGCGCCTTTTGCTTCCTCATCCTCCTCCCCATCCACCGCCTCCGCCTCGTCCTCCTCCCCATATGGCTGAACAAGCACGGTGGACATTTGTTCGTCCATAAGAACCTGAGTCTCTTCACGAACCAATTCCGCACCTCTCTCTGCTTCATCAAGCATGCGGCTCACAGACTCACGCATCAGACCGGTGACTCTCGTCACCCCTCCATCAGCAGATCGTTCGCCCGAGCGCGTACCTCCTGGCTGAGGAAGTCAAGCTGATATGTCGCCGCTCTACGAACGTCATCCATGACCTCCCCCAGTTCGTACAGAGCCCAGAGAATGTTAATTCCCTCGACAACTGCATCCCTCGTTTGATCGAGCAGAAACCACATGTAGTTGGCGTTTCGCACCTCATCGATCCCTCGGAGGATGATACGCAGCTTGTGTGGAGGGTCGTCGTCGTCGTCGCACAGCGCGGGGTGGGGGATTCGTCGCCGTCGCCGCCCATGTTCACGTTCAGATTGTTGAGAATCTCTTGGAGCTCCTTTAGCGTGAAGACGGAAACATCATTGTAATCCATGATGGCCTAAGGTGAGGTACATAGTGGGGAGGGGAGGAGGAAAGCGGGGTGGTGTCGCCGGCCTGGAGGAAGAAGAGGGGCAGAGACAGAGAGGGAAGGGGTGATTCAAATTTGTAATGTGATTTCAGCGGAGGGATCATGTGGTGATAGTTCCTCGAAGCTTCTGTGATTTGAGACATCCTAGGTTGAACCAAATCACATTTTAAATTGCTCCAGTTTGAATTTTCAAATATCTGTTTTAGATTTGAACCAAAACAAATTTAAACTTGAGTAGATTTGAACCAAATCAATTTTGACTAGATTTAATCCGAATCAAAATTTAAATTTCTTAAGCTTGAATTATGTTTGGCTTTATTTTTAAATAGCTCAAGTTTGAACTTTAAAATAGGATTTTTTTCATACATGCCATTATAAAGTTCGTTTTTCTCGGATATGCCATTACAAAACGCATATTATTTTAAATGCCATTATTTTTGCAAATAACTATCACATATGCCATTATAAGGTTTTACGGAAGATTTACAAGATATACAAAACTAAAATACAATCAAAATACGCTTCTGACATGTGGGTCCCGAGTGTCATCCTCTCATCTTCTTCTTGTTCCTCCTTTTCTTCCTCCCACCTCCTACCTCCCCGGAGCTTGCCGCCGCCGCCGCCTCCGCGAGCTCACGCCGCCGCCGCTCGCACGAGCTCCGCCTCCGCGAGCTCGCTGCTGCCCCGCCGCCGCTTGCGCGAGTTCCGCCGCCGCGAGCTCGCTGCTACCCCACCGCCGCCGCCGCCGGGGAGCTCACCGGCTGCTGTTCGAGCTAGATGGGAGAGAGAGGACGAGGAGAAGGAGGGAGGAAGAAGAAGGGCTGCTTTGAGAATGACTGGTGGGGCCTACCTGTCAGGGGGCGTATTCCTATATTTTGTCGCGTATTCGAACCTCGTATATACTAGAAAGCTCGAAAAACCCTGACAATGGCATGTAGGATACATAGTTGCAAAAAGAATGTCATGAATAAGAATATGTGTTTTGTAATGGCAAATCTGAATAATTGAAACTTCGTAATGGCACTCATGAAAAAAATCCTTTAAAATATCTTCTTTCATATTTGGACCAAATCAAATTTAAATTGATCAAGTTTGAATTTCAAGGTTCAAAATTAAAATGGTTCAAATTTGAATTAAAACTCGGTGTCCATGTGGCGTTGAATCCGCTGGCGCAGGTACTAAATCGCTCTTATACGGTTCGAGAGATGAGATTTAAATGGTTTCAGAAGTTGGAGAATGAAAGATATTTTATTTCAAAGATGATGGACGAAAACTAAACGGCAACAATAGTTGAGGTACAAAAAAAAAGGACTATTTTAAAATATAAATATAATCTCCATGGAAATGTTGGACATTTCCGGTAAGAATTTTAGGCTTGTATACTAACGTAATCATTTGGAATACATGGTTTTTTCATTTCTGATTGTCATCCATTAATTAGCAGGGATCTATTAATTACACTAGAACCAGGGAGCGTGCTTACGCGCGCTGTGCTGCTCTACTGTGCAGCTCTTTTGATTAACGTTCCTCCGGGGCTATAATTCGGCCTCCTGTCAACCACTCTGAAGAACTGTATGCAATAAAGTTGATCTTCTGGTTAGGTTCTAGTTCTCTTGCACTGTTCCTTGAAACACGCACGTCCATGTAAGTTCCCTGGAGAAAAATGATGTGTGCTAAGGTCTTTAAAAGGAGCAACAATATATCACTATATGGAATATATGGAAGTCTTTGAAAGTAGTAGTAATATATGACTGTATAGAATATCAGAAGACCAAAAAAGAAGCTTACAGTCTCATCAATCATAATCATATCGTAGTCATCCTCTTTACTGGTGTCTGCTAGCTTGTTGTACTGTGTTTCTTTTGGCGGTTAGATTATAATCTGAAAAGGCTGTGGTGTTTTTATAGAAGATTTAAAGGGCCAAAAAAATTATGAAAAAAATATTTTTGAGATCTCTAAGACAAATTGTGCAAAGTTTCAAAAAAATAACTATAAAATATTTCAAAATATAACCGGTACAAAAATGATAAATTTTAAGCTGCAGCTTTTAATCTGATTATAAGCCGAAAGAAATAGAGAGGCAGTGAACAGGTAAGCCTCACCCTCACGCGTGCCTTGTAATGATGTTTGTTGAGCTGGTTTAGAAGGAGGTGCTCCATCAAGGAATTGTGGATCTGCAGGAAGGCAATGTAATGTGCAAATATTGTAAGATGAACATCATAGAAAGGAAGCTGATAGATGCAGCAAAATATGGAGAAAGAGGACAAAGGAATACACTGGGTTGCAGAAGAACTCTGGAAGCAGTAGTCATTGAAGTGTGCCTTGGTAATCCAGTGGACGTCGCAACAGAGAGTAAAAGAGTTACCTGTTAAGGTATCAGGCGTATTCGCAGTGTATGAGTATGCAATAACTAAGACTATGGATCATGAGAAGATGCAGAAGTAGTAGCATGCAATGAGCCTTAATAAATCTTACACAGAAAAGAGTTCCTAAATAGTCAGGATAGTTCTAGGGAACATTTCATTATATAAAACCGTAATAATGAAAAGTAGTATATAAGATAGAAAGTTCCAATTGTCGACCTACATCAACCTCATCGGACAGACATATGAGGCAAAGGACGCAGAAGTAGTTATTCGGCAGTCCCCTTCAAAAACAGCGTCCAAGCAAAGAACTTGCACTTGTAGGGCGCCCACTGCTTCCAAACTAACGCTAGCGCTGTCGGAGATGATCTTCCAGTGAATTGCATGCGGTACGCTGAGCGAACAAAGAAGTTCCCGTCTACGGAGAAACGTCAAACGGCTCGGTCCTGGTGGTTCGGACGGAGCGCAGCATGACTGATCCTTTGGCAAAGTGAGACTAGCTCCACGACGAGGTTGGGGGCAAAATTCCACCTTAGGTCCAACAGCCAGTTGTTATTGTGCAAGACCTTGGTGACTGTGCGATTTTTTCGTGTGGAGACCGCAAAAAGTCCGGGAGCCACTTCCTTTGGAGATTTTCCAAAGAGCCAAGCGTCGGTCCAGAAAAGAAAGGTGACTCCATTCCCAAGAATCAACTCAGTGCTAGCTCTGAAGAATGCCGCGTCAGTAGGGTCTACCTAGCCCAGCGAGACGAGGCACGATCTGGGGGAGCTGGATTTGGCCAGCCAAAGCCAACGCAATTGAAGGGCGCGGGCGAAATTCTTCAGGTCGGGCACCCGGAGCCCCCCAAGGGTAGCCGGGGAGCAGAGGAGTTTCCAATTGACACGACACCCACCCGCTGCAACATTGTCATCCCCACGCCAAAGCCAGGCGTGACGTAGTTTGTCATTTTCTGAAGGACCGAGGTAGGCGGGGAGATCACTGATAGGGTGTAGGATGGTAGGGCCAAGAGAACCGACTTGAGCAGGGTGAGTCTACCTTCTTTTGACATCATTTGCCCCCACCAGCCAGAGCATATACATTTTGTGTCTCTTTGAGGATAGTAACATTCATGTAATTGCAGTTCCAGCTCAACAAATTTCCTTTAGTGGCTTGAATGGATTATCTGGTGGGAAATGATACCCAACCAGCAAAATGGGTTGTCTGTATGTCCCATGATAGTTGCTTGACAATAGAACATGTACTCGCCTATAGGACCTAACCACATAAACAGTCAGCACTGAGATACTCCATGCCAATAGAATTTTAGGATTGAAAAAAAATATTTCATCTAGTAATGCAGCGTTAAACTCCATATCTCAACCATTTTGACGATTTCAATTATTCAAACAAAGTCTACAAAAATTATAATGCAAATTAGATTAAGTAAAGTTGACAGAACAGTGATATTTGAAAAAAAAGAAAGGATGTGGGGGATAGTACAAATAAAGAAGCAAAATAATCGATATTGCAGCAACGTGCTGGATGCTTAGGGTACCTTTCTATTCTTTTTAAGACACAAACATGCAAACATGATTTTTAGGAATTTTTATTTTTTACACCCATGTCGCCGTGAATTTTGTAATGGCATGTACCTGTTCCAACCTAAAATTTATTGCTGCACCTGTCTAGCTAAAAAAATTGTGTTCGTGTATCACATGGGTTGTTTACTTGTTTTCGTGTTCAGCTTCAAGAGCAGGTATTGTCGTGTTGGGACTGTCTATTGGGAATTTGGTGCTTCGATAATTGGCTTGCTTGGCCTAGACACCGTGAGTGATTTAGTTTTTCCGCGAGAATATAACTTTGGATGTGATCGTTGACCTTGGGTGTCTGCAAGGGAAAGCAGCAGTGCGCGGAGGCGGAGAATTAACCAACGGCGGCGACAGGCGAGCGTGCGGCGGCGCTGGAGAGGGAGGGGAGGCATCGCTGGGCCCCGGATCCGTTCAAGGCCAGGGAAGGCGCCGGCCGTCAGCGACGAAGGTGACGGCGGGAGGAGGACCGGCGGCGCTCCGAGATGCGGCCGGGGAAGATGAGGGGGGGACGGCGGTGCTCCGGTGCGCGCGGAGGCGGGAGCAGGGGTGGAGGCGACGGGAGACGGGAAGGAGACCGCAAGAGGCAGGGCTTGCCGGCTTGGGGTGTTTTCTTTTAGGCCTAACCACTGAGGTGCTAGGTAGCTCACGATGCATGATGCATGGTGATGGAGGATATCGAGCACACACGTCACACATGCATGACGGCAGCAATATAACATCTCTCCATGCACGTCGTAAAATGGAGAGGAAAAAGGGTGAGGCACTACTGCTCGGGACGGGAATCATTTTCCCAAAACCAGAGCGGGAAGGAGAGATGGATGGGAAAAGGAATTACGCCAAACCTTCCCCAGATTATTTTCAGCATATCGTTGCGTTGGCGTATTACGAATGGTGGTTATGAATACAAATTAAGGAGAATGAAAACCATCAAATTGTGTCATCGGCCGATCAACTTGATTATTTCTATCTAGTGCGGTTGAGATGCCCATACTTTTCTCATGTTTTTGTTCTTGTCTTAGTCGACAACACCTGAGCACTGTCTTGTTTTATGCAATCTTAGGCCTTGTTCTTTTCAGCGTATCGTTGCGTTGGCATAATACTGTAGCAAATTTGAGAGCCCTCGAAAAGAAGTCTAAATATTATAAAAAATAATTAAAAATAGTTTTTGAATCTTTGAAAAGACTACTAAAAGTCACGAAAAAAATTGTTACGAATTATCACAACATATAGGCTATATAAAAATAATAAAATTTGCTACAGCAATACTCAACGGTTCGATACGGTGAAAAGAACAAGGCCGGTGTTTTGCCGTTTATTCTCTTCAGCATAATACCGTACTCTTTTAACATTTGTCGTCCTTGGCCGTTCGTGCCGTGACTGCTTTGCTTTTTTACTTTGGACTCTGTCTGGGTACAGAGACTCGTGAGTTTATCTGAGCAAAGTCCTTTTTTTTTTTTTCCGTTGTGGCAAAGGTAGAGAGGTTCACTCTTCTCCAATGCCAAATTAGTCAAGCGTGCCTAGGCAGTACACTTCCGGATTATAGTCAACATATGGCTCAAAAAAAGATTATAGTCAACAGAAGATGCAAAAAGAAAGGGATATATAACGAACAACCCAAGGTACTGAATACTGGTAATTAATATCATAATACAGATTGATCCGACATTTTCCACAACACATCGACTAATTAGATTAAGCCCGTACGAACTAGTGATATGCGCCACATATATCGATCATAAATGATTATACACACCACACAAATATGATGGACTTAAACAACGATCGTAGCCAGCTTTATATCTCTCGTGATCAGAAGCACATATCGAGCAGGCAGCAGCAGCAAAGAGCAGCACAACTGCAGATCATTCACGCACACACACACAGAGAATTAACCAGTCACAAATTAGGGAAAAAGAATTAGAAAAGCAAATCAAACATGATGCATGGCTGCATGCATCCATAAAATCTCTTTGGAGACTGATTTATGCATGCATGCTTGATTGCTTGAATCTTGACGTGCCTGTCAGGCTAAGTGACCAAACATTGAAATATATAAATCTTAATTTATAGTTCTTACCATCCTTTCCAGAAGCCGTCGCCGCCGCGGCTCTGCGAGTCCTGCGGCGGGGGCTGCTGGTACGCGCCGCCGTCCATGGGCGGGTAGTCGGCGGCGACAGGAGGCGGCGCGCCGTACGCCGGCGGCGGATAAGCTGCACAAGGTTCATCGCATGACAGGAAAGAGATATCGGATCAGGTCAGATGCATCAGCGCCACCATCCTATCGCCCATATC
Organism: Raddia distichophylla; assembly: GCA_005191435.1. Taxonomy (NCBI): domain Eukaryota; kingdom Viridiplantae; phylum Streptophyta; class Magnoliopsida; order Poales; family Poaceae; genus Raddia; species Raddia distichophylla. The sequence goes on from SPJY01013724.1 coordinate 771,088, forward strand.
TAAACAAGCTGATTAAAAAGCTCAGATATGTCTACGATGTCTCGTGCATGCATCGTCTGATCTGAATCGATCACCATGCATATATATGTGTGTGCTTGCTGCAAGATCTCCGTGTGTTGATTGATGAACTCTCAGAGATTGCTGATAGCTAATAACAGCCATCACAGGAGCTAGCTAGCTCGCTCTTTAATTAACCGGAGCAAGAAAGAGATGGAGAAGAAGCAAGAGTTGGTATATACCTGCAGTGCCTGGGGGTGGTGCCTGGTAGCTCATGGCTGGTGGCTCTCTCCTCCAAGGATCGATCGGAACTCGGAAGTCGAGAAGGGATCACCAAGCAGATCGACTTGGCACGCTATGTGCTGTGAATTTCCCCAATCAAGAGCGATGAAATGCAGATAGATATGAGATGGCGCCAAGAAAATGGTGGGAGCTTGCTCCTTATATATATATATAACGCGGCACGATGTACTCGTATAGTCGTACGTATAGTCGTATAGCAGTATATAGCACTAGTGCACTGCTGTTGCTGCTGATGACGCCGCCTGGATTAGGGTTGCTTAGGCGCGTAACCCTAATAGACAGAAAAAACACAGAGGGAAGCAGACACGCGTAGGCACAAGGCACCCAAATTCAAAGGATGCTTCTAGGGTACGGTATACCGTTGAGATGGTCTACGTACGGTTTCACATGACATTTATAAAACATCGCATAAAAACATTCATACAATGTAAAACACATGAACCATATCGCTAATGAAACATTGCATGAAACACCGTACGTATGAAACACTCATACCGTTCAACGTCGGTATACCGTCCATTAGTACCCTAAAATTTAAGTGTTTCTCGTCGCAGACATGAGGCTGTGCATTCACAGTTTCTCATCTCCCAAACAACGCATTGTTTGATTGAAATTACTGGTTGAATTTTGTTGCAAAGACACAAATTAATTTGTTAGGATTTTAATAGGATCATCACCTTGAAATCTGATTATGGGTCCTTATCAGCCTCCTAAGTCGAACTGTCAAATCCATGATCTGGTCAGAGCGCGCCACTAACAATAAGCTTACCACCTTTGCTAACAAGAACAATAAGCTTACCATGTGACGAAATCTTCTTTGCTCAAACCTTCTTCTTCTTCTTCTTCTTCTTCTTCTTCTTCTTCTTCTTCTTCTTCTTTTCGGGGAAAAGCTTGCAATGTGAAAAACCATGTAAAATCTTCTGCGGTGGAATGGTGCAAGTAAAGACAGTCTTCCATGCATGCAATTCCCATGGCTTTTTAACTGGTCAAGGATTGGTAGCTGAACGTAGCGTACGTGCGGTTGCTTCGGCCCTAGGGTTCGTCGCGCTCCGAACTGCTCCACTGCGGCGGAGAGAACTTCCAAACGAATCGGGCTCTCGATTAGGTGAAGATTGATAAATTTTCTTGCAATATGGAAATCCTTTTGGGGACAGCACCAATAAAAAATTTATTCTTGCTAGTTTCCGGCCTCGAATCTCGATGTGGTGGTCTCCTCTCCACGTCTAGCTAGCTAGCTGGTCAAATTCGATGATCTATGCACTGTTTGACATCCAAGTTCACCGGCCGGTCACCATGGCCCACACGCCAAATCGAACCAATTTTTCGGTACGTGCACATCCGCACATGCATTCAAAGAAAAAGGATTTCTCCATTTCTCTCTCGCTCTTTTTTAAAAAAGATAAAAAAAAAACGCACACAAACTCACTCCACCATACACATTATACATATACACAGGGCATGATAGAGCTATTCCTAGACGTCACTACTAGGTAAATGGCCTTTAGTGCCGGTTTCTCCAACCGGGACATTAAATTCGGGACTAAAGACATGTGATATTATAGCCACTGAAATATCTAAAAAATATGGTGAACCCAAGACTCAAACATGGGATCTCATGCCACTATATGACTTTCCACTCATCCTTCTAACCAATCCACCCATCCACGTGTATTGATTAGAGTAGGATATGCATTTCTTTTGAAGTTTGCTGGAACGGGCCTTTTGTACTGATGAGCACATATCAGTACGGGTTCGTATTACAAACCGGTACTAATGAGCTCGTGCGCCAGCTGGCATGTACCCGCCTGCAAAAGGTATCTTTACTGTTGCCTCCAACCGGTACTGAAAGTCTAGAATTGTTACTGTTGCTACGAACCAGTACTGGTACACTATCAGTACCGGTTTCAATCCAACCGGTACTGATGTGCTGGTAAATTAGGTCATTTCTCTAGTAGTGCGTACAAGCAGCAAAGGAACAAGACGATCTGTTTATCTGCTCGGGGAAGGTAACTGTATGCATGATCGTAAAAGAGTGAAAGATGCCTGTAGAGGGAAGTGAGCGAAAGGAAGTGGAATCAAAACTAACTCAAATAGCTAACCAGATTATCTCACTATTCCAAACTCTTATTCACGAAGAGAAAGAGCCGCTATCTGCTAGGTCCGCTTATCCTGCGGCCTGACTCGGGATCCTTCGAGATCAAAGCATGCTTATCTCCTACCTCCTGGGAAGTGCAAGCGCTAATTTCCTACTATAAAGTAAAGTAAAGGGGGACATACCTCCTATCGCTCCCTGTTCAGACCTTGCCGCGGTTCGGGCAGTGGCAGTGAGGGCGAGGGCGGCGCGCGCGCCCCTGCCTCTCGCCACCGCCGGCGCCATGGCAAATCGCCTGTCCGCGCCACCTCTGCCGCCGCCTCTTCCTCAGAAGGCCGTCGAGCACGCTCGTGCTTCCCGTCCCGCCGGCGCCGAGCCGTCTCTGCCCGCGAGCACGCTCGCCCTCTTCGTCGCGGCGCTGCGTGTTCTCCCTCTCCACCTCGTCGCCGTTCGCGCTCGCGCTCCCCGTCGTGCCGGCGACGCGTCGTCAGCCCGCGACCCGGAGTGCGCGCCCTCTCTACCTCGCGCTCGTCGCCTGTTCGCGGGAGCTCCAGTGCGGCCTCGCCAGGGCTCGGCTTAGGCGGCGACGCTCACCCCGGCGCCCCAGAGCGCCGCCGCGCCGCTCACGAGCACTCTGCTGCGCCCTCGCCTTTGCTCGGCTCAGGCAGCGACGCTCTCTCAGGCGCCCCTGAGGGCCGTGGCCTTCTCTCCGCTGCTCGTGGCCACTCCGGCGAGGTTGCGCCCGGGCCCGGGCTTGACAGCGACGCCCACGCGGGGCCCTTACCCCCTCGTCGGCTTTCCTCTGGACCAGCTGACTCCTTTTTGGCCCAGCCAGAGCTCCTCTTTCAAGAGCTGGACCGTCAGACTGTTTTACACCCACCACCTTCACTTCAGGGCCTCGACCCAATGGTTCTCGAGGCCACCCTCCCCACCCCCGCGCCACCTTCCTCGGCCCTTGGGCTAATTGCCTTGGCCACAGCCGCCTCCCCCCATCCACTCTTGACTTCCACCCCCCTCAGGCTGCCTAAGAAGCCCACTTCCATTCGCCGCAGTTCCCGCCTCGCCGCCGCACGCCCTGCCTTCGCGCCGGTTGGCTCCTCCTCCGTGCCTGCGATTCGCAAGGCTCAGAGCCTTCTTGCACGACGCTTGGGAATCCACTCCTCCGTTGCCGTCGACGACCTTGCTGACCAGCTCCAGACGCTGCTCTCCACCGCGCCGCTAGATCGTGCCACAATCTCTATGATGGCGGACCTTTGTTGCCTTCAGCGCCCCACGGTGGACCTGACTGAGCTCGGCCATGAGGTGGTTGAGGGCTCGGCCTAGCCTTCCTCCACGCCACGCCGCCTCACAGTTGTGTCTGATTGGTGTCTCCCATGAAGATCCTCAGTTGGAATGTGCGCGGTCTTAACACCGCTGCCAAACGGGACATCGTCGCCTCCCTTGTCCGCTCCCACAACCCCACAATCCTAGCTATTCAAGAATCAAAGCTAGCAAACCCTTCCACTCAAATCCTAATGGAGATTTGCGGCCATAGGCTCCGAGGTCACTTGCAACTCCCAGCCTCGGGCACGAGGGGAGGTTTGCTCCTTTTCTGGGACGACTCCACTTTTCAAATTTCCGACACTCTCATCCTTCAACATTCCATATCCGCTCGGTTTTCCACTGCAACCGGTCATTCTAGTTGGATCCTTACAAATGTCTACGGGCCAACCGTGGAGCATGAGAAGGACCTTTTCCTCCAGGAGTTGCGAACCATTGCCTCCCACTACAACAGCCCTTGGCTCATCGTGGGCGACTTCAACTTAATCTATAAGGCCTCAGACAAGAATAATTCCAACCTCAACCGCCGTCTCATGACTCGCTTCCGCGCAGCGCTTGACGACTGCTGCCTTCGTGAAATACACCTCTCTGGACGACGTTTCACCTGGAGCAATGAACAAGCCAACCCCACTCTGGTTCGTTTAGACCGGGCCTTTGCCACTTCAGCCTGGGAGCTCCTTTTTCCATCATGTTGCCTTTTGCCACTCTCCTCGGCCAGCTCAGACCACTGTCCCCTGCTGCTTACTGCCGAAAAAATCCCTCGTTCACCGAGGCGCTTCCGTTTCGAGAACTATTGGCTCAAAATCCCCGGCTTCCTGGAGGTTGCTCAGCAAGCCTGGTGCACTCATCCCTCGCAAGAATCTCTTCACCCCCTCATCCGCTTCAACTCCAAGCTCAAGCGAACCGCCTCAACTCTTCGTGCGTGGTGCAGTTCCCAAGTCGGGGACATCAAACTTCAGCTTGCCTTGGCCTCGGAAATCATCCGTTTATTGGATGTGGCAATGGAATCGCGGTCACTCTCACCCGAGGAGATTATTCTACGACGCCAGCTTAAGACCAGAGTGTTGGGGCTAAGCGCCATTGAGAAAATCAAGTGGAAGCAACGATCTCGCCTATCTTGGTTAAGGCTCGGCGATGCCAACACCAAGTATTTTCACCTCAGGGCGAACGGCCGACGCCGAAAAAACTTCATTCACTCTCTCCAATCCCCCTCCGGCCTGCATACGGAATTTGAAGACATAGCGGATAGGCTGCACCACCACTTCAACTCTATTTTCGGTCAAGATTCCGTGCTCAACCACCCTGCCGCCAATAGATGTTTCAACTGGGACTACCTGGGCCTCCCTATCGTCGACCTATCCTCCCTCGAAGAACCGTTGACCCTGGAAGAGCTCAAGCTAGTCGTTATGTCCCTCCCAAACGACAAAGCTCCAGGACCGGACGGATTCACCTGGGACTTCTTCAAATACTGCTGGGACTTTATTTGCGGGGATCTCCTAGCAGCCCTCCAATGCATTTTTAATCTCGATGGGACCGGCTTGATGGCAACCAACAATGCCCACATCATTTTGCTCCCTAAAAAAGAAAGCCCAGTCTCCGCTTCCGACTACCGACCCATCAGTCTCATCCATAGCGTGGGTAAACTCTTCACCAAAATTCTGTCCTCTCGCCTGGCCCCTTTCATGAACGAGCTTATCTCGCCCTGCCAAAGTGCTTTCATTAAGAAAAGGCACATACAAGACAACTTTCTCCTCGTCCAAAACGTGGCAAAAACCCTACACAGAGCTCGGACCCCTGCCCTCCTCTTTAAGCTTGACCTTGAAAAGGCTTTCGACTCAGTTTCCTGGCCGTACCTCCTAGACAACCTCCGTGCCCGCGGTTTTGGACCCCGCTGGCGTGATTGGATCTCCCTATCCCTCTCCACCGCTTCATCTAGGGTGCTCCTAAATGGCCGGACCATTGACACAATCTACCACGGCAGGGGTCTGCGCCAGGGAGACTCTCTCTCTCCCCTGCTCTTCAATATTGCCATTGAACCGCTCATCGCCCTGCTCCATCGAGCTACTGAGGCTGGAGCACTATCCCAAATTCGGGGATCCAACAATAGTACCAACTCCAGAATCTCGCTTTTTGCTGACGACGCGGCAATTTTCTTGCACCCTTCCAAGGAAGATGTCTCCACCCTCGCCGCCATCCTCCAGGAATTCGGAGCTATCACCGGCCTCCGCACAAACTTCTCTAAAAGCCAGGTCGTGCCAATCAGATGTGACGAGTTCGACCTCGATACCATCCTGCACGACTTCCCCGCCGAAAAAACCGCCTTCCCTATCAAATACCTAGGGATCCCGCTATCCACCAAGAGACTACGTCACGTTCACTTTCAGCCACTCATAGACAAGATCGCATCCAGGTTGGCTGGCTGGCGAGGACCGCTAATGTCGAAAGGGGGTCGCCTCACCCTTCTCAAGGCAGTCCTATCTGCACTGCCAACTTACGTCCTGTCGGCTATTCAACCGCCTCCGTCCGTTCTGAAGAAAATCGACTCCATCCGCCGATCTTGGTTGTGGAAAGGGACGGATTCAACCATCGGTGGGGGCAGGGTTAACTGGAGCACGGTCTGCTCCCCGACCTCGCTTGGGGGCCTCGGCGTTCTAGACCTTCCCCGCTTCGCCCGGGCCCTCAGGCTGCGATGGCTCTGGCTCAACAAGTCCTCTCAAGCGCCCCTCTGGGATGGTCGCCGTTCTGACATCGATGCAGCCCTGCTGCGGGCAGGATGTTCAGCGATCCTGCGCAATGGCGCCTCACTCTCCTTCTGGGAAGATAAATGGCTCTCCGGCTGTGCACCAAATCAGATAGCCCCAACACTATTCATTGCAGCATCCAGAAAGAACAGATCAGTATTTGATGCCGTGACAAACAACAACTGGATAACGGACCTAAGGCGCAACCTTTCCCCGGACATGATCCCGCAACTGGTCGATCTTCTCAGACGGATTGCTCAAACCACCCTGTCCCCAAATGAGCCCGATCAGCTGTTTTGGCAATTCACTGCAAATGGACAATTCTCAGTCAAGTCGGCTTATTTACTTCAATTTGTGGGCCGGGTCGCCACACCAACTCTCCTTAAGGTCTGGAAGCTTTGGGCACCTTCCAAATGCAAGTTTTTCCTCTGGTTGCTGCTTCACAAACGGGTCTTCACAGCGGACGCCTTACTCCGGCGACAACTACCAAACAACTATTTTTGCCCCCTTTGTACTCGCAACCTAGAAACCCCAGAACATCTTCTCCTTCAATGCGCTTTCAGTTCCTACATTTGGGGACGTGTGTCTGCCCTGCTAGAAACACCCCAACTGAACCCGGAGGGCTGGAATTACGTCCACGACTTCAAGCTGTGGTGGGCGAATGACATCCTACAGGTTGGGTCCTCCCGAGGTATGCTGTCAGCCGTCGTGGCAACCGTCTGGCACCTCTGGCTTGAGCGAAACAATCGGATTTTTCGCCAGATCGAGCGTCCTAGAGCTCTCTTCTTCGACCACCTTCTAGATGACCTGCGCCTTTGGGGGGCTGCGGGCGCCAATTTTGTAATAGAATAATTTTTTGTTCAAGGCCCTGGGGGGAGGGGCCGTTGTCTCCCCCCGCTCTGTAAACCCTTCTATCTTTGAATCAATGCAAGGCAGCTCTCCTGCCCCTTTGCTTCAAAAAAAAAACCGCGAATTAACATCAAAACACATGTATGTGTGCACCCATTACTAATAATTTATAGAAATAAATCTGAAGAAAAACGTGATAAACCGAGAGTTGAACCTCTGACCTATACCTCCCATAACCGGAATGCTACCGGTTGAACCACGCTGAATTATCCTCTCTGGCTCTCTTGAACCAGTTGCTTCGTTAATCTAGATTTTTTTGTGCCTTATGTTTTCTAAAATAAATTCTAGACCATCACCACGACCGAGTGTTTAGGCCCAGCAAGTTGTAGTCATGGGCTAGAAATATAGGTCTTATCACTAGGGCTGAACCTGAGCTCGAGGCTCACGAGCAACTCGGGCTCGTCTCGGCTCGGGCTTGGCTCGTTACAAAACAAGCATGATCCGAGCCTGAGTCCAGCTCATTCATGAGTAGCTCGCGAGCTGAACAACAAAGTGCACATCCAACATTCCTACAACCCACAGGCCACCTGCCGACCCATTTTACACCCCAACCCATCACCCACCGGCCAGCCCCCTAACACAGTATAACACCCATTCACCCAGCCAGCACTTGAACCAGTCCTAGCAGCCCCCAAGTCCCATTCCCAATCCCAACTGCCCAACTCCCAAGTTCCCAACCCATTCCTCTGTCATGCGACTGTATAGTTGTATACTTGTATTGCTTATGTCAGATGTCATATTGTAATGGTACTCATGCATGCAAACTTGGGTTCTTTTGGAGTATATGTCAAAGCTCGCGAGCGCTCACGAGCTAGCTCAAGCTTTTCCCTAGCCCAAGCCAAGTTGAGTTTCCGGCTCATTGCATTTTACGAACACAAGCCGAGCCTCTCCTCCAGCTCGAATGTTTCACGAGCCACAAACAATTTAGAGCTAGCTTGCTCGAATATCACACATGGGCCTATTTAACCAAAAAAATTAAATTAAGGCTCGTGCAGTACCAACCACTCTCTCCCAATCTCCCATGTATCTCCGCGCTCGTCATAGCCTTGCCATGCATGTCCATTGCCCTTCCCGTGGTTGCCGGTGACCTCCGGAACGAATGCTTGTGGCTGAGCTAGCGAGCTCTGGCCTCTTATGGGTTTCTTTCTCTTCTCCCATGGTTGGTTGAATGCTTTCTTCAAGGCTACAACAGTTCGAGGGATATCTGGGAGCTGGTAGACAGTACACTTGTGGGGGGTGTAAAATTATGAAAAACTATGCTTTCGAAGAAGATAGATATGGCTTTTAAACCAAAGGCAACAACACCGTCGATTCGTTAAAGAAGAAAGCATTGTACATTGCTCGGTTTGATGGTGGGGACGACTACAATGCTGGAAGACATGTCGGTTTGATGGTTTTCTTCTCCCAAATGTTTGAAATCATATAGATTGCATGCCCATTGAACTCTTGTTTTGAATTGCTTCATGAGGGAGGAAGCAAGTCGGAGCCACCATTCCCCAAAACCAATGTAGGAGGGACAACATCCTACAAGGTTGAAGTTGGGTTGAAGAATGTCATTCCATATGGTCATGGAGTAGGGGCAATGGGCGCAAAAGTGATCAATTATCTCATGCAAGTACATACACAAAAGATAGGTCACTTGGTATGTCCAACCTTTTTTTTAGGATGCCGGTAGTGTTGATTCTATTGTGATCCACAAACCATGGAAAAAAGCTTGTCCTTGTTTTCTGGTCTGGCCGACCAAATGTTGGAGGCGAGCGCGAATGGCGTGGAGATAAGAAATTGGAGGGTGTAGACCGATTCAAAGCATTTGAAACTAGAATAGTTGGGCTTCTAGCGATGTCGTCCTCGGTCACAGGGTTATAATCGGTTTGATGTATAAGGCTGCATGGATGAATGAATTCCGTAGTTGGAGGGGATCAATGTTTCAGCATGTTGTCGTTGTTCGAATTCGCTTCTTTCATAGTTACCGTTCTCGGCAGTTTCTTTTTCATTTATTTTACATATTTTAAAAGATTCGATTTTCTTTACATCATTTTCTTGAAAATCTAAAGTCAAAAGATAAATATTCTTAATCCGATTAATTATTTGTTTTGGATCATTTGTGGTATGTCTTTTGAGCGTTTTCAGATATGTGGCAGCATGGATCATCCAGAGTGGACCCCAGATCATCCGTCCGTGGTGTCTGTGTCTTTTTCAGTTCATGTTGTTTTCGCATCATCTGAGGTGGAGCTTGAATGATCTGTCATGTGAGTGTCTGTGATTAACGGCTAGTTGCGTTGGCCGGCCATTTTAAGCACCGAGAGGAGAGTTCGTGTGAGAGAGACTTAGGATTTCATTTCTCACTTGTAGTGTTAGGTTGTAGTGTGCCTCCATGAGCTCTTGAGTGAATATTGGTGAGGTTTGAGGGGCTCTCTCGGGTTGTGCTTTTGGGTATCTTGATTTTGGGGGTTAGTTTTCAACAAGCTTGTTACACTTAGGGAGTGGGTTCCCCTAGCCTACTTGTTGGTGGTAGTGTGACTTGGGGAGCTCGCCAAAGGAGCTTGCGAGAGTGCTAAATTGGTGTGAAAGGTTTGGAGTCCGCCTTGTCGGAGTGGTGAAGGGCTACCACGAGTGGATCAGACGCAAGGCTTGAGAGGGAGCCGGCTCTTGTGAGGAACAAGGGTTTGCCTCAACGGAGACGTAGAAGGAGACTCTAAACCTTGGGGGGAAAAATCCCGCGTTTTCCCTTTACTTTCTTACAATTTTCTTTCTGCATTTACTTCCGCTGATATTTGTTGTTTGATTGCTAAGGGGTAATTTAACCATTGTTGGCTGGGCCACTAATTTGATAAAAAAAAAGCTCAATTTAAATCAAAATAAAATTAAAATAGCCTATTCAACCTGTTCTAGGCCAACTAGATCCTTTTGAAATACATATTTTTTGTGAAAAAAAACTAATGCTAGTAGATTTGCATTCAAAAGTACTTATATGTAGTTATGATTTTGTATCGTACAAAAATGACATAATAGCGAAGTAATTGTTGATTAAAAATCTTCTCCTAATGAAATAAAATACATTTTATATTTTTGAATGAAAAAAAAGTATTTTTGGGGGTGAACAACGAGAAAAGGTGACAATGATTTTGTTGGATGGTGCGTTCGTGTGTCGCACTCGCGAGGAATTAAGATTCAAAGTAGCGCGATCGAGCCCTAAAGATTAGGTTCCAATTTTGCACTGTTACGTTAATGGTTCTGTGCCTTTTGCAAAATTCCTTCTTTTTTTTTTGGAAACGCAAGCCTTTCTAGTTTCTCCGAAGACGGCCAGTTTAAAATTACGTGTGCATTGAACAGGAGGAGAATACATGCTTTGGGGAAGAAAAGCTGCACATCTTTTTGGGGCTTGGGTCTGTTGTCATGGAGGTGCTTAACAATAATACACACACACACCAAACAAGCAATCTCATCATGATTACATCATACTAGCTCGAATTGTGTATCTCTTGCTTCTTCTATTGTGTACCTTTGGATCCTTCATTGAGGTTTTAATTTGCTTTAGCTTGATAGGCACCAACAGAACCAGAGCAATCAAGTTTTAGTGAAGGCGTTTGCTTTAGCTTGATAGGCATCAACACTTAAAAACAGACAGAACCAGAACAAACAAGCTAGTGAAGGCACTGATTCCCTGCTCCAGCTAGCTTTACAACTACTTTCCATTCGATTACAATAGCGTGGTACTGTGGCTTGAGAACAGCTCTGATAATCTGATATCATGCGTAGGTTGGCCCTTGAGTACATGCATGAAGTACCCTTTCTAGGTAATTATAACTGAAAGTCTGAAAGGGATGCTCACTTTGCGTTATTGGTCTTGTGAGTGGTAACCATCAGAAGTGCAGTGTTACTGCATGCATAGCAACGCTTTTGTCGCTTCTCGATAGATTGCTTTCGGCACCTACAGTGCCTCACTATTGTCATGGTATATATAAATAGATTGGAATACAATCGTAGGAAAATAAAATAATTGTTAGTCGATTTTGATAAAATTACATTGTACATAGCTAGACTAAAGTTGTACAGTACTATTAACAAGTGTAATTTTAGTATTAGCAGCGTGCGATTTTAGATTGATTGAAACAAAGACAATGACCCCTTGAGACGGCTTACAATCTCTAGCTGGTTGGCGGCACAACCCACCCTCTGGCAAATGCTATTTGGTTGGCCCATGCTCCCAACAAGTGCAAGTTTTTGCTTGGTCTCTGAGCCATCGCCATATCAACACTGCCGACCTCCTTGCCCTGAAGGGCTAGCCCCACCAGGCAACCTGCTGCTTCTGCCACGACCCCCTTCAGATGATTGACCACCTATGCGAATCCTGCACTTTCGCCTCGGCGGTCTAGCAAGCTCTACTACCTCAACAACCCCCTCACCTCAACTTGGTCGGGTTATGCGTCTGGTGGCTCTCTGGGCAAGCTGGCCTCCCAGAGCACACCGCAAAGTCCCTCAAACGGCTTCATTATCTAGGTGATTTGGAAAATCTGGAAGGAGCAGAATAGGCGCATCTTCCATAACCAGACTCTTCCCGCCTCCCAAGTCGTCGCCATAATTAGGGATAGTCTAGCCACCTGGGTGGCAGCATCCTCGCCTATATTGCTCCCTAATTGATTTTCCCTCCCTCCCCTTCCAGTATATTGTGTACAGTTTTTCCCTCCTCTTAATTGAAATGGTAGCGCTCCTGTCCTTTAACTAAAAAAACAAAGACAATGACTTAAAACATAGGAAGATACATGTATTTAGCAAATCTACATAGTAATAAAACATAGAAAATTAACTAATAAAATAGCTAATTGATAAATATAAAATTTATACTGAAAATCTAAAATTACACCTTGGTAAGTAGTGCAATTTTAGTGTTATTAGAGTGTAACTTTAAAGTGACTTGATAATTAAAAAAGATTAGGCGTATGAAACTTTGCAAATCCGAAAGACTTGTTAATTCTTAGATGTTAACTATCGGTCACTTCGAGGTTACACCCTATTAAGACCGTGCTGAATTTATTGTTCATTATGGAGAAACCTGGTCAGGGATCACGCTCTTGGTTGATTCTAAACGGTCCCTTAACTAAGCTCCATCAAGAATGGCTGAACAATGGTCAACACTCAACGATACTTCCAAACGATTCACAAATCCTGTAAATTATTCACCAAAGGTTGATCCCCGAATATCCTGTCTCTGCACATCTTTTCAGGGATACCGTTCAAGTCACATATGATATCTTACGGACCATTTGATCTGATCACTGCTTTATTTGCAGATTGCACGCATGAACTGAGAGGATGCAAGACGCAGCAACAAACACTGAAAGTGAAAAGGATGGCCTCTGCGTTTCTGCGGCGTGTGTGATGTACTTGGTGCCGTCTTGTTTAATGGCGATTAGCGGCAGATGCTTTATTCTTGCCTATCTTATCTTATGCTAGACTGTGAGGCACTTACAATGGAGATGGCCTCCCCTTTCTCTGTCGGTACAACGCTTAATTGCGAGCTGATTCTTTGGGTTAAACTAATCACGGCGATTTGTCCTGGTATTTGTGCGCCTGGCTGTAATTAATCATGGACCGAAAGATGTGCTTTCTTGGCCGCCCCCAGATCAACACTCCCGGCATGGCTACAGCCTACAGGTATTAATTACTATATATACTGCCAGGTTATCATTAGATGCTAGATATATAAGTATATGCTTTGTTAACATGCTATGCATTACAACCTTAAAGCCATTTATTCACATCATATATCATGCATATGTATGTCTGGAATTATATGCCACTAGCTTCCCTAAATTTGTAAATATAAGGACACGAATAAGAGGCAGCACATCTTGGTAGTGGTACCACTCTAGTATTCCACGCTTCCATTTCCATGGAGGAAAGGTAGCATTGTAATTTCTCCCTCTATCAGTGACCATTGCACACATATTTCGCCTATTCGCCCATTCTTGTTGCTTGCGTATCATCATGCCAAGCCCATACGTCACCGGTGAATCCATGCCACCAAAAGTTTATAATATCCAACATACCCCCTCGTACGACACTTTCTTGGTACATATACCTGGTGGCATGTTTAAAGAAATGTAAAAAAAAACTAGTTGAGTATTGATTAAGCTAGTTGAGTATTGATTCAAGGGACAACTAGCTCACGCTACGTCACTACCCATCATGAGCATTCGCAAATGGGGTAACCTCCCGCTACCGTGCTGGCCTCGCCACTCTAACTCCGTCGACAACCCCCACACTGCCTTCGACCGTCCCCGAGGCTTTGGCATTGTTGCCTCCTAGCCCTCCTCAAATCTCAAGGGCCACTAGGAGTGCAAAGTGGATACGAATAATCCATATTATTCTACATCTATATTCGAAAAAAAAAACTATTTGTATTTGGATTATCCATATCCGGATACAAAACAACTACCCATACGAATGCTATCCCTTTTTTTTTTGGCTAGCAAAAGGTATTGTTTGACAACAATTTACATCGATCCAGAGACTCTTCTGAGAAGTTTGTTGAAGTATAAGTGAATTGCCCTCCTTTCCCCACCAGCTTAGGTTTTTGGAGAATTGGTTAGGGCATGCAGCTCAATATGGTATCAGAGCCAGAGGTCTCGAGTTCGAGTCCTGGCCGGCGCAATTAAATAAGTCACCCACTCTCTTCCACGTTTGAGGCCTGGGGGAGCCTGCATGTGCGGGGGAGTGTTGAAGTATAAGTGATTTGTCCTCCTTTCCGCACCAGCTTAAGCTTTTAGGTGAATTAGTTAGGTCATGCAGCTCAATAAAGTTATCTACTCTCTGTGTTCAGTTTTATAGGGCATATTTTAGCTTGAAAAGTCTTTTAAGATAGATTTTGATCGTTAAATTTCCTTTGTTATCTACTGTCAATTGCTAAAAAGTAAAATTATATGAAAAACACTTTTCGGATACGAACATGCATATTGCTACAAAATTTCTATCCAAATGACCCATATAATTTATCTGATAATTAATGATCAAAACTTATAAAGTTTGACTTTATCAAATAAAAAATATGTTGTACAAAAGTGGACAAAGGGGGTAAATCATTTGTGATCATAACTTGCGTATATCAAATTGTCAACCCGGGTTAGTGTGACTCGACTTTTGTTCGAATCTGCGCATTTTAATTTCTAAAATAGAATGCATGCGAACATTATTAGAATGAACGCAAAAGGAAATAAAAACCTTCATGTTAACGACATTATTATACTGGCCAAAAAGATGTCAGCAACACATAACAGTCTTCGATGCTGGTGCAATCAGGGAGCTGCTGCATGCGATGCAAGTACACTCGATTGAGTTGTCCCGGTATATACCCCTTCTCCCTTGCGCTAGGGTGATTAAAATAGTAGGAGTAAATACAGTTAGGAATCAATCAGTGGGCCATTGATGCATGACCCAGGTATCTAATGGTCCAGTTCTGCTTCATATTAATCATATGTGGCCGTGTATAAATACAAGGCATCAATTAACTACCAGTCTGCCTCAGCACTCAGCTCCAAATCAGTCACTCTCTTTCTGACTCGTGAGCTTCTAGACCGTGGTCATCATCACCATGGCAAGGGAAGAAGAGATCAAGGTAACATATATTATATCTCAGGCATATCACAGATTCACGGCTTAATTAGTTCTTCAGAGTTCAGCTCCATTGATGCATGCTACTTGACACTAGCTTGTCATGCGCAGAGAGTTGATTTGAAGGTGAACGTGAGCTGCTGCGAGGGCTGCAGGAGGAAGGTGTTGAAAGCGATGAGCCTGAAAGGTATCAAAGAATGATCATTCAGCTCTCGATTTGTTGCTGTTGTGTTAGCTTGATATCCTCTGTTTCTTGGAATGGTGAGAGCTGAATTTGTGTGCGCGCATGGCTGTGCAGGGGTGCTCAGGACAGAGATCCACCCTTCGCTGGACAAGGTGACCGTCGTCGGCGACGTGGACAGCAAGGTCCTCGTCAAGAAGCTCGCCAAGATCGGCAAGATCGCCGAGGCGGTGGTTGTGGTTCCCGCGCCGCCGGAGGGGAGCAAGAAGCGGGAGGATAGTGGAGCCGGAAGGAAGGAGGGCGACGCCGCCGGCGACAAGCCAGCGCCGGCAGACGAGAAGATCAAACTCAAGGACACGGGCGAGAAGAAGGCGGCGGCGGTGGCGACGTCTTCGTCGTCTAAGCAAGAGTGCAACAGATGCGCGCAGCACGGAGCGGCGCCTGCACGCGCCGACGACACCGATCACGCTACTCGGAAGGCGCCGTTGACCAAGGACACCGCCGCCGCCGGCAAGAGCGGCGAGGATGGCGGCGCCGGCGGCGAGGAATTCGTCGGCGCG
The DNA here is from genome assembly GCA_005191435.1 of Raddia distichophylla. Lineage (NCBI taxonomy): Eukaryota > Viridiplantae > Streptophyta > Magnoliopsida > Poales > Poaceae > Raddia > Raddia distichophylla. The sequence continues at coordinate 786,802 of SPJY01013724.1, forward strand.
AGATCCTCCGCTGCCGACCACCACGCGGCGACGTACCAGCAGCACTACCACAGCGCGGCCGCGGCGACGTACCAGCAGCATTACCACCGCGCGGAGCCCGCCATGGTCGTGCCCGTGCACGTGCCCTACTACGCGGCGAACCCGGCGCCGTACTACGCCGGCTACTACGCGATGCCGCCGCCGCCGCCGCCGCCGCCCCAGCAGCTCCGGCCGCAGCCGTCCCGCTTCGACGAGGACTTCTTCAACGACGACAACACGGTCGGCTGCCGCGTGATGTAAGAAAGAGAGAACCGTCGATCGAGATTCGAGAGCTCGATCCCACGGAATTGCTCCTTCCCCTCCCCTTCTTCTTCCTCCTCGTGCCACGCATGCATGTACACCGGCCGCGGAGAATCAATTCGTTCCATGGATTTCTTTGCCCGAGCAAATCTCGCCGACGCCGATCGCGACGCATTTCGCCGCCACTTTTAGTTCACCGCGAAATTCAAGAAAGCCGCGCAACGCTCGGGGCTCGGGCAACTTCTCCGCGGGTAGGTCGATTCCCGCGCAAAAAAGAGAGAGGGGAGCAGACAGTTTCCCGCGTAAATTCTTCCAGACAGGGAGACAGAGAGGCAGGAAGACATCAAGAAACCATGCGTGCATGCCGGACTGCCCGCCCGTGTGCGTGACGCCGCGCGAACGGCAGGGGACCTGGCGCCGACGGCGACGGCAACCGCTGCTGCGGGATTCCGGCGCTGTTTGGTGTGGCGTCCCATCGGAGCGATTCGTGCGGGTACACAAGGACGGCGAGCCGGCGAGGGGCGGGAGAAGAAAGGAAGAAGAGAACCAAGAATATATGGCGCGCGCGAGCCTGCCTTTATTATCTTTGAATTGACATCATAAATAAATTTATTAAAGGCGTAAAGTACGGTACACTACACGAAACAGGGGAGACAAAAGAAGAGAAAGAGGGAGAGACGCCCAAACTAAGGCCTTGCTCCTTCAGCTTAAATTAAATTAAATAAAATTTAGTTAAATGAAAAATTATCACTTTTGTACAAACCAAATATATAATGTAGTACCTTGTAGTTTTTTTTATGAGATTTTAAATAGTTCTTTACAGAGTTTATAAAATATTTTTCATAATTCTTTAAACTCTCTGAGCACTCCTTTGAGGAATCATAGCATTTTCAGATTAAAATTTTCAGCCAACAAGAAACGGACCTAAATATCACGAATCCCCACAATAGTTTCAGGTAACACGTCCCTAAACAAGACAATCATCCTTAATTCTAATAACTAATTACGCACCTGAAAAAGAACCTTACGCGGTGTTGGTCATGCCCATAACGAAGATGGTCACATCACAAATGGTCAAGTCCGCACTTATTTATGCGCGCATCCATTCGAAGGTGGAGGTGGTCGAGGCCAAACGAGCGAGGTAGGTAGGTACATAGGAAGGTATAATGTATGCTATACGAAGTTGTTACGCGAATTCTCGCTCGCTCGGGATTCCGTGGAGCTGGACCTCTCGTTGCCGATCTCGCTTGGTGCTCGCGCGCGTCGCGCTGTTGGTGGAAAGCTAAGCTATAGTATGGTTTGCCTTGCTTGCTTGCTTGCTAGCTATAGCTTGACCCGTTTTGTTCGTTCAACCGCGGAATAAAGCGGGAGATGGCCAGATAGGGAGAGGGAGACGGCCGGGGCCGCACGTTTGCATGGCATGATCTGCTGCTTAGCTAACGGTCGCTTCACCTGGGGAAATAGTAGGGTACCGTACGTGTTAGCTAGTGGTAGACTGGTAGTACGACCCGCGTTCTGCACGTACACGTACGCTTGACGCTTTATGCTGGCTGCATAGTGCATGTACGTATGTTCTGGTGCTGGCAAAGTTGCAATGTGTTCGTTGTCGATCACATCAGGCCATGTCGTTTGGTCCTTTCTTTTACGGTACCGGAAGGGTTCCACTCGGACCTGATCATGGAAAGCTCAGCTCGGGAAGCCCAACCCGGCTCGTCTCGGGCTGAGCCCGGCAAAATGCAAATCAAGCCGTTGTTGGCCCAGGTTTTTGGGCTTCGGGTCGAGCTTATGCCTGAAGTTGAGGCTCAGCGCATCGGCTCGGGCTCAGGCCTGGTCCTGTAGAACCGGGCTTTACCAAGCCCGGCTTGACACGAGCTTTGAACAGGTATAGTTCCACCTAGGGCAGGCTCACATGTGGATATTCTTATTATGTCCTCAAAGTTTTGGTCAACTGTGCAGCCGAGAGGAAGCATTGTTTCCTTCCACATCGACCTCGCTTTGTCGACGATGGTTTTACGTCCTCATTGTTGCATCTGGTATAATTAATGGATAAGCGAAGATGAGTTGGGGAATAAGCCAACGATAGACCTCCCTGACCTAGTGATGGGTCTGGTGATGAGGAGGAAGAGCCTCAACATGCAATCTGCTCCATGTGGTGTTGTGCGGCTTTGATTTTTGTGTCAGTAGGCTATTTGGGGGAAGATAGAGTTGGGTTGCGCAATGGGAAATTCCGGTGGCGATGGGTTCATGCTTAATGAAGGAGATGGTTGGGAACAGTGGTTCGATTTCTTCTACCTTGATTATGCCAAAGACAGGGTATGTGTGCTTCCACAACTATTATTGATTTCAATCTTTTCTTTCATCCCCAGAGGGGTACTGGCTGTATGCCGGATGTAATGGAGATCGAGTGGCGCTGACTGTGTTAGTCGTCGCCGGCAATGGCGGCTATTGGACTAGCCCTATGTGCTATTCTTGTTTTCCATTTTTTCCATGTATGATCGTCGTTCTCGTATCATGTTTTGCTAGAGCCCTTTCTATAAGAAGGTTTTGGATGAATGAAATCTTCACCTTTTTTTAAAAAAAAAACTTGCGAAGGAATATCAATGTCTGATTTCCATGGTTAATGAGCCATGGTGACGATATGTTCATGTACAAGAACCAAAATATATCAATATCTAGTTGTTGGGCCAAAATGGACTCTCTCTATGACATTTCCTCTCCTCTCTCACCAAATTAACCGGCAGCATATATGCCACCCGACATCTCATGCCACTGTCTCGCTCTCGCTAACACTTCTCCTGATAATCAACCCGCACCACGCACCACAAACACCTCGCGTTCGCATCATGTTGATGCATGCCCAAACTTAGAAATGTAGTTAGAAGGGGAAAAAACCATAAGTCTTTTTCACGTAGGACTATCAATGGTGTTGTTTTTAGTTTATCTTCTTATCCTATATACTTAGTGTCGGGGATAAAATTACGGCCCATTGCCATGGCCCACTCCCTGACGGCCCATTCGAACAGCCTACCAGGGCCCAGCTCCCTGGAAGGTGCTATCTGGCCCATATGCACCTTGCCGAACAGCCTTCTGGCTGGCACGGTGCGTAACGGCCAAGGAATCGTGTCTGAGTCTAACTCGAACAGAGTTCTGCATGACTACGTGAAGAACCGGACGTTGGTTTTCCGGATTGGATTAGGAGTCATGATCCCCAATACTAGGAGTATACCTTATCTACCGTAGGATGTATTTGGCATGGTACGACTTTGTTACGTGTTCGCAGTTAGCCCGGCCCAATATTCCTCGGTAGGTCGGTTTGCTTACACTATATAAACAGGGCCCCTATGGCGTTTAGAGGACCCTGGCCAAGAGATTTCGCATTGTCATATACTACTCGCCGAGACTGCTGATCTCGTTGAGTTCCACCTTGTAATACTCTTTGATATAAAGAAAGGCTGGACGTAGGGCTATTATCTCTCCCGAGAGGCCTGAACCAGGATAAAAACCCCTGTCTCCTGTTCGTTGCTGTTCGTGATTGTTTGGCGTGTCTCCTATCTCCTCCCTGAAGAACCTTGGTTGACTTGGGCCAATATCCCAACCGTCGACAGTTCCAATATGGATCGGAACTATTCGATGATAGGTATGATTGACCCTTCTCTGTCTCCAGTCGCAAAAATATCGGAACTATTCGATGTTGGACCAGAATGTTCCGATATGGATCGGAACTATCCGATGATAGGTCCGATTGACCCTTTTTGTCTCCAGCTCCAAAAATATCGGAACTATCCGATATTACTATCGGACTATCCGATATGAATTGCCTCCTCTTTGATTGATCCTTAATTGAATATTCTTAAAATCATTCCAGGAATCCATAGATAGCCTTTGAGTCGGGTTGTGCTCATTTTCATATCGGAATATCCGATATGTAACATTGGACTATCTGATGTCTGTCAGCAGCAAACGGCTAGTTTGTGGGTGGGAGTATTTATTCCCCTCCTCCTCCCACGGGATAGGGTTGCCTTTCACATTCATTTCAGCTGAGCACTTATTGCAAACCCTAGCTCCCCACCTTCCATCTTCACTCCAACTTAAATCCCATTGATTGCATCTTTGTGAGGGTGAAGAAGCTAGATCTAGAGGCTTTGTGTTGGTCAAGGTTCAATCTTGAGCACTTGGTTCATTCTTCAAGTTAGTTTTCCATTGGATTTGTTACTCTTAGATTTTGAGGGCTCCTAAACGGTTAGGAGTCGCCCTAGAACCATCGGTGTTTGGTGTGGTGGCCGGGAAGAGTTTGTGAAGACTGCATTCACCTCTGAAAGGAAAGGATTCAAAGAGTGAAACCGAGAGTGCTTGGTGCAAACCCGGGAGGTTAAGGCTCAAGAGGGACCCCGGCTCAAGTGTGACCGAGCTGCCTCAACAGAGACGTAGGATCTCCTCAAAGATCTGAACTTCGGGAACAACTACTTCGAGTCTCCTTGTTGTTTTGGGTGTACTTTACTTACTTCTCTCTTTGCTTGCTCTCTAACTCTATTTTTGGTGCAGGTGATATCCTTGTTTCTACCTTAGTTTGCTAAACCCTAGTTTCAGCAATATCGGATAGTCTGATTCCATATCAGATAGTCCGATTCATATCGGACTATCCGATATAACATCGTAACATCCGATATTGTCTTTCCGCTGTGCTGTTACTTTCGTTGTAAAATTTGAAAAGCCTATTCACCCCTCCTCTAGGCTACATCTCGATCTTTCATTATCACATTATCCTCCCAATGTCTCTATTTAGAAGAACATATGAGGTTGCCAGATTATTCTACCATTGCCATTGGTTGTCACCGGAAGGACATTGCCGCTGTCGAAGGAAATGTTGATGTGTGTTTAGGTCGCCCGAGCATCGCCGAGTTCCATTCGATCGCTATTTGAGAATGGTTCCACCGGTTGCCACTTTGATTTCTTTCAAAAAAAATTTAGAGCCTCTCTTCGTCATGTTTATGGCCTTTTGTAATAAGTGTTTGTAGTTGTCGTATACATCCATGATTGATGCAGAGGCTGAAAGTTTTTTTCATTATCTATAAAAAATGTCTGGTACCTGCAAGCCTAGCCATAAAGCCACGACCAATATCTATATAGTCATCTCCCCCCAAAAGACGAGCACCATAGACGAGTGCTCAATTAGCAAATCACCTTTACAAATCATGTTTTGTCCTCTCTTGTAATCAGCAGTGTACTACTCTCAACAATCTCTATGGGACCTGAGTTTTTTCAGAGTCCAGTGCTATGGTTAATGATTCCAATTGTCAGCACCATAGATGGATCATGGATCACTAAACTGTAACACCTTGCTTTTGGTTTATAATAAAACTAAGCACAAAACAAGTTTAAGCAGTGTTTGAAATATTTTACAAAATGGTTTCTAGAACAAAAGTTATCATAAAATTAAATTACAAAACAGGTACTATTGACTAACTTGACAAAGAGCATTTCCAATATGAAATTACTACTTTTATCTAGTAACATTTGAGTAAATAATTTTCACACAAAAATAAATTCTTTGATAAGAAATGTTTTGTCATATTTCAAGTATTGCTTATTTACAAAAAAAAAAAATTATAAAATTTTTTGATGATTTGCTTAAGCTTGCATGTAAGCTTTAAAAAAAGTTGCTAATTTTTGAAATGTATTTTAAAGCCTTTGGTTAAGATTCTTATTTGTAATCCTTTAAAATGAGTCAAAGGAGTTTATTTGAAAACCTAGACCTTTATTTGATTTGGTCAAAAAATATTTAAAAAGTTTTCTAAAAATAAAATATCAAAATTAAGAAGCACATTTATTTCAGAGCCTTGAGCAGAGCTCATACTTTCAAAACTATAAAATTACATTACATACAAAATATTACTTGTCAAACCATATTATACATCACTGTAATATCAATTGAGCATGTTTTAGAAAATATTTTAAATATTTATATTGAAAGTATACACATGTATTACAATTTTCAAAAAAACTTTTAAAGCAAAGTTTTAAGAAAAATTATTCCAAAAGCAAGCATGAGATACATGGTTTCAGCCGAGGCGACACCAACGCTACACGGGTCCATGTCCGGATAAGATTTCGCCTCGCACGTCTTGCTTGCGGCTAAGGTCCTGATCGCCTTCCCTGGTTAGCGGTCTTAGCCACAGCGGGGCTGCACTTGCCCGCACACGTCTTTTTTATCCATGCTACGTCCTTCCTTGCACGGTAATCCGGAGCAATGCACCACCAACGGAGTCCTGCCCACCGTAAGCCGATTCTCATCGCAACGGGCACTCCTAGCGTCGGTTCCGCATTCGCCGAGGTGACACTAACGCTATCGGGGGACGTACCCGGGTAAATTAAGTCTCGGGCGGGTAGGTCTTTTTAGCGTGTTTTCCAAAACTCGCTTTGCTCTTCTTAGAGCCTGTTCTTGCTCTCTTTTTCCCCTTGCTGGCTCGTTTCTTGTTTGTCTTCTGTAGGAAATACAGGAACGGGGAACGTCAGACTCCGGTGATGGTCGCGGCGAGGTTCCAGGCTTCTCCACCAAAACCGATGTCTACGTCCCTCTCTTCCCGGGCACGCTCCGCGCATGCCCGGAGACTGATTCACTTCACCCGCGTATGATCTCTTGTCTTTGCCCGGCACTGACCTTCACAGTTCGGCTAAGTCAAGGTAGTGCGCCACCAACGGAGTCCTGCCCATCGTAAGCCGATTCTCATCGCAACGGGCACTCCAAGCGTCGGTTCTGCACTTGCCAAGACAACGCTTACACTGTCGCAAGGAATACGTCATGGGTAAAACGTTGATTTCACACGTTCTTTTGCGGCTCTGACTGCATCGGGTTGTGATTCACCTCGCACCGGGCAGCTCTTCGCCCGGAGCGCACATCTGGTCCCCACGACGAGCTCCGTGCTCGGGGGCTGGATCACCTCGCACCGGGCAGCTCTTCGCCCGGAGCGCGCGTCTGGTCCCTCGACGAGCTCCGCGCTCGGGGACTGGATGGTCTTTTACCGGGTACGTCTTCACCTGGTCGCACTTTCTGGTTCCTTTAACGAGCTCCGTGCTCGGGGACTGGATCTCTTTACCTGGTTCCTTTGACGAGCTCTGTGCTCTGGGACTGGGTCACCTTCCTCCTCGTATGCATTGTCTGCTCCTCGCACACGATCTACGTCTGGAGGCACATCACTTTCGCTCCTGAGCACGACATTTGCTCGAGAGCGCGATCTCTATTTCCTCGGGCAGGTTCTAGCCTGAGAGGTGATTTTCGTATTTTCGTTTATGCTTTCCTAGGTATCTTCATGCCTGGATGCAGCAACACAAGTCCATCTCGCGACTTGCTCATTTTCCCGGAAGATCTGATCTTACCGGATGCGGTGGTACACTCTTTACTGCCAGGAATCCAATCCCTCCTTGATGACGTTCAGCCTCAAGGAGATGATTCGCCTCGCACCGGGCAGCTCTTCGCCCGGAGCGCGTGTTTGGTCCCCGCGACGAGCTCTGCGCTTGGGGACTGGATTTCCGATTTCTGCATCGAAGGCTGAGTGCTCTGCTCGGACGGATGTGATTCCCTGTTCGGCGCAACAGAATTGCTCGGCACTGATCAGGTTTGTTCGGTCCCGAGCAGGTCTTGCTCGGTTGAACCATAACCTGTTCGGTCGTTTGTTACACGTCTTTGTAGCAGCAAAATTTCCCTCTTCGTGACTTAGAGTCTCAAGAGGAAGACCCCACTCTAGTGAGTCCTTCCACTTGAGTCTCGGGGGCTAGCTGTCGGGGATAAAATTACGGCCCATTGCCATGGCCCACTCCCTGACGGCCCATTCGAACAGCCTACCAGGGCCCAGCTCCCTGGAAGGTTCTATCTGGCCCATATGCACCTTGCCGAACAGCCTTCTGGCTGGCACGGTGCGTAACGGCCAAGGAATCGTGTCTGAGTCTAACTCGAACAGAGTTCTGCATGACTACGTGAAGAACCGGACGTTGGTTTCCCGGATTGGATTAGGAGTCATGATCCCCAAGATTAGGAGTATACCTTATCTACCGTAGGATGTATTTGGCATGGTACGACTTTGTTACGTGTTCGCAGTTAGCCCGGCCCAATATTCCTCGGTAGGTCGGTTTGCTTACACTATATAAACAGGGCCCCTACGGCGTTTAGAGGACCCTGGCCAAGAGATTTCGCATTGTCATATACTACTCGCCGAGACCTGCTGATCTCGTCGAGTTCCACCTTGTAATACTCTTTGATATAAAGAAAGGCTGGACGTAGGGCTATTATCTCTCCCGAGAGGCCTGAACCAGGATAAAAACCCCTGTCTCCTGTTCGTTGCTGTTCGTGATTGTTTGGCGTGTCTCCTATCTCCTCCCTGAAGAACCTTGGTTGACTTTGGCCAATATCCCAACCGTCGACACTTAGCTTCACATCTAAAGTCATATTTTTGTTTTCTCAGTCTTTTTTTAATCTAAAGACGTGCTAACATTATAAAATAACATCAAATAAAGCGGGTTGAGCTTTTCCAAGCAAACAGCACTCGTTTTAGGCATTGTCATGATTTTCAAAATGTAACTTTAATTTGACCACTAAAAGATATTGTAGTTTATTTTAAAAATATAATTAAATTATAATGTTAAGGAAGTTTTTTTAGACGAATCTACCTGATTATTATTATGTGCTTAATAAAAAGTCTAAAAGTTTTTTATGGATAAAGCTTCAAAAAATTGGCTTAGGACAAGTCACGACTACTTATTTTAGAATGTTGTATCTTAAAAAGCTTTTGAAGTTCGGTGGCTTATAAGTAAATAAGATGATAAATTAAAGAGAATGCAAATGCTTATAGACGCGTAGGAGTACTTAACTAAGCATCCACATTTAGAGATGTGCTTATAAGGTATAAAGCAGCAATGCATAGAGAGAACCGGAGACTAGGGTGACACAAACTACTCAATGATACTCAACCCGTCCATGCCAATTGTTTTTTTTTTTTTTCAAAAAAGAGATTCACATCTATCTATATATTATTATTATATCAAAGTATTAGATGTACTATCAAAGCATTAGATGTACTTTTATTTGCACAAAATCATTTCACAAGCCCATAATTTTTTTTCATGTATTTTACCGCACTATATCAAATTTTTAAGTTTTCCGGTAATATTAGAAATACTAAAAAGTGCTAAAGAATTGTGCAAGTCCGTGAATTTTTGTAAAAATTCCTACAAGATCATGCAATTACAAGAAGCTCAAATATTTAGTTTTATTCAAATTTCATAAATTTTTTATGTAAAATTATATATAGAACCCCTGTCAAACCATCCTTTACCGGTCGAAATCATCGTTGTCTCAATCAAAAGACCATTTGCGCCTGGTTTTCACATTTTGATGACCAAGTTAACATGTTTTTGGAGTCCAAAAAAAGGATCAATATAGTATGTTTCCTAACTAAAAAAGTTTTAAGAAAATATACTAGGTACCCTTTTGAATAATTCACCTAGATATTCTCGATCGAGGAGCCGGCGATGGAGGGCTTCCGACAATCATGTATTGCTCAAGAGACAAATATAGAGCCTAAACTAGAAAACCTGGGGGGAAAAAAAAGAAGACAAAATAAAAGGAAAAAAATGAAAACAAAGCATTTTTGTTATCTAGAGGAAATAATTATTAGCATCCCCTGGTTCTTTTTTACTTTTGAAAACAAAGCATATCTCTGGGTTCTGTTGGCATGCTATCTGCCTATGCTGTGCAATACTACTAGCATTCCTTTCTTCAACAAAAAAAAATACTACTAGCATTCCTATATTAGATTGTCTTTTGTGGCCTCGACAAATCTGGTTTAGTATAAATTGTCCTTTTAGCTAACTCAGCGAATTTTGTACACTCAACAATTCTTTCTTCTCTCCGGCAGACTTAACAAATCTCACTTGACTTCTTTTCTCTCATAAATCTATTCCTCTTTTCCAACCGCCATCAACAACCATGAACCATCACCCGGTTTATTTAACATGGCAAATTGTGCTTTCTTAAAAGGGAACATATGCTGTGTAATCACGTTTACGGTGCAATCACCGTGCAATCGGGCTATCAAAAGTAGTACTGAAAAAATTTGTACATGTACTCTTCAACTTACTCTATCTCCGGACAAAATTTCAAGTTCAAATTCATTCTATATTTAAAGTTACAAAAAAAATTTAAAATTCTATCAATTTTGAACTTATCAAAACTATCCTTTTCTTTTTTTATAACTCTTAATATATAATGAATTTTTCTTTGAAACTTCATACATAGGTAGAGTAAACAATGCAGTACATGTACAAATTTTTTCAGAATTTTTTACAATTTTTGATAGTTCGATTGCACGGTGATTGCACCGTAAGCGTGATTGCGCAGCATATGTTCCCTTCTTGATATCAAAATTACACTAAACATACTTATGATATCAAAATTATTGTTTCTTTGCTAAATTAATACTCATCTATAATTAATGCTAGCACCACTACTCCTCTTGTCACAAATATTTGATGTATTTTACGTTTTACGGCCTTCAAAACACAACTTTGACTGCTAATTCCCAAATAGTTTATGTACAAAACATACTAAATTTATAATGTTATTGAAGTACTTTTCAAAGCAAATCTAGCCATGTTATTTGTATGTAGCCAATCAAAATATTTTAAAAGATATTTATAGCTCAAAATTCAAAGTTTTAACTAGCACGTATTCAAACATTTAAATATTTGTGACTGGAGGGATTAATAATCAATACATCATTTTACTAGACAAGTCATCACATAAAAGAATAGCACTCAAGTCACCGCATACATTATCATAATTATTAGCAAAATTAGCACTATTGCCATGTTTGTTTAAACTTAAAGTTGCTGAAAACTTTAATCTAAAAAAGTTTTGATAACTCGAAAGACGTATTAAAGAGTTCAAAAATTTATTTTAAAAAATATTTTACAACTTATAAGAACTATTTAAAACTTCACAAAAATGATTAAAAGTTATTACATCATTTGGTTTATAAGTTCTAATTGTGCATCGTAATAGACAAGCCAACACATGCATTGTCGTAGTTAAGCATTGTACGAGACAAATCAACACATATTTTACCATATTTTACCAGGGAATAAATTTTCTGGGCCTCGCTATGTGCCTTCGATGCTGTGCGGTGTGTGGTTCTTCCCGGGTGTGCATGCGTGTGTGGGTGTGGGGCGTGCGTGCGTGCGTGTGTGTGTGGGGTGTGAGTGCTCACTCAGAACAGATACTACAGCTGTACCCCTGTAAGAGGCTCTCAAAAAAAAAGTATTACCTCTTTTTTTTACGCCTTTGACTTTTGGATACGCCTTTGACCATTCGTCTTATTTAATTTTTTTATAAATATCATTTATTTTGTTATGATTTATTTTATGAATAGAGATATTTTAAATATGACTTATTTTTTTACATGTTTACACTAAATTTTTGAATAAGACGAATGTTTAAGACGTGCAGGGGCGGACGCAGAAAAAAATAACAGGAGGGGCTGACTTAAGTGGCTCAAGGCCTAAATCTACAGTCTAGCTCCTGCTTTCTTTATATTTTACACTAAAAATTATAGGGGGGCTAAGAGGGGCTCTACTGTCATATACCGCGTAGGGGAGGCTAGAGCCCCCAGCCCACCGGTGGATCCACCTCTGAAGACGTGTCAAAAGTTAAAGGCGTAAAAAAAAAAAACAGAGAGAGTATTATCCTAGACAAAGTTGTCAACAACCTCCATACCTGAGCAGAACGGTCACGAGTCACGACCAAGGCGAGAGCGAGACCCACGGCTCGACGCGGCACGCGCCGACTTGCTTGTCGCCCGCGACTTGTGTTGACTCTATCTATGTTTCCCATCTTACCCCTACCAACACAGCCAAATTACACCCCTATCGTGCCCATCGTACTCTGACCGTCAAGGTGTCAACTCGTCATCAGGGGCGTACCGGGAAATTTAGAGGCCCTGTGCGAAACAATAAACAGGGACCTAACCTAACGTACCAAAATATATATAAAAAACACACACACGCACACACACACACATATATAATATTTTCTAACCTGATTTGATGGGCAGAATCATATTTTCTAATCCGATTTGAAGAAGACATGGTTTGCTAGTTGCAACAATTAATTCATTGATGCAGCACATATATATGCAAAAAACGAATAACAAAAATAGGTCTTACAAGGGATCATGGGAATTTACCTATCGTTGTACCGTGGACGGAATTGGTTAATTAGATTAATCGGATGAACGGATGAACTTGCTTCTTGCCGCATGCACGCGTCGCGGCCTCGCACTCGCAGGGCGCAGCCGCCGGCGCCGAGTCTCGTAGCCACAGGAGTCAGGACAGAGGCGACGTCCTCCCGCTCCGGCCGTCACGTCGCGGTGTCGTAGTGCCCGGCCAGGTTATGTGAGTGACAAACTCTCTTTTAGTTTTTTTTAATGTATTCCCTCTGTTTCAAAAACAATGTCATTTTAGCCTTCAAATTTTGTTCAAAAAGAATGTCTTCCTATAATGTAGGTTCCACTCCGTTGATTAAATATGGAGTACTTTATATTAGGGTGTTGCATGTGCTCCTCTTTTCATGCGTATTTATTAGGATTATTTTCTCCAAGTAGCCAACTTTAATCCAACCACCTAGAGGTACATGCATCATTTGGCTTGTGTAGTATTCTCTTAGTTTGAATGCTAGAATGATAATATTCTTTTTGGGACGGAGTGAGTAGAACATATAATGATGTAGGAGGAGAGATAACATGCATAAAGATTTGGGTTGTCTCTAATGCATAAGCTGATCCTATACACAAGAAGCAGCATTTTTTTTTGTGCGAGGAAGCTGTCTATAAAAGCGTACAACCATATTTACCATTGTATATGTCATTTTTAGTGTAGTCTATAGTTGGCATGAATTGCATTGCAGACGACAGTCATTTATACCATTGTGCATGCCTAAGGCTAAGAGCATCTTCAATGATGCCAAATTAGCTGACCAACTAAGGTTATGTTCTTTTCAGCGTTATACGTAACGTTGCGTTTTACCGTAACAAATTTTGTTATTTTATATAGCCTATATGTTGTGATAATTTGTAACGTTTTTTTTCGTGGCCTTTAGTAGTCCTTACAAAGATCTTAAAACTATTTTTAAATTATTATTTTTAGAATCTTTATACTCATTTTCGATGGATCTCAAATTTGCTACAATAATACGTCAACACAACGATTTGCTGAAAAGAACAAAGCTTAAGAGCATCTTCAATGGTGCCAAATTAGATGGCCAACTCAACCTTTTGCTTATGTGAAGGAGAGAAGAAGAGAGAGGCAGAGACTAGCTCTTAGGCCTTGTTTGTTTTAGATTAATGTAGAGTTGTGTTTTACTATAGCAAATTTGTGACCCCCTCAAAATACGTTTTAACAAGTTCAAAAAATTATGAAAAAAATATTTTACAAACTTTAAGAAGTACTATTTAAAACCCCAAGAATGACTACAAAACATTACATCATTTGGCTTATACAAAAACAACAAATTTTCATTTAATTTAATTTAATTTAATCTGAAACAAACAAGGCCTTAGCTAAGAACCAATCTGTAGGTACATGTAGGCCATGCTAAATTTTAGAGACAACGATATAGGTATTGGATAGGTTTTCTATTTACTATCCATGGATGACTTGTCCATTTTTTAGGAGATGCCATAAGAGGAGAGTGAACCATACAGAAGAACGGAAGCTGCACAAAATAGGAAGCTTTAGGGCATGTTTATTGCGGGCCACATCCCTAATACAAATTCTGGCACAATACAATAGTAGTTGGGTTGAGATAAAATATTAAAGGGCAACATGTAAGGACTTTGTAGGGAAAATAGGGTAGTGATTGAAAAGTGGATGAATATTACTAGGATGTGCCGGAGAGAAGGCCATGCTAAGCATGCTCTTAGAGTATCTCCAATGGGTCGACCTAACTTAGGACGACATATATAGTAATGTAGCAAATAAAGTAGTAGAGAGAAAAATGATGATGAATAGTAAAAAAAAAAAAGAAGGTGTGTATAATGGTTAAAAAGTGTTTAACATGTCCTAAGTTAGGAATGACTGGAGTTGCTCTTACGCATGACCAGCTCAAATCTAGTTTAGATTGATCCAACACAATTTAATCGCTATTCACCTAAGTTTTCATATTTTCCATTTTAATCGCTGCCTGATGCAACAAGCGCTGGCCTCGTACCCTGGCCCGAGTACGTGCTGTCCACCTGTCGTGGTCCAACTCCAGTCCAGGCTCAGCCCAAGCCCAAAAAGCATCCACGCCAAGCTTACGAGGGAAGGGAGAACTTTCTAGACGTTTGGCGGTTACGAGGGTGCTTCGCGTGGGCCCACCCAAGCACCCACGACCCACGACGGCATTTTGGCCCCTCCGGGCTCCGGCTCCGGATTTGCTGCGAAGTGGCCGGAGCCGGCGGATGCCTTGGCGCCGAAGCCCCAGGGGCAGATCGGGCAATTGCGACGCGATGCGAGGACGGTGCCCGTATTCTTTGCTTCACATGCGCTGGTGAAATCTTCACCTTTTTTTTTTTAAAAAAAAAAAACTTGCTAAGGAATATCAATGTCTGATTTCCATGGTTAATGGGCCATGATGACACCTCGCGTTCGCATCATGTTGATGCATGCCGAGGTGGTTAATAGAAGGGGAAAAATCATAGTCTATTTCACATAGGACTATCAATGTTGTTCTTGTTAGCTTATCCTCTTATCCCATATACTTAGCTTTACATCTAAAGTCATATGTTTTGGTTTTCTTAGTCTTTCTTTTAATCTAAAGGGGTGCTAAAATTATAAAATAATATCAAATAAAGCGGACTGAACTTTCCCAAGCTTCGCTTTCCATTCTAAAATAGCAATCGTTTTAGGCATTGCCATGATTTTTAAAATGTAATTTTGACCACTAAAAGATATTGTAGTGTATTTTAAAAATATAATTAAATTATAATGTTAAGGAAGTTTTTTGAGACGAATGTACCTGATGATTATCATGTGCTTAATAAAGGGCCTCTTTGATAGCTTGTTTTAGTTTAGTTTTTGTTGGGATTGCAACTTTTGTTATTTTTATATACACCATTTACTTTATTTTTTGAAAATAATTTTTTATAAATTTGAAGGGTCTTTCTCAAAGATCTTGAAAATATTTTTTAATAATTTATTTAGCCTTTTCATACCACTTTTAAAGGTGGTCAAATTTTTCCAACAAAAACTATACTAAAACTAAACGAGCTATCAAAGAGGGCCAAAAGGTCTAAAAGTTTTTTATGGATAAAGCTTTAAAAATTGGCTTAAGACAAGTTTAAAATGACTACTATTTTAGAATGTTGGAAGTAACTTAAAAAGCGCTGGCTTATAAGTACATAAGATAGTAAATTAAAGAGAGAGCAAATGCTTATAGACGCGTAGGAATACATAACTAAGCACCTACATTTAGAGATGTGCTTAAGGTACAAAGCAGCATCCTATCACAGTAACAACCGTGGAAACATCCATGCGCATTAAAAGATCATTTTTTTAAAAAAAAGGAGCACAGTCATACCATTAACCTATGCATAAGCGCATTTCACTGTACCAGTACATGTATTCAACTAGCGAAGGCAGCGCACCATCGATGTGCCAACGCCAAGGCAACGGCTGCGCTGCGCGCACGGCGGGAAGCTGCGCTGCGCGCGCAGAGGAAAAAATCGGAGGCGAGCGGCTGGAGCGGGAATCGAACCGCGGCCGGCGGAGCGAAGGCAACGCTGCCTAGCCAACTCGCCGAATCGCCCGAGTCGGCATTAAGCCAACCGTTTTTTTTTGCTTTTAAAGATTGGTTTCGTATAAACGGTCAGAGGTCGCTGGCCGAAGCGATCGGACGGGCACGGACTGCCGGGCGACGTGGCCACGCGGGGGCAGGCTCGCGGGCGAGGCGTCAACGTGGCCCATCCGGGAGGCAGCCTGTCCGCGCCTTGTATTATAACATTGATAAGAAAGAAAATGTCGTCAATATGTACAATGGTTCTGTTAGCGACAAGCTTACGAGGGAAGGAAGAACTTTCTAGACGTTCGGCGGTTACGAGGGTCCTTCGCGTGGGCCCACCCAAACACCCACGACCACGAGTCCACGAGCCACGAGGGCATTTCCCCGTTTGGCCCCTCCGGCTGCGGCTCCGGATTTGCAGCGAAGCCGGCGGATGCCTTGGCCCCGAAGCACCAGGGGCAGATCGGGCAATTGCTATGCGATGAGAGGACGGTGCCCGTATTCTTTGCTTCACATGCGCTGATGCCGTGACGCACCGCCCCGCCATGCCTTTGACGCGGCGTCGCCGTCGTCGTCTCCCCTGTTCATCGGCTCGCTCTATCTCGGTGGAGGTCCTGGGGACATGCCGCTCTCTTCACTCGCTCCCCAGCTAGCACGATAAATATACTGACATAACACGTCAAAAGTGTTTTAGAAAGAGATAAAAAGAAATTGTTGGTGATGATATAGTCACCAAAGAGAGAGAAAAAATGTCCATATATAGGGGCAGACACAGCGGTGGGTCAGGTGGGCTACACTATCTATAACAGTGGAGCCTCATCTATAACAGTGGAGCCACATATAATTTTTAGTGTAAAATAGAAAGAAAAAAGAAAGAAAAGGCTAAACTTCATACTTTACTTAGGCCTTGAGTTAAAACTTTAGCCACTCCTATTATTTTTTGCTGCGTCCGCCACTGTCCATACATGTGTTCACATATTTCACTCCTTTAGTGATACTCATCTTCTTCCTCCTTTATTGTCATCAACCTAGGACGCATTCCTTCTCCTCCTCTTCAACATGGTGGTGGCCTTACCCCATCCCCTTTCCCACCTTCGACAAATCCTTGCAATGATCTCACCCTATATCTTCAACCTATTGGCTTACTTCGTCATAGCAACACTGCATGCCTCGCCATTTTATGACCCACCATCCGCATCCAACCCCCCCCCCCCCCCCTCCCCCAACCCAAAATAGCTAGGGATGGGATTGAACCTTATGCGACTAACCCAGTATAACATCAACTTTTATAGAAATATCGTTGAAGAAGACCTGATGGTGCCTTTAGCGATGCCATGAGACTCCGCTGAAGTTGGACGAAATCAATTGAAATTCTTTAGAGGTTTATAGAAATTTTAGTTAAGACAAACTACATATTATTTTTATTATTTTTAGGTTTTGTTCGGTTCTTAAATTTATTATTTTTATATATACTATTTGGTGCAACATTTGTAACTATTTTTTTTTCTGGATTTTTAGAATTATAGTAAAAGTCTCAAAAGCAATTTTTAAAATTATCTATACTTCTTTAAAACTCTCTTAATTTCTTAGTTTAGCCAGACAAAATCGAACCCAGCCGCGGGATGGCCCGCTCACGAACACGGCCACGACCCCACGGCTCCCAACGCCAACCCGGCAAGGCAACTTCCTTTACAGTCTCGCCTGACCTGTGTTGACTCCATATTTCATATTTTACCCCCACCTAAACCTCCAAATTACTTCGACGCTCCATATCATCAGCCAGATTCTAGGCAAACTCGTCATTTCCTTTCCTTTTTATTTCCCGCGCCCACGATTAATTTCCCACTTTACAACTCTTCCAACCGCTGTCCCATCGCTTCCTCCGCTTTCGCGTCTCAAGAAAAAAAAACATTCTGCTCGATATCAGCGGCGGCGCCGCGTAGATGGAGTACGAGCACGGCGGTGGCGGTGGCGGTGGCCGCGGCCGCGGCCGCGGCCGCGGAAGAGCTCGTGGCGGCGGCCGTGGTGGCTACGGAGGTGGTGGAGGCGGCGGAGGGTACGAGTCTTACGGAGGCGGAGATGGCCGCGGTGGCTACGGAGGCGGAGAGGGCCGCGGAGGTCACGGCCATCACGGTCGCGGAGGAGGCTATGGCGGCGGCGAGGGCCGTGGGGGAAGCTACGGCGCTCGCGGTGGCTACGGGTCTCACGGAGCCGGTGGAGGGTCAGGGTCCGGTGGTGGAGGCGGAGGCGGGGGTGGTGGGAGCTACGGCGGAGGCGGGCGCGGTGGGCGTTGGCCTGGTGATAGCGGTGGACGTGGGTACGGGCGCGGTGGGGACGCGTGGGCGCCGACGGGGGGAGGGCGCGGAGGGGGCCGCGGAACGTACGCTCCGGCGAGGACACCTGCGCCAAAGAGGATCGAGGCCGAGGAGGCGGCGAGCTCCTCTGGATCCGTTGGTAAGGGACTCCTAATTTACTTCTTAATCTACTTGTTTAACGCTGTTTACTCCTTGGTGATGGTGTCTTCTGAAAATTTCGTCGGTTGATCAAGTGATCTGGTACTGGGGTTTCGTGATAGTCGACCAGTACGCACTTCACTCAGTTTGATTTTGCTTAATCTATGAGATCGCAATGTGTCGATGGTAGGTATGTACTAGATTCATGTGCGTGTGATCGCAATTTTTTAGCCGCTTTCAGATGTAGTGCAGGATTTTCCATCCTTGTGGTGCTAGATTAGTTTTGGGATAACGCAGTTCCTCAAGTTACATATATTGCCAGATTTGTGAATTGAGATAGGCTTGGAGCGAGGATTGTGTCTGAGCGATAAACTGCTTTTTGGCTTTTTCGCTCATAGTAGATAGCTTGCAAGTTTTTTGTATGAAGCATTTGTTTTTTTTTTATACCATTTTTAGAGGCATTTGATTTTTCCCTTGAGAAGATGATTGCAATTGTGTTATGTGAAAGGCAAGGGCTGGATATGGGCCATGTGGCGGTAAACTTGTCCACCCATTACCAAAATTTTTAATCCCATTTTCAAACTTCACAATTTTGAGACAAGTGTTGAGTGTTCCACATAAAAGAGGAAATAGTTGTAACTAGCACTTAAGGGAAGGAAGCTATTTGGTTGCCAAATTGCATTGTCAGAATATATATGCAGGACATCACTTTGAACAATTCACCTTTTCTTGGCATCTCTTAGGACCTTGTTACTTCACAAGTAGGGTCAGTAGGTGTTAATATGAGTTGCTTGATGTTATGATTTAGTGTGTGTGGTCACAGTAAGGTTGTAAAGGAGGGAAATACTCCCTCCTTTCCAGTATGTAAGGCATAATTTGTTTTCACTTTTTTTCCAATCTATAAGGCACAGCTGCATTGACTATTCAGAAGTTTCAGAAATACCACTGTATGGACGCTCGCTGTGAAGGAAACTAATTAATTCTAGGATCGCACGTATGGACGCTCGCTAATTAATTAGGGGCAAATCATCTCATTAATTAGGGGTAAATCAGAAATCACAAGTGCTATACACGGTCTCCTTGGTATTCACGAAAAACAAATTATGCCTTACATACTGGAAAGGAGGGAGTATATACTGTAAAGTTTGAAAGGATAGGCTAATTTTCTGATGTACACACCTACAAGTGAATCACATGCTATATTTACTTGACAACAATTTAATTTGAGAAATTTGCTAAAACACTCCGGTTCAAAAAATTTACTAAAACGCTTGTAAGGAATTATAATGAAATTGTAGCTTGTTGATCTTTTATTTTCTCTCTATCTGCTTGATATTCATATTAACCTGCCTTTTCTGTTCCTTACCTTTCTCCAACTCTTTCTTTTCCTCCAGAACGCATTGCCTCCAGTGAAGTGACAAAAATAGGACCATTAGCATCAACTGTTGCTGTCTATCCTAATGGCGCACGGGTGCCAATGCAAAGGCCTGATAGCGGAGGATCATCATCTAAGGCCAATGTTAAACTTATGGTGAACCACTTTATAGTCAACTATCAAAAGGTATCAACCATTTTTCACTACGACATCGACATCAAACTTGATCCAGCATCTTCCAGGGCTTCAGGCAAGGAGCTCACCAAGGCAGATTTTCTTTCTGCGAAAACCGAGCTATTCAAGGATAAAAGCTTTCGGCAGCTTTCATCTGCTGTTGCTTATGATGGCAACAGAAACCTATTTACATCTGCTGAATTGCCAGCAGGTTTTTTCCGTGTGAGAGTTCGGTCACGGACCTACATTGTATCAGTAGAGTTCAAGAAGCAGCTACCCTTAAGCCAACTCTCGGAACTGCCTGTGCCTAGAGAGGTCTTGCAGGGTCTTGATGTCATTGTGCGTGAGGCCTCTAGCTGGCGCAAGATTATCCTTGGTCAGGGATTTTATTCACAGGACAGCAGTCAGGACATCGGGAGAGGTGTTGTAGCTATGAAAGGAACCCAACAGACCCTCAAATACACTAAGCAAGGGCTTATCCTCTGTGTGGACTATTCAGTTATGCCATTTCGCAAAGCTGGGCCTGTGCTGGATCTTGTTCAGCAGTTCGTGCCCCCGCTTGATTACAGGACAAGATTGGACCAGTACCAAATTGAAAATTTAGTGTATGAGCTGAAAGGCCAACGTGTTACTGTGAGTCACCGGAGGACTTCACAGAGGTACACCATCCAAGGCTTTACAGATTTGCCTGCGAGCCAAATCACTTTTGTGGATTCTGAGTCAGGGCAAACAAAGAGGCTCGTTGATTATTTTGAGCAGCAGTATGGCATGGTGATTGAATATCAGATGCTCCCATGCTTGGATTTGAGCAAGAGCAAGGACAAACCAAATTATGTGCCAATTGAACTTTGCATTCTTCTTGAAGGGCAGAGGTATCCAAAAGCAAACTTGGATAGGGATTCTGATAGAGTACTGAAAGATATGGCTTTAATTCCCGCATTTAAGCGGAAGCAGGAGATTCTGGACTTGGTGAAAGCTAGAGATGGGCCTTGCAGGTAACTGTATTAATTTTAGACTCCCTTTCACTGTTTGTAGATTCCTATATATCTGATTTTGCCAATCTGAGAACTTATCATATTGCTTTGTTTGTTCTTTACCTTATGTAGATGGAATAAATTGTTAGGAGAGATAAAAATACCTCCAACATAAAACTGGTGGTATATATCCACTAATGTAGCAGGAGATTGTAACTATGCCATTAAATATATTTGTCAACTCAATTGTTCTATTTGTCTAATTTATGTTACCTGTTCTTAGCTGTCTTATGTCATTTTTATTTGACAACAACAATAAATATGAGAAGCGATCTTATATTACAATTGAAAGAAGTAACTTTATTGTTTTCTTTTAAACTAAAGAATTGATCTTTATCTTTGATAAAGGCACAATCATAAATATTGCAACTGATCTGTGCATTTCTTGCCTGGAAAATGAAAGATGAATCTTTGTGTTTTTCTTCTAAACAAAAGGACTCGTGCCGATTTTCAAAAATATTATTTTCCAAACAAATCTTCTAAAATAATGAACTATGTTTTCAGATACTAACTCGACTTTCTTTTCAGGGGAGAAATTGCTCAGCAGTTTGGTATTTCTTTGGACTTACAGATGATGGAAGTTACCGGTAGGATCCTGCCTCCCCCAAACCTAAAACTCGGCACCTCCAATGGCCAGACCTGCAAGTTCAGTATTGATCAGCCTAACTGCCAGTGGAACCTTATGAGAAACAGACTAGTAGATGGCCGAGATCTCCAGTGCTGGGGCATCGTTGACTTCAGTGCACGCCCGCCTAACCCCAAGCAGCAATCCTTGAATAGAAATATGTTTCTTGAAAAGATCGTCAGGAAGTGTTGTGACCTCGGCATTCGGATGAACAATAGTCCGTGCTTTGTCCACCTGTCAGCGATGGCAGTACTATCCAATCCACCCCAACTATATGAGGAGCTTAACAAAGCAAAGCAGGCTGCTGAGAAGAAGAAACTGAAGCTGCAGCTCCTCTTCTGTCCAATGTCTGAGCAGCATCCAGGGTACAAGACACTAAAGTTGATCTGCGAGACGCAGCTGGGTATCCTGTCCCAGTGTTTCCTGAGCTACCTTGCGAACAAGCCCCAGGGCCAGGACCAGTACATGGCCAATCTGGCTCTCAAGATCAATGGCAAGCTTGGCGGCAGCAACGTCCAGCTATTCGACGCTCTCCCACGGATCAGCGGCGCACCTTTCATGTTCATCGGCGCGGACGTGAACCACCCGTCGCCTGGGAATGTGGAGAGCCCATCAATAGCAGCTGTGGTCGCGTCCGTCGATCCTGGCGCCAGCAAGTACGTGCCAAGAATCCGCGCCCAGCCGCATCGCTGCGAGGTGATCAAGAACCTCGGCGACATCTGCCAAGAGCTCATCGGCGTGTACGAGAAGCGCAACCGCTGCAAGCCCCAGAGGATCATATACTTCCGCGATGGCGTGAGTGATGGGCAGTTCGACATGGTCCTGAACGAGGAGCTAGCCGACATGGAGAAGGCGATCAAGGTGAGCGGCTACTCGCCGACCATCACAGTGATCGTGGCCAAGAAGCGGCACCACACGCGGCTGTTCCCCAAGGACAGGAACGAGCAGCAGCAGACCAAGAACGGCAACGTGCTCCCCGGCACGGTGGTGGACACCGCCGTGGTCGACCCGTCGGCGTACGACTTCTACCTGTGCAGCCACAATGGGCTCATCGGGACGAGCCGGCCGACGCACTACTACAGCCTGATGGACGAGCACGGCTTCGGGTCGGACGACCTGCAGAAGCTGGTGTACAACCTGTGCTTCGTCTTCGCACGCTGCACGAAGCCGGTGTCGCTGGCGACGCCCGTCTACTATGCCGATCTCGCGGCCTACCGTGGCAGGCTCTACTATGAGGGCATGGTGGCGTCCCAGCCCCTGGCCCGTGGCTCCTCCTCCTCGTCGTCGTCCTCTGCGGGAGCTTCTGACTTCAGGAACTTCCCGGTGGTCCACAAGGATCTGGAGGACAACATGTTCTTCATCTGACACCTGCTTTTCGAAACATGTTCTTCATCTGACACCAGCTTTTCGATGGTGTCGTGGTCCATGAGGTGCACTTACGTACGTTTTTTCTGCGTGTAATTTATCGTGCTTGTTTTTGCTTCGCTAATCGAAAGGTTGGTGTGGCTGAATGGTCTTTACCGTCCTGTACAGTCTCTCATATACTGCCCAACAACGGCTTCGACAAACGCTTGCTGATTGCGTTGCACATTTTCCCCTAAAAATGCATGCGTTGTACATTCTGTTACTGTTATGTCTACTTTTTGTAAATATGCATGGTATGCTACTGTTCAGACGACGTGGTTGTTGGCATGGTTGAAATTGTTTTGAAGTCGTATGAGATTCCAAAATATTTCAATTGGTGCAATCCTGCACTGAAATTGTGCAGGAATTAAGCTGGTTTTCTAACATCTTGCTTGAAGCATAGATAATTTTAATCTCCAACAAATTTAGGTCCTATTCTTTTGAGCTGATCTGAACGATTGAAATGGCTGAATTTCGAGAACTTATCGAGGTAGCCTCGAGATTCGGATCCATTTCGTTTAACTTTTTTTAAAGCATTATGACTCACCTTCAAAACAGCGAAAAAACTGACTAAAAAAACTCCAAGCATGTCTTTTTAAAACATAGATAAGTCGTTAAACTTTTAAGCCGTTAAGCTGATAAGCTGAAAAGAACTGGGCCTTATACTGTCTTATATGCATGTTTTCTATTCAAGTAGTATCTCTCAGGAACATGCCAAGATTTGTTTATGGTTGGAGTAGTTTATCATCCCTGAATGTTGGCTCTGGTTTTCTAAAGGCTCCTGGGAATCTAATAAATTAGATAATTGGTAAAGGCGGAAAAAACAATAATAAATTAGGTAACTACTAGCGTTATGCATGTCCAAATAGTAGACTGTCAATGGGCTATTCGAATGTCTGTATATATATAGTTCAATGGGCACAATAAACAGTAGACTATCAACTACCAGCATTATGCATGTCCAAACTTAAATAAAATAGGCTAGGGCGCTAAATAAATAGCATGTGAATTCAGTTTTGTTTATCTCATGTCGATTCTATATATGTGAATTCAGCATATGAAATATAAAGTTTATATATATCATTAATGTCATATAGTTAATTTAGTTGTGTTTCAGAATGTCATACAAGAAGAGGCAAAAGCGCAAGAGGAAGTAATGCAAGAGTTTGGATAGAGGCCAGAGGAAAATGATGACTTCTTCGTCGGTCTCCTGGTCATTGTTGGTCAATCCCAATAGTGACTTAATGAACGTCAAGTGGTTTAAAGCTTGACATGACAAACTTATTTTCGTCATAATATCGTCATAAAAGATCTACGGTGACATTTTTGTCACTTATGATGACGAATGTATAATGTCATCAATAATTATTTTTTCTAGTAGTGCTGAATGGTCTTTACCGTCCTGTACAGTCTCACATGTACTGCCCAACAACGGCTTCGACAAACGCTTGCTGATGTCCAAGCCCACTCACTTTCGATCGGTTGGGCTCGGACTCGCCTTTCGTGGGCCGTTGCTCCTCCGATAGCCCATCTGCGCCTGCGGCCCTTAGCTCGCCACCACTTGTTGCCCCGGCCACTCCTAGTTCCCAGGCGTCTCTCTCTGGGTTGCCCGGGAGTCTTCTCGGGCCTCTCGAGCCGTCCGTGCCTGAGGTCCTTTTTTTGGATCTCACGGTCCCCCTAGTTTTACCTCAGTCCTCTCTCTCGGACTCTGATCCAATGTCCTTGGAGGCCCTCCTCCCCACTCCCACTCCACCTTCCTTGACCCGCGCTCTACTCAATAGGGCCACGGTCACCACACTTGCTCCACTCGTGCCATGCCCTCCAGCTACTCGCCCTCGGCCAAAGAAGATGTCTTTGGTCCGCCGCAGTTCCAGACTCGCTGCCACAAGGCCGACCCTGGCTCCGGCTGGTTCCTCTTCTGTTCCTGCCATCCGCAGAGCTCAGGGCCTTCTCGCTCGGCGCCTTGGGATCCCTTCTTATGATGCTGTTGATGACCTGGCTAACCAGCTGCAGACATTCTTCTCCGCTACCCCCCTGGACGGGACCACGTCCTGTTATGTCTACTTTTTTTAAATATGCATGGTATGCTACCGTTCAGACGACGTGGTTGTTGGCATGGTTGAAATTGTTTTGAAGTCGTATGAGATTCCAAAATATTTCAATTGGTGCAATTCTGCACTGAAATTGTGCAGGAATTAAGCTGGTTTTCTAACATCTAGCTTGAAGCATAGATAATTTTAATCTCCAACTAATTAAGGCACATTTTTTTCAGCTTAACGGCTTAACAGCTTAACGACTTATCTACGTTTTAAAAAGACATGCTTTGAGTCTTTTTAGTCAGTTTTTTCGTTGTTTTGAAGGTGGGTCGTAATGCTTTAAAAAACAAGTTAAACGAAATGGATCCGAATCTTGAGACTACCTCGACAAGTTCTCGAAATTCAGTCATTTCAGCCGTTTAGCTGTTCAAATCAGCTCAAAAGAACATGACCTTATACTGTCTTATATGTAGGTTTTCTATTCAAGTAGTATCTCTGAGGAACCTGTCAAGATTTGTTTATGGTCGGAGTAGTTTATCATCCCTGAATGTTGGTTCCGGTTTTCTGAAGGCTCCTGGGAATCTAATAAATCAGATAATTGGTAAAGGCGGAAAAAACAATAATAAACCAGGTAACTACTAGCGTTATGCATGTCCAAACAGTGGACTGTCAATGGGCTATTCGAATGTCTGTATATATGGATCAATGGGCACAATAAACAGTAGACTATCAACTACCAGCATTATGCATGTCCAAACTTAAATAAAATAGGCTAGGGCGCTAAATAAATAGCATGTGAATTCAGTTTTGTCTATCTCATGTCGATTCTATATATGTGAATTCAGCATATGAAATATAAAGTTTATCTATATCATTAATGTCATATAGTTAATTTAATTGTGTTTTAGAATATCATACAAGAAGAGCCAAAAGCGCAAGAGGAAGTAATGCAAGAGTTTGGAAAGAGGCCAGAGGAAAATGATGACTTCTTCGTCGGTCTCCTGGTCATTGCTGGTCAATCCTAATAGTGACTTAATGAACGTCAAGTGGTTTAAAGCTTGACATGACAAACTTATTTTGCTCTTATCCGACACTAGCTAGAAGTGGTTCAATTATTGTATTGGAACTATCAATGGAATGCTATGTGAACTAGTTAATATTTCGTGACTAAAGTGTTGTATGTATTGCTCCAACTTATTTGTAATGTGCTTGTGATGTCTTATTTAATATACACAAACCTGTCCCCTCAGGAGGGGCCGAATCGGGCGGCTGGGACGGGGGACACGCGGCGCGATCGGACGGCTGAGGATTTCAGGTGACGTGGACACGCTGAGAAGGCTCCGAATGAAGTGCCTTATAAGTGTAGGGGAAATGTGTGAATTGGTTCCTAAAAAAATGATGTGACATATATGACACATCACCTGACACCCTGGATGATGTGTCACTAGAGTGTTCAATGATGAAAATTCAAGTCGACGTGACATATTTTTAGGACGATTTTTTCTGTCATGCAAAATTAAGGCAAAGCTCTCTTCTGGCCGGTCAAAAGTGTTTTCTGTGACGATTTTGGGTTTTTCCATAACATTTTTAGCTGCTTTGCGTGACGACTTTTTTCGTCATAAAAGGTATCTCTATCATGACGCATGAACAATTCGTCATCTATTTTCTATGACAAAAATTAACATTTTGTCACCAAAACCTTTCTGTGACGCACATACCATAACAAAACTATTTTTGTCATAAGATCATCATAAAAGATCTACGGTGACATTTTTATCACTTATGATGACGAATGTATAATGTTATCAATAATCATTTTTTCTAGTAGTGTTGAATGGTCTTTACCGTCGTGTACAGTCTCACATGTACTGCCCAACAACGGCTTCGACAAATGCTTGCAGATTGCGTTGCACATTTTTCCCTAAAAATGCATGCGTTGTACATTCTGTTACTGAATTGCTGGAATGTGCTCTGTGTTGCTGCATTTTCTTGTGGTACCGGCATGCTGTTTTTTCATTAGTGCACTGTGACTGTGTTACCACATTTGACAGGAATCAACGAAATGGAGGGCGGTACAGCTTAATTATTACTAGTATTCCACTTTGTTTTGCCTCTCGAAAAGCACGTTCCTAGGAGCAACCTAGATTTACCTGTGTACAAGCAAGCACTTTCCCTTGTGTTTGCAAAAAACACATTTTGGGGTGCACAGGTGCATAAAGAGAACCGGAGACTAGGGTGACACAAACTCATCAATGATACTCAACCCGTCCATGCCAATTGTTTTTTTTCAAAAAAGAGATTCACATCTATCTATATATCTATATCTATATAAAGTAGAGTTAAACGGAGCCATCACATTAATCCTAAAAATCCTAACAATTCCCACGTTAATCGAAAGATAGTAGAAATTCTCACGTTAATCGTAGAAAAAAGAAAAAAATCTGCATCGTTGAATATGGATATTATTATGTAAATCTAGCGGTCAATAAACTACTGAAGCTGATCTATATATTAGAGATAAATTCTAAATCTAGTCTGATATATTATCTATATCTTAACACAAATCTAACCGCGCAAACACGCGAGTCACCTTGCTCGTTGTTATTATATCAAAGTAGAGTACTGTGCAAATCCGTGATTTTTTGTAAAATTTCTTACAAGATCATGCAATTACAAGAAGCTCAAATATTTAGTTTAATTCAAATTTCTTCAATTTTTTATGTAAAATTATATATAGAACTCCTATCAAACCATCCTTTACCGGTCGAAATCATCGTTGTCTCAATCAAAAGACCATTTGCGCCTGGTTTTCACATTTTGATGACCAAGTTAACATGTTTTTGGAGTCCAAAAAAGGGATCAACATAGTATGTTTCCTAACTAAAAAAGTTGTAAGAAAATATACTAGGTACCTTTTTTAATAATTCGCCTAGATATTCTCCATCGAGGAGCTAGCGATGGAGGGCTTCCGACAATCATGTATTGCTCAAGAGACAAATATAGAGCCTAAACTAGAAAACCTGGGAAAAACAAATATAAGAAGACAAAATAAAAGGAAAAAAGGAAAACAAAGCATTTTTGTTATTTAGGGGAAATAATTATAAGCATCCCTTGGATCTTTTTTACTTTTGAAAACAAAGCATATATCCCTGGGTTCTGTTGGCATGCTATCTGCCTATGCTGTGCAATACTACTAGCATTCCTATATTAGATTTGTCTTTTGTGGCCTCCACAAATATGGCTTAGTATAAATTGTCCTTTTAGCTAACTCAGCGAATTTTGTACACTCAACAATTCTTTCTTCTCTCCGGCAGACTTAACAAATCTCACTTGACTTCTTTTCTCTCATAAATCTATTCCTCTTTTCCAACCGTCATCAATAACCATGAACCATCACCCGGTTTATTTAACATGACAAAATTGTGCTTTCTCAGAATTACAGTAATCATACTTATGATATCAAAATTATTGTTTCTTTGCTAAATTAATACTCATCGATGATTAATGCTAGAACAACTACTACTCTTGTCACAAATATTTGATGTATTTTACTTTTTACGGCCTCCAAACACAACTTTGACCGCTAATTACCAATATAGTTTATGTACAAAACATACTAAATTTATAATGTTATTGAAGTATTTTTCAAAGCAAATCTAGCCATGTTATTTGTATGTAGCCAATAAAAATATTTTAAAAGATATTTATAGCTCAAATTTCAAAGTTTTGACTAGCACGTATTCAAACATTAAATATTTGTGACCGGAGGGATTAATAATCAATACATCATTTTACTAGACATGTCATCACATAAAAGAATAGCACTCGAGTCACCGCATACATTATCATAATTATTAGCAAAATTAACACTATGGCCTTGTTTGTTTAAACTGAAAGTTGCTGAAAACTTTAATCTGAAAAGGTTGTGACAACTCAAAAGATGTCTTAAAGAGTTCAAAAAATTAATAAAAAATTATTTTACAACTTATAAGAACTATTTAAAACTTCACAAAAATAAATACAAATTATTACATCATTTGGCTTATAAGTTCTAATTGTGCGTCGTAATAGACAAGTCAACACATGCATTGTCGTAGTTAAGCACCGGACCAGACAAATCAAGACATATTCTACCATAATTAAGTACTATCGATCCTAGACAAAGTCATCCAAAAAAAAAAACTACACTTGTCACGACAGACCACAGCCTCCCTACCAGAGCAGAACGGTCACGACAGACCCACGGCTCGACGCGGCACGCGCCGACTTGCTTGTCGCCCGCGACTTGTGTTGACTCTATCTATGTTTCCCATCTTACCCCTACCAACACCGCCAAATTACACCCCAATCGTGCACATCGTACTCTGACCGTCAAGGTGTCAACTCGTCATTTCCTCCTCTAAATTCGCACGAGCAATACCCTCCGCACGTGGCTAGCGAGTGAGCAGTGGATTAGTATATATAGCCACCCGGCCCTGACTCCTGTCCCCCCTCTCCCCATCCCCCGTTCCCCAACCGCCTCCGCCTTCCGCGAAGTTCTAGAAGAGAAAAAAAAAAACCCCAAAAATCTTTGTTCGTTTGATAAATCGCGGCCGGGGAGATGGAGCACGAGCACAGCGGTGATGACCGCGGCCGCGGAAGAGCTCGCGGCGGCCGGCGTAGCGGCAGCGAGTCTCGCGTAGTCGGCGGAGGATACGGGAGCGGAGGTGGGAGCGACCCGCGGCAGCGAGAGAGCTCGCGACGGCGGGGGTGGCTGCCGCGACGACGAGACTCGCTTCGATGGCGGAGGATACTGGGGACGACATGGAGGCGGGCGCGGTCGGCGTGCACACAGGTCTGCCACGCCTACGCGTCCGATGCCGAATACTGGGGACCGCAGGTTGTCCGATCCGCCCGCCTTCGAGATGGCGCCAGCGCCGACGAGGAACGAGGCGGAGAGCTCATCTGGATCCCATGGTAAGCACTAAGCCTCGGCCCTCGTGCGCAGTTTGCCTGCTACTTCGTATTTACTGAAACCGCATGCGGATTGATGACGATCGAATGATCTGGGGTTTGGTGGTACTAGAGTACTTCAGTGTTTCGTGATCGATCATCGTAGATTATTCTGCATTTTATTTTGCTTATGCATGTGCGATCGATCGAGACTCGCTTTTCCCTAGCCAGCAGGGTGATGGACTTCTGAATTTTGCACTTGGAGCAGTTTGATTTTGCTTATGCATGTGCAATCGTTCGAGACTTGCCTTTCCCTATTACTAGCTAGGGTGATGGACTTCTGAACTTGCGATCGCATTTTGTTTAGCCGCGTGCAGATTTGTTCCGCGATTGTGCAGTTCATCAAGTTAGCATAGGTTTCATACGTTTATGCTTTGCACATGCCGAGATGGTTGCCCTAGATTTGCGAATTGTTTTTTTGAACGGAAGATTTATGAATTGAGAATTTGAGTTAGGCTTGCAATGAGGATAATCTCCGTGAGATAAGCTCCTTTTGGGAGGTTTGGCAGTTGGCTCACAGCAACTAGATGCTAGCGGTTAGGATTATATTCTTACTATGACTCTTAGCTTGAGAAGTTTATTACAATACTGTTGTGGAAAGAACAAGAAGGGATTTGGCGATGAGCATGAACTCGCAAACTTCACCACCGTTTTGAGACAGGAGTTGATTGTTTTAGAAAACAGATTTAATCATTGTAGATAGCACAGTTATTTGGTTTGCGTGCTAGTAGTTTCAGAGTATTCAGGATATAAGCATTTGATTCTTTTTATCGTTAGACATGAAATGCATCGCGAATTGTTCCCACTGGGAATGCAGGACACGTCGTTCTTTAGAACTGTGTAACTAGTTCACAAGTTGGCTTTTGATAGGTGTTAATACGAGTTGCTTAATATTGTCCTCTGGGTAGAGAATGGAAACAGAGAGGTAGTTGCAGGAGGCACATTTTGCAGTATTGGAACGGGAGGAAATGAGTTGTAGTGCAGGGAAATATTTACTGTCCAAAGTTCTGAAGGGATTTTAGCTTGGTGAAACGTTGTGCTGAAACATAGATCGTAAGGGAGAACATATCTTGATCGATACTGTCTTACTCATATTAAACTTGCCTGTCATGTTCCTTACCGCGCTTCCTTTTCCTCCGGAATGCATTACGTGCGATGAAGTCCCAGAGATGCGTTACGTCGAACTTTTGGTGAACCACTTCAAAGTCGGATATGGAAAGGCATCAGCCATTTCCATCTACGGCATGGGCATCGAGCTTGATCAAGCATCCCCCCAGGCTTCGGGCAAGGAGCTCCCCAAGGCAGATATTCGTGCTGTCAAGGCCGAGCTTTTCATGCAGCATGACTGCTTTAAGCAGCTTTCATCAGCTGTTGCCTATGATGGCAACACAAACCTATACACATCTGCTAAACTGACACAAGGCACCTTCCCCGTGAAAGTTGGGTCACGTACCTACACTGTATCAGTACAGTTGAAGAAGCGCCTGCCCTTAAGTCAGCTGTCGGAGCCGCAGGTGCGTACGGAGGTCTTGCAGGGCCTTGGTATCATTGTGCGAGAGGCCTCTAGCTGTAACAAGATCATCCATGGTCAGGGATTTTACTCGAAGGACAAAAGTAGCTCCATCGAGGGTGGTGTAGTAGTCCTGAAGGGAACCCAACCGGCCCTCAAATACACTGAACAAGGGCTTATCCTCTGTGTGGACTATTCAGTCATGCCATTTCGCCAAGCTGGGCCTGTGCTGGATCTTGTTAAGTGGCTCGTCAAACCCCCTCGTGGCAGCAATGAACTGAACCAGGTTCAGTTGCATGCTTTGATATCTGAGCTGGACCAGGACAAGTGGCTGGATGCTTTGGGATCTGAGCTCATAGGCTTACGTGTTACTGTGAGTCACCGGAAGGCCACTCAGACGTACACTATTCAACGCTTGACAGTTTCTGCAAACGAAATTACCTTTATGGATTCTACATCAGGGGAAGAGAAGAGGCTCGTTGATTATTTTAATCAGCGGTATCGCAAGGTGATTGAATATCCGAAGCTCCCATGCTTGGATTTGAGCAATAGCAAGCGCAAACCAAACTATGTGCCGATTGAGCTTTGCAATCTTGTTGAATGGCAGAGGTATCCCATGGATAAATTGGAATGGCAGAGGTATCCAAATGATATGCCGGTTAAGAAAATAAATCTTGATAGAAAACTGAAAGCCCAGGCTATAGTTAGCGCATCAAAACGGGAGGAGGAGATTCTGAAATCGGTGACTGCTACAGATGGGCCGTGCAGGTAACTGTTTGAACTTTACACCTCCCCCACCCATTTACACACACAATCATAAAAATTGCGACTGATCTTTGCCTTTCTTGCCTTGAAAATGGAAGAAGTAATCTTTGTGTTTTTCTTCTAAACAAAAGGACTCATGCCGATTTTCTAAAATATTTTTTTCAACCAAATCTTCTAAAATAATGAACTATGTTTTCAGATACTAACTCTTACTTTCTTTTCAGGGGAGAAATTGCTCAGCAGTTTGGGATTTCTTTGGACTTACAGATGATGGAAGTTATCGGTAGGATCCTGCCTCCCCCAAACCTAAAACTCGGCACCTCCAATGGCCAGACCTGCAAGTTCAGTATTAATCAGTCTAACTGCCAGTGGAACCTTATGAGAAACAGACTAGTAGATGGCCGAGATCTCCAGTGCTGGGGCATCGTTGACTTCAGTGCACGCCCGTCTAACCCCAATCAGCAATCCTTGAATAGAAATTTGTTTCTTGAAAAGATTGTCAGGAAGTGTTGTGACCTCGGCATTCAAATGAACAAAAGTCCGTGCTTTGTGCACCTGTCAGCGATGGCAGTACTATCCAATCCACGCCAACTACATGAGGAGCTTAACAAAGCAAAGCAGGCTGCTGAGAAGGAGGAACTGAAGCTGCAGCTCCTCTTCTGTCCAATGTCTGTGCAGCATCCAGGGTACAAGACACTAAAGTTCATCTCCGAGACGCAGCTGGGTATCCTGACCCAGTGTTTCCTGAGCCACCTTGCGAACAAGCCCCAGGGCCAGGACCAGTACATGGCCAATCTGGCTCTCAAGATCAACGGCAAGCTTGGCGGCAGCAACGTGCAGCTATTCGACGCTCTCCCACGGATCAGCGGCGAACGTTTCATGTTCATCGGTGCGGACGTCAACCACCCGTCGCCCGGGAATACGGAGAGCCCATCAATAGCAGCTGTGGTCGCGTCCGTCGATCCTGGCGCCAGCAAGTACGTGCCAAGAATCCGCGCTCAGGAGCACCGCCGCGAGGCGATCAAGAATCTCGGCGACATGTGCCGACAGCTCATCGGCGTCTACGAGAAGCGCAACGGCATCAAGCCCCAGAACATCATATACTTCCGCGACGGCGTGAGTGATGGGCAGTTCGAGATGGTCCTGAACGAGGAGCTAGCCGACATGGAGAAGGCGATCAAGGTGAGCGGCTACTCGCCAACCATCACCGTGATCGTGGCCAAGAAGCGGCACCACACGCGGCTGTTCCCCAAGGACAGGAGCGAGCAGCAGCGGACTAAGAACGGCAACGTGCTCCCCGGCACGGTGGTGGACACCGCCGTGGTCGACGCGCACCCGCAGCCAGCGGCGGCGGCGGACGGCCGGTATGACTTCTTCCTGTGTAGCCACGAAGGGCTAAATGGGACAAGCCGGCCGACGCACTACTACCGCCTCAAGGACGGCCGCGGCTACTCGCCGGACGACCTGCAGAAGCTTGTGTACCACCTGTGCTTCCTTTACGCGCGCTGCACCAAGCCGGTGTCGCTTGTAACGCCCGTCTACTACGCCGACCTCGCCGCCTACCGCGGCAGGCTCTACTACGACGAAACGAAGCGCGAGGATCCGGGAAAAAGCGAGCTCCCGGCGCTGCACCAGGCCCTGGAGGACAGAATGGTCTTCCTCTGACACCAGCTCTTCGACGGTGCTGTGGATCATGGTTTCGACTCTTACGCTTTGCTGCTTCTGTCGTGCCTGCTTATACTGCCTTAAGCGAGTGTCTCTCGTGCCTGTTGTTACTGCAATAACCCAAAGGTACGTACGTTTGACCTAACCATAGCCATAGGCGAACTGATGTGCTTCGCATCTTGTCCAGTTTGATATGGTAGCCAATAACTGCATTTTTGCTTGTAC
This sequence comes from Raddia distichophylla, assembly GCA_005191435.1. Lineage (NCBI taxonomy): Eukaryota > Viridiplantae > Streptophyta > Magnoliopsida > Poales > Poaceae > Raddia > Raddia distichophylla. Next base: position 821,144 of record SPJY01013724.1, read on the forward strand.
ATCGTGTTTCTACATTTCACGGTACATCAATGAAAGGAAAAGCAGCATTGATCACCGACTTATTCGTCTGTTACGAGAGACAAAATATGCACATTTCTAGGAGCAGCCAAATGTTTGTATGTACAAGATAACCAATTATATATACAGAAGCTCCCTTTGGGATGGCCAAGTGAAGAAATAAAAAATAAAATGAAAAGGGGGCCTATTAAAGTGAAATTCACCATGGCAGCCAAACGAGCAAGTTCAATGGATGCCAAAAACTCATCAATGAGATTAATTCTAACCTTCCAGGAACCAAATGTTCTTTCAACCAATGTCAAAAACAGCCCTTGCCATGCAGGAAAGGATGGTGGAGTTTCAAGATAACTAAAGCAGGAAGCAGTCACTGCTTAACCATGGACAGATTAACTGTTGTGGTGCATCCGTCCATGCACATGATCCATCCAAATACGTACATCACAGAAAATCCCATACCGGTATTGACGATTGCCCCTGCTCGCCATTCTCATGCTCAATTCGGGGATTTGTCCCCGTGAATTGCAATTCATGAATATCACCAGGATATCCCTACAGAAGTGCACATACACCTCAGTAAAAGATGGCATCAAGAATAAATAACACAATAACACATCTCACCATAATTGTGCATACAGCGTAGTACATTCTAAAATTTGACATAAAGCTATTCATTTGTTCAGTGGACACGATGATCAAATGGTACACACATAAACTTATATACAAACATAATAGTACACAACTCACTTGTGTTAGCTGACCATTCCCAGGAAATGACTGTTGTTGCAGGGTTGAAACCAAGGAAGCCTGCATGCCAAAGATACCTGAGAAACCAGATATGTACTTAAAATGACATGAAAATTTTATCAGGGATGATTACAGACCTGACCAAACTGATTCAAATTGTCATGAAGACTTTGTGAGGTACCAAGCCCAAAGTTGTGACCAAGTACATAATGCCCCTGCATGAGGAAAGCCTCAGTTAAAGTAAAATAAAAGGGCCATAAAACATATTAGATGTCATGTTGAAGAATTCACCTGCATTAATTGATCTGGGACGAACTGATTTAAAGCATCCCTTGGTTCTGTTTGAATACTATCTGGTGTTATACTCAATTCAGCTGCTGCTTGGTCGGGATGCCCTGCGTACACAGAAACAACATAAATTTTTTAATTTATGTGTGCAATTATAGCAAGGTTAAGAGCCACACACCTTTTCTTGCTTTCTGCCTTTTATTGATTTCCGTATCTTTTTTATGACGAGCAACTTCGCTCTTCTTCTTTCCAATAGATTTCTGAGCTTCATTGCTACTACTAAGGAGATATTCATTCTGAACCATACGTGTTAATTGGTCACTTGTGGAATGGCCAACATATGGCATATCAGCTACTGCAGATTGCAGAGTTCGTTCAACTTCTTCAATAATTTGATCTGACTGGTTTGCCACCAGTACAAATGTCTCTAGGTTCTCTGCAGCCTTAGCAGCAATCTTATAGAACAGGCGGCAAAGAGCTGCATGACGTTCTGGAACAGAAGATTTGGTGTCACTGTTAAAATTAAATCCATTAGTTTCATCAATGGGCCTCAACTTTGCATCTTTGCTCCATCTCTTAAGAAAATACTGTGAGGGGATCTCTTTAACATTCCTCGACTCATACACCTTTAATACATGGCAGCATAATATTCCAGCATTTTCAAATTTTTTACAAGTGCATGCAACAGTACCATCTGATGAGTCAAACCGCACAAGCTGGTGTTTGGTTTTGTTCTTAACAGTAATCATATACTCAGAAAGAGAGCCAAACTCCCCACAACCATAAGCCATACAGTCCATACATAGTTCATATTCTTTTCTAAAGAATTCAAAAGCCGTTGGGGTATACAATTTTTCAGCCTGCCATAGCAATGGTAGAGGTATTCTTGGTGCCCCTTGACTGGCCTGGTGATCAGCTCTTATCTCATCTTGTCGCCTCTTCTCCAGCGAACTTTCAAAAAACTTTAGAAAAAGAGAGAGCTCTCTGTCGCAATTCAAGTGTTCCTTGCACTTAGTGCCAAAATTTTCTTCTTGTACCATGCTTTTAATATCCCCAAAAAATATCTGCCGGTTGAAAGGCAAGGCCCAGTTTTCCCGGTCTTCATAAAGCTTATTCAACCATCCATTCTCTTTAAGGTTGTACTTCTCGATTATCACATCCCATGTCTCAACAAACTCTTGGTCATCCTCGACATAAAAAACACAGTGACTCAAATCATGTGCAAAACTTTCTGAAGAATTATAAACAAATCCTAATGATTCAACTGCATTCTGGTATATTTGCCACACACAATAACGGTGGATTGTACCAGGCCATGAGAGAGTCAGTGCTTCCTTCAAAGCAGCGGATTGATCTGTCAAGATTGTCTTTGGCTGTTTCCCACACATGGCACCCTTAAAAGTATCAAAAAGCCACTTGAACGATTCAACAGTTTCATCATACAGAAAAGCAGCACCAAATATGACCATTTGCCTATGGTGGTTCATACCCAAAAACAAAGCTAATGGCCTGTTGTAGTCGTTTGTTTTGTAGGCCATGTCAAAATAGATCACATCACAGAAATAGTGATAGTCCATGATTGATCTTGCATCAGCCCAGAATATATTAGCAGCTTTGTCATTTTCATCTACCTGGATGGCATAATAAAAAGATGGATTATCACTCTTCATACTTCGAAAATAATCCATAAGAGCTCCAAGATCCCCTGAAGGCATGTCTTTTGCAGATTTTGCCCGAAGATAATTCTTGTACCCTGAAGGAATGTTGCTAGCATTTCGATTTCCAGGTTGAACCTTGGTCAACACTCTCTGAGACTTCAGCATCTCAATATCAAATGGTGCAGCAAGTGGGTGATTATGATCCTGCACAAATTCTGTCACTCGGTATTTGCCACTGGACATTAATTTAATAGCTATCCGTGCAGGGCAACCTGTCCTTGTCTCTGGCCGAGGTCTCTTGGCCTCATTCTTTGAGCGAAAGCCCTCCCTAGAACAGACATAGATCCTTGACCTAGTGATGTTTTTCACTGTTTTTTCCCACGATCCTTTTCGGACACTAAACCCTACATTTCCTGCATAGCTCACATAATACTCGTATGCTTTCTCTTCATTCTCAAAAACCATCCCAACTATGGGCACTCCCCCAGCGCTTGCAACAACTTCTGGTGGCAATTCTGGCTCTTCCTCTGCCTTGTCTTCTGGTTTACCTGCAGTCTGGGAGAAACAAGCGCACTTGGAGAACAGAAACGCAGACGACTATATAAGCTAATCTTTCTATCACAACATTGAAGTGTTTGTATCACTAATAACATACTATTTATTCACCACTGATACTATGTGAGGTTCTATGACGCTGTCATTGCGACATGAACAAAATGAACATCAATCCCCAATCAACATACCTAGTAGCCTAGAATCTAGAACCTACGGTTACGCTGCGCAGTTCATAAACCCCATACTCTGAACTCTGATGCTCTAGGCACTCGAGCACAAATGTCAAGATTTCGCATACACAAGCAGTAGCCTACACTCCATACTCTAATAAATCTCTAATGAGCAGTTGCTGAACTTTGACGACACAGCATACGACACCCCTACACTAGCCTACCTAAAATGCCTAATCCCAAAACGTGCAGCCCCTCGATCCATTCTCGAGAAACCAGAAGCCCCAGGCTGTACCTGCACGTCCTCTTTGCCGAGGAATTTCCCTCCGGCTCCCCTCCGCCGCCGCTCCGCGAGAGCCTGCCTCGATGGGACCTGCAGCCAGCAGCAGCAGCAGCAAGAAGAACTTTTCATCTCTACTCGATCGATCCACTAGAACAAACTGTTATGATCTGAATCCCCCACCTTGGTGGCGGTGCGGTCGACGCTCTGGCGGCCGCTCCGCTTCTGCATGTAGCGGAGGATGATGTCGCGGCGCTCCTCGTGCGTGTAGCGGGAGACCCGGACGCCCAGCTCCCGGAGCAGCCGCGACGGCTGCGCGGAGGGGGATCCCGGCCTGCCCCCTTCCCTGCCGTCGCCGGCGGCGGGCATTTCCTGGGCGGCGCCAGCCTTGGGCTGGTTCCTGGAGGCGGCGCGACGCTTCTTGGAGGTGGAGGAGAGGCCGAGGTAGGTCCGGACGATGTGGGAGATGCGGGACGTCGAGGGGCGTGGTTGGTCCGGCGCTGCTGGGGACGGCGTGGGCTCGCCGGCGGCGGCGGGGTCGCCGGAGGTGGAGGCGGTGTCCATGGTGGTGGGATCGGAGGGGACTGGGAATACCCGTAGGCGCAGCGGCCGAGCTACGCTTGGCTAGTCATGTCTGACAGGTGGGACCTCCATTTCAGTGCCTGGGAGAATCACCGGGACCATCCCGTCAGTGAGACCGTTCATGCTATATAGCTTGTTCGTTTGCTTTTACATCTGCCAATTTTTACATCACATATTCACCACCAGTTCGCAGCTCACTCACTGCATGGTTACCATCACGTAATGACGAGCATGGTGCAAGACCAAGGAAGCGTTTGGATTCTCGACTAGGGTGGCTATAGTTTTTCTGAGCTAGGCTAGTTGTTTGTTAGCGAAAAAAAAGTATCTTTTCTAGGCAAACTAGCCCGTGCTAGCAAGAAAAATCTTGCTCGGCCAGGCTCTCCTTTAATGATAATCTTTACGAACCAGCTAAGATTAACGGCCCGAACAAAGAATACCAAACAAGCATCGATAGCAAGGCTAGCTAAACCGACCTGAGCTAAGCTAGCTCGGCTAGAGCAGAGCTAGGCAAAGAACCAAACGCACCCCAAGTGACCAACAACGTAATGGAAGACCCAGCAGTATTCAGAAGCAGCAACACATGTTCTGTTCTTGCATCGCATGAAACCTACATACACCTGGCAGTTCGCACAAGTCACAAGTGCATAATTGCAACAACGAATGTTTTGGTACAGCTTTATGTCCACAAGGGAAGACACGCCTCAGGAAATTTTGCATCTTGCGCTCAAAAGGAAATCTGTATCTGGGTTTACAGCAGGAAGACAGGAATGCTACAAAGGAATGTTGATGTGTGCTTAATTACACGGGCCAAAAAAATGTTTATTGCTGTGAAATGTTTCAGTTTCAGTGTTCCCATTTACATCATGTTATTGAAGATGACCAGCACAAATATCATGGTGGCCTATGTACAGAGTCCGGGCAATGTGACCTTCCGATCAATGAAGAAAGATGTTTACTCCAACAATTACATGTTTTCCTGGAAACATGTGGCACAAAATAGGCATGACTAGGCCACCAGAACAATAATTTCTTTGCTAGTATGAGACATAAGAATGAAGGAAACCTGTTTGTTTAAGAGAGCGAGGAGCCTGTGACAGGCTCATGATTGGTTGCGATTAAGCATATTCTGGAAAGAGATGTATAAATCTTTGTGTTCCATTCCAAAAATCTCTTCTGCTTTTGACAGCGTGTTCTGCATAAATTATTCAAGTGAAAAAACATCAAATTTACATATATGTTGCCGATATCCATGGAACTAAGCAGTTGAAGATACTGGTAAACGACATTACCTCTCGTGATTGTTTCTGAGCATTAAATTCCTTGATATTTGCCAAAAATGCTCCGAATTGCTCATAAGAAAGCCGCGTCCTGAGATTTGTGGTCACAAATGTTACGAGAGACAAAACTAAAAATCACTGAGTCCAGTCAACAACACAACAACCAACCGTGCTTGTCGGAAGAATTCCTTTCCATCTATTCGAGGTCGTCCTGAAAGCATAAAAATAATGAATACAGCATGTTCACCAACTATTTAAATGAAAACCAGATCACGTTGACAGTTCACTGTCTAGAACCTGTGAATGAACGGTGTTGAGGAGGAGAGGTGGGTGCTGAATACTGATGACTTGATGATCCATGCCATGATGAAAATGTTGATTGCCCTTCAGACCGAGATCTTGTAGGTGATGTTGGACCTGATAGGAACTTGGGAGATGATGGGCCAGTTGAATATGCTCTTGGCGAACCACCAGAGGATGAAATAACTGGAGTTGAACCAGGAGTTAATTTTGGTGCATATGGCGTGATTGAGAACTGGTATCCTGTAAAATGCTTTCACAGTAAGTTGACTGTTGAAAGATAGGTTCTGATATGTTGTTAACCTTTTATGGTTCAGTTGTTCAATAGCAAGAGTAAATAATGCCACCTTGGGCCGATTCAAATAACGTGGACCTGCTGCTGCTGGAAACATCTGACAAGGTGCGACCATGTGAAACTTCATCTGTTTAAGTCAAACATAAAAAAAATCAAATCAGAAAAATACATTCTGGCCCAACAGAAGAAGCTATAAAATAGGTCGAGAGACACCTTTCCAGGAAGGAACTCGAGCAGCTAAATTATTCTCTGCATTCACGTCACGATCATCACCTGTTTCTGACAATTGCTGTGAAAAAGTTCAGGTTAAAACTTTCCACAAAACAAGCTCCAGCAGAAGAGAAACATTACAACAAAATTAGAAGTTAGATATCTCGAATAAGTGTGGCAAAACATTTTAATTAGCGATACTCACCAATAAATTATCTTCGCTCAGTGATTTCATCAACTGCTTCTTAAATGCCTCCAGCTGCAATGCAAGAATAATCTTCAATAGTTCGCCAACAAACAAAGTAAAATGTTCAAATTGAATAATCAGAGTATGACTAACTCTACACTTTAACATTCAAAGCACCATCTACTCTCCAACTGTATTCGTAGCACAAGTTAAAAGTGTAAAATTATACCAAATCATTCACCATGCAAAAATTGACAGAGCTAACAAGGTAAAGAAAAAGACCTCTCCCTTGAACTGCATAACAAAGAAAAAAGATTTGACCACACTTTGTCACATTCTCACTACAGCCAACAGTTGGAACACATAATTGTGCAATATCTGGAACTTAAATCCATATCACTATCATAAACAGCAAACAACACTAATGCTACTGCAGTACTGTAAATTGTAACAATACTGAAATTTCCACAAGTTGCAGTAGATCGACACTAAAATCCCACACCTGTAACGAAGTTTACAGTTTTCCATTACAATCCACACTAAAAAACCAAACCTTATAATCGGAAATCACAGAGTTTCTATTAAAATGTAAAATTATTCAGAGATAGGGGAAAAAAATAGAGCCGCACCTTAGCCAAGTTCCTCGCCATCTTCTTGGCCGTGGCGGCGAGCGTGTCCCTCTCCCTCACCAGCTTCGCCTGCCCACCAAGAACCAAACGCAACCAGCTGCTAAGTACAAATCTCAATTCCCCGGGCACAGACGTCTCGGCGAGCGCGACCATACGTTCTCGTCGAGGGCGGCGAGGAGGCGGGCGCGGAGGTCGGCCTCTGCGCGGTCGCGGTCGGCGAGGTCCCGGTGGAGGCGCGCGACGTCGGCCTCGAGGCGCGAGACGCGGGAGGCGACGGCCATGGAGGTGATCTTGCGCGCCACGTCCAGCTGCTCGTACGGGTCGGTGGGGATCACGGCCAGGATCTCGTCCGGCAGGTGGAAGTCCACCCCCGCCGCCGCCTCGTGCCTCGCCATCTCCGCCGCCGGAGACGGGAAAGGTGGGTCCGTGCCTCGTCGGCGGCCGCCGTCGGGAAGGTGAAGGGCTGGAAAATAGGAGTATTATTAAAAATTTCTCCTTCTGAGATGTGATTGGGATTGGCAGGCTGGCTGTGTATTGTTGCCATGTTGGGACTTGGGAGTTCCAAGTCATTTTCTCACACCTGCCTTATTTTCCTTTTTATTTTACGGAAATTCTTCAGGATGGTACCTCCTGGCCGTCGGATCGCGCGGGGCGCTGATCTGGACGAGGAGGAAGGAGGAGGGAGGAGGAAGGAGCTGACCTCGCCGTCGCCGCCGTCGACCTCGCCGCCGCCGTTTCGGGTTAGGGTTAGGGAATGTTTGGTACTAAAGTTGTTATTTTAATTTGAAAAGGTTGTGATCGTTAGAGAGGACTAGAAGAGCGCAAAAAATATAAAAAAATAGTTTAGTAATTCTGAGAAGGATGATTTAAAATCAAAAAAATAAATATAATGTATTACATTTGTTTGGCTTATAAAAAATAACAAATTTTCATTTAATTAATCTAATTTGACCCGAAAAGAACGTGGCCAATATAACATAAGAAACTATTTATGTCTTTTTTAAGAGGATTTTGTCTGTTGTAAGAAAAGAATAAGAAGGAAGATGGTGGTGCTGATACAAATCTCTCGTGGAAACTCCATGTTCAGTGCTATCCCGCGCAGGCCCAGCCCAGTAATCTGGGCTGTCTGGTCGGTGGGTGGTGAATGCTTTCGCAGGCCTGGCCCAATTAAGCCCTCGCAGCCACGGGGCTGGGCCTGAGCGCGGAGGAGCGCGTGATTTTAGTACCACATTGCTTCCCAGGAGAAGCTGCGGGGCGAGGGAGGAATATATAAGGAGGCGCAGGGCGGCTTGGGAGAGGCACGCAGCTGCGCGGTGAGCACAAAGCGAACTATTCTTTCGCCTTTTACTAAAGAATACCGTGTGCGCGCCGCAAATAGCAGCATACGCTAATTTTTGGTGGGCGCTCTCCTTTCTTGGAGGGCCCCAGCAATTCAAAAGCAAAAACGGTTAAGATTTTGTCTAAAATAATATTTAGTTCCACAAAACTGTAACATTTGATTTTATATACTACAATTTGGTGATTTTATACTGCCATTTGGTGCAACACTTATCATGCGACATTTATAATAGTGAAACATTTAGATTCAAAATGTTGCATACTGTAACATCATTCCATTTGGTGCGGAATTTAATTTAAAGTACCGACATTTGGTTAATTGAAATCATTTCATCTCAGAACAACGCATCTCGTATTACATAATTTACATGGATGCTTGAAGTAGGTAAACAGGTTTCTACCAAGATGAATGCCCTACACTCAGCTCGAATACAAGATAACTTCGTACAGCTCTGCGGCAGCGACTTGCTGTTAGTACTTCCTCCATTGTCATTTTTTTTTTTAACGAATTCCTCCATTGTCATCAAACATAATCCGCTCGATTGAGAATTCATCAGCTCTGGTTTCAAGTCCTGAAAACATGGTGAGAATGATTCAATAGCGAACAAATACATGAACTGTAAATAAAAAATAGACGCAAATTCAGACTTGTAGAAACTACCTGGGATCTCAGTTCACGAGAGGAGACCAGTAGGTAAGTAGGTTCTGCTATTCATCCTGAGTTTCAGTCACACAAACATCGTCAGGTATACACTTGTTCACCGAAATAATTCAAGATGATAGTGAGCAAGCGGGACTCAGTTAGTACGGATGCCATTAAAAGGCTATCCAAAGACCAAAGTAACTTATTGGTTATCTCGTTCACTTCACAGACCGCACACCAATGGTTCTGACTTTGAATCTATACTGAGGCAGCTCTTCTTCTTCATCGTCCTCTTCATCTTCACTCGAATCATCCTCAACTTTGTCCCATTTAGAGTAATCAAGTCCTGAATGGCCCTTTGGTTTTGGGATGGTCTCCCAACCATGGTTTTTCGAAGGCAGACTGGGTGGCGCTGGCACCTCAGCTTTTGGAGGTTCAGTTGCAGGCTTCTTTTCGAGAATCAGTTCAGTAACAGGCTTATCAGGCTCGGTAATTGAAGTCTCAATCTTCTTATTTTCTTTCAGGGGCAATTCTTCTTTATCCTCTTCAATACATCCAGACTCCTCCTCAGACTCTGGAATCGGGGCTAGTGACTTCAAAATTCAAAATAATACAAAAAACATGTAAAAATAGGTCAGGTAAGTAACCATTGAACATGTAGAATTGTTGGAGTCATTCAGAAAACATCAGTGGGGAGGACAGTTCTGATGTGGCAACATAGATAAATACTTTTTGAACAATATGTCCAAATACAAAATAGCAATAATGCTAATGTAACATGGTTTTAAAAGTTTTGTGAAGTTCTATCATTTTCCTTTGTAATTGAATTATTAAGTTGTTATAGTCATCCTTTGACACTGCAATTGAAGTGATGCTTGCAAAAGAAACTAGAGCAAAATGAAGTAACAGGAGAACGTGAATAAAAACATACTAGTTGTGTCTTCAGTCGTGCCTGAAGGTTCCAATATACTTCAGATGATGGATTTATCTCGATCAGCCTGTTCACATCAAATAGAGCCGACTGGTAATCTTTCAGAGTGACAAGAGTTTGGGCACGCAACATGAGGGCTCCAGCATGCTCCCTATCCAACTCAAGGACAGATGTGCACTCTTCTGCGGCCTATACGATTATCATAAAAGAAGAAATTTGATGTGATAACCATGATGAATAGAGAACGACATAGAAAAAAGAACAAAAAAAAAAAAGATATATGGAGCCAGTTTATTGCAGAGGAATACCCACATTCCACTGTTATTTACATCCCCTACCATATAAGTAGAATTGCAAAGGTGAAATATATCAAAATTTTGGCCCACCATCAGCTAATGAAGGCTTCACAAAGGGGCCACAATTTTTCCCATGCACATAATAAATTGTTCCGCTATCCTACGAAATTCCAGATACTGCAATTAACATTTTTCCTATGAAATCATTCATTCCATGGAATAATGGAAGTCTGAAACCTAGCCTGTCAGGCATATCAGACTCAAAACTTTGTAATAAGAGCTATGGTTCAGAGTATCAGATAGAGTCTAAGTCATTTCGCCAGTTCATAATTGCTCTGTGCCCTGTAAGCTTAAGCTTATGTACTTACTATTTTTGCGTAAGCAATCCCAACCGAGTATATCTTGGACACAAAAGTGTCTATGCCCACCCGGCAATAATATGCACAACACCTATTCCATCAAGAATGAATCCCCTCCATGGTGCAAAGTTCACATTTTTTTTATCACGAAAAAGACGGCACTAAACAAAATTAGCCACCCTAAAAACTACAAGATCACACCTTTGCCCTGCGCATCCTAGCGCTCAAGGTAGCACAAATCTACCAAAAGGCCAAACTAAGCCAGCAACGTAATAGCCCACCAAATTTAAAGAAGACGAGGAGACGAGACCTTCTGGAAGTCGTGGAGCTTGAGGTAGCAGGCGGCGCGGTTGCTGTGCAGCGCGATGCGCTGCGCGGGGCCCCGCGCCGCCGCCAGCGCCGCCGAGTACAGCTCGAGCGCCTCCCGGTGGCGGCCGCCCCTGTAGAGCTCGTGCGCCCTCTCCACCGCCGCCGCCCCCGCCATCGCCGGCGCGGGAAGCTGGCGTTCGGAGGTGTGGAGCTGATTTGGGAAGGGAAAGGGAGGGTGGATTTGGGGAGGATTAACACGAGGAGAAATCGAACTATCGATGAGATGATGACGAGCCGGAGCAGCCTGCGGAGAGGAGGAGATTTGAATGCGGATGGACACAGTAGCGGGTTGTTGGGTTGCTGCCCGCGACGAACACGGCCTCCGGCTCCGGGCTGTCTCCCTGCTCCTGTTTTTATGGGGAATTGAAAGCCTTCCTTGGTGCACGAAGGACGCGTAGACGTGTAGGTAGCTGCCTTGCTGGGTTTGGTTTGGGGTTGCCGTCTCCAGGTTCTTTCTTGTTTCTTACTTGTGTCTACTTATTAGTCTGTTGCAAGTGAAAATCCTATTTAAATATTGTATGTTTTATAGCAACTACTCTAACCATGGCCTTGTTTGTTTCATGTTAAATTAAATTAAATTAAATTAAAATTTGTTATTTTTGTATAAGCTAAATGATGTAATGTTTTTTAGTCATTCTTGTGGAGTTTTAAATAGTACTTCTTAAAGTTTGTAAAATATTTTTTTCATAATTTTTTGAACTCGTTAAAATGTATTTTGAGGGGATCATGAATTTGCTACAGTAAAATGCAACTCTACGTTAATCTGAAACAAACACCCTGTATATGTTTATAGGGAGAGATTGAAGAGTACTTGGAGGCTATCTTTAGCTATTGCAAACTGCTTGTGCAACCTCTAATTTTTTAAGGTTAATTAACTCAAAATTTGAAATGTTTTTATCGAACGTATGATGCGAAGTCGCTCCTCGTAAAAACAAGGGTCGATGTATGTACTTGTTTGCAATTTAACCCCCTATGTTGTCTAGATACGTGGATACGATACGTAATACAGTGATATTGCGACATGTCAATTTCTCAAAAACCCTGATACAACGATATGTTTATATGGAAAAAATTATCCTATAGGTGGATGTTCACACTGAGGATCTTCGCCAATCCTGAGTAGAGATTCGTGAGAGGGGTGTCTCACATACCTTCTTCTCATGTGGTGCAGAGGTGTCTCACACTCTCACATGCGTCACATCACATGCTTATTAGTGTGTAGAATAGTTATAGTACCTCGGTGTCTCAGGTTTTTTTTTTTAACTTTGCATGACTCAGTGTTAGAGATGAGAGTCTCTCCTTAGCAGAAAAGAGGTTGCCGATGGTATTGGGGAGGTATCAACGTATCATACAAGTATCGTGACATTTTTTAAAAGAAAATAGTATCATATGTGTCTGACACGTGTTCAAAGAGTATCTTATATGTATGATGATATGGTATGCTAGTTTTTGGAAAGTATCCGAAAAACGTGGTTGGCCCTACAACTACAGTTTTCGATCAGTGGTAAAATTTTAAGCCCATCTTGATTTCCGACATCCCTATTGAGTCGGCTAGCAAGTAGCAATCCAAGAGCATCGCTACAGGAGATTTGTCGATATTTTGTGTTTCCATCAACCCCGAAAAAGCAATGGAATTAAATAGATAATTTTATCAACCTATCAAATCCTAACGAAAATAAATATAATTTTGTCGGTTTTTGCCCGTGCTGTCATGTCAACTGTGCTGATGCGGCACTATTTTTAACAGCTTTTGGCTTACGAAAATAACGTCGTGTCAACACATATCCACGAACGTGTGGAAACATACCTTATTTTCGTTGGCTAACAAATCCTATAAAACTGCATGTATATTCGTCGACGATCAACAAGAATACGTGTACTTTTTACGTGTTAGTTGAAGTGGTTTATTAATTTTAAGATCTTTTAGAAGGATGGTTTTATAGTTAATAAACAAAAAAAATTAAATTTGTTGCCAAAGTGAACATGCTGCAAAACTTTCAAGAAAAAGCCCAACCCACCATGTTTGTGCTTCCAAAAGCTGCACGGTGGCTTTAACTTGAAAGCTATTCTTACTAAATCACAAGAATGGTGGGCAAATAAAATACGCATGAGTGGCAATGTGGCATGAAATGCATGGTGCACGAGCTCTAGCCTACTTTATATATTACTCCCTCCTGTCACAAAAAAAAGTCGCCGTTAACTTTTGCACACATCTTTGACCATTCGTCTTATTCAATTTTTTTATAAATATGTAAAAATATAAGTCATACTTAAAATATATTTAATAATAAACTAAATCACAACAAAATAAATAATTTTTACATAACGTTTTTAATAAGACGAATGGTCAAAGATGTTTTTAAAAGTCAACAGCGACTTCTTTTTATGATCAGAGATAGTATCAGTATATCATCAGGGTCCAGAGAGAGGGAAGGAAGAAGGAGAAAGAGCAGAGAGCCATGGATCCGAACTTAAAAGGTCAACCGAACACGGCTTGATGATCCGTTTCCAGCAGCGGAAACAATACTAAACACCTGCAGTAGGCTGTCGCATGTGACGCGGTGCGTGATGCACGGCAACGCCCAACAGGCAGGCCGCGAGACACACAGGAAAATATGTGATCATGCCATCGCTATCTCAACCTCCCCTTCCCAATGATTTCAAACCGTCCACCTTATGTTGTCCATTATTGTTGAAATGTAAAATTATTTTTAAAATTCTGAATTAGAATTGCATAAGAAAATTTCAAGATTAGAGGACGAAAAGCTTTAGTTTTTCTTGGCGAAATTGGGATTCTAAATTGGAGAGCATTTTTTTGGCGAAATTTGTCTGGTTTGAACTGAAGAATACTATGTTTCTATTTTAAAAAAAACTATTTTTTTACGTTATAAGAAGAATTCGGATGCAATCGATTTCACCGATTGATTTGCAGGACCAGACCCCATCAATAGGCCCCAAAACTGTGAAAACCGAGCAGTTTTCCCCTGTTCGTTAACCTCGCTCTCTGTCGCACTCACACCAGGTGGGAACTAGAGGTGGCCAAACGGGCCGGCCCGCACTGTTCACCGAACCAGGCCGCCCTGGTTCTGTGAACCGAACCGAACTTGGGCCGAGGCCTCAGCCCATCGGGCCGCCCTGGTTCGGTTTTGGCCCGGTTCGGTTCGTCACTGTAGCATATTTATTTAATTAAATATATTCATTTATATATATATTTCTAATGATATATAGTGTATTGAAGCAATTTATAGTGTATATTTATGAAATATAGTGGTTTTTTCTTAATTTATTTAGATATTTTTAATTAAAATAAACCAACCCATATAAAACCGGCCCGGCCCGGTTCGGTTACTGTGCAAACATTGGCCCGGTTCACACAGTAACCACACCAAACGGGTTTGAACCGGGCCGAACCAGGCCGGACCGTTGGCCACCTCTAGTGGGAACAAAGGGAAAAGGTTTATACGTGTAAAAGATGATTTATTTGATTTTTATGCTAAAAATTTCAACAAATATTGCATTATGAAATATCCTCAGTTTTCTAAAATAAAAAATAAAAAATGGAAGTGAACAGCCGCGAGGGCACGAAAATATGGTATCACCGGCCCTCGTCAATCATGGACGTGAACAGCGGCGAGGGGGTCGCCGGCGTGACCTCCCCTGGCTCCGGGCTCGCCTCGGCGCCGGCTTGGACACCGGACGACGGCTGCGTCGACGACGAGCCAACGTGGCTGCTCGTGTAGCTGCTGCTCCCGGCCTTGATCTGCAGCTCCGTGATGTAGCCAGGCTTCGTGGCCTCCTCGGTGATGTCGGCGTCTCCGGTGAGCATCGCGACGACCTTCGACATGGCCGGCCGCCTGAGGGGTGATCCCTGGGTGCAGAGAAGCGCCGCGCGGATCACCCGCAGCACCTCCTCGGCGTTGAATCCGGAGAGCTTGGGGTCGACGAAGTCGAGCGGGCGATCGTTTTCGTACAGCTCCCAGACCTGAAAACATCGTGAATGCAAAGGCAATGACATGCAGCGATAAGCTGGACAATGTTGAGCTCCTGAACTATCACGGAATCCGGAATCATGATTCTGCAAGCACATTGTATTAAACTGCAGTCAAAAGCTGAGCACACTGAATCCTAGATAACAGTTTTGACTGTTTAATTGTGGCTTCCTTTATACAAATGTCAGGTATATATGACGACTTTATGGTGCCAAAGTAATGAACATGCTATTTATTGTCAAGAGTTTACTGCATCATATGAGCTGGATATTCTCAATCAAGGCACAAATTTCATATGTACTATCAGTAAAACAATGACCAAATTGCACCTATGACCTTTTTTGGGTTTAAAGTTCATGATCTTACCCTTTCAAATATGTAGGTTCTGTATTTTTTACGTCTTGGATTCGCCGGAGAAAAGCCAGTAACAACGGTGTAAAATCTATGAAAATAGTCTTCCGGCTAACAGATCTTTGATGGATTCCTGTGGTGCAAGTTCGGAGTTTCTGAATTGAACAAATAAGTTGTTTGAGTTGAGGTGGTTTATTAATTTTAAGATCTTTTAGAAGGGTGATTTTATAGTTTTATAGTTAATACACTAAAAAAATTTAAATTTATTGCCAAAGTGAACATGCTGCAAAACTTTCGAGAAAAAGCCCAATCCACTATGCTTGTGCTTCCAAAAGCTGCACGGTGTCTTTAACTTGAAAGCTATTCTTACTAAATCACAAGAATGGTTGGCAGATAAAATACGCATGAGTTGCAATGTGGCATGAAATGCATGGTGCACGAGCTCTACTAGCCTACTTTATATATTATTAGTTTATCACCAGGAGGTGGAGTAGGAATGCAAATGGGTCTTTGACACTGGTTTATTTATTTGTACTAAATAGATTAGGAATCAAGTTTTAAGTATAAATAAATGAACCAGAGAGGGTCAAAGGTGACCTTAGGATCGATCCATTTGCATTTCTAGAGAAGGAAGAAGGAGAAAGAGCAGAGAGCCATGGATCCGAACTTAAAAGGTCAACCGAACACGGCTTGATGATCCGTTTCCAGCAGCGGAAACAATACTAAACACCTGCAGTAGGCTGTCGCATGTGACGCGGTGCGTGATGCACGGCAACTCCCAACAGGCAGGCCTCGAGACACACAAGAAAATATGTGATCATGCCATCGCTGGCTCAACCTCCCCTTCCTAATGATTTCAAACCGTCCACCTTATGTTGTCCATTCTTGTTGGGATGTAAGATTATTTTTTTAAATTCTGAACTAGAATTGCATAAAAAAGTTTCAAAATTAGAGGACGAAAAGCTTTAGTTTTTCTTGGAGAAATTGGGATTCTAAATTAGGGAGCATTTTTTTTTTTTGGCGAAATTCGTCTGGTTTGAACTGAAGAATACTATGTTTCTATTTAAAAAAACTAGTTTTTTTTTACGTTATAAGAAGAATTCGGATGCGATCGATTTCACCGATTGATTTGCAGGACCAGACCCATCAATAGGCCCAAAAACTGTGAAAACCGAGCAGTTTTCCCTTGTTCGTTAACCTCGCTCTCTGCCGCACTCACACCGGGTGGGAACAAAGGGAAAAGGTTTATACGTGTAAAAGATGTTTCATTTGATTTATATGCTAAGTTTTTCAACGAATATTGCATTATGCAATATCCTCAGTTTTCTAAAATAAAAAATAAAAAATGGAAGTGAACAGCCGCGAGGGCACGAAAATATGGTATCACCGGCCCTCGTCAATGATGGACGTGAACAGCGGCGAGGGGGTCGCCGGCGTGACCTCCCCTGGCTCCGGGCTCGCCTCGGCGCCGGCTTGGACACCGGACGACGGCTGCGTCGACGACGAGCCAACGTGGCTGCTCGTGTAGCTGCTGCTCCCGGCCTTGATCTGCAGCTCCGTGATGTAGCCAGGCTTCGTGGCCTCCTCGGTGATGTCGGCGTCTCCGGTGAGCATCGCGACGACCTTCGACATGGCCGGCCGCCTGAGGGGTGATCCCTGGGTGCAGAGAAGCGCCGCGCGGATCACCCGCAGCACCTCCTCGGCGTTGAATCCGGAGAGCTTGGGGTCGACGAAGTCGAGCGGGCGATCGTTTTCGTAGAGCTCCCAGACCTGAAAACATCGTGAATGCAAAGGCAATGACATGCAGCGATAAGCTGGACAATGTTGAGCTCCTGAACTATCACGGAATCCGGAATCATGATTCTGCAAGCACATTGTATTAAACTGCAGTCAAAAGCTGAGCACACTGAATCCTAGATAACAGTTTTGACTGTTTAAGGGTCTGATTGTGGCTTCCTTTATACAACTGTCAGGTATATATGACGACTTAGTTATGGTGCCAAAGTAATGAACATGCTATTTATTGTCAAGAGTTTACTGCATCATATGAGCTGGATATTCTCAATCAAGGCACAAATTTCATATGTACTATCAGTAAAACAATGACCAAATTGCACCTATGACCTTTTTTGGGTTTAAAGTTCATGATCTTACCCTTTCAAATATGTAGGTTCTGTCTTCATCAAGCGTATTCTGGTAGTTCGATTCACCAGCAACAGTCTCCAGTGCAACCACACCGAACGCAAATACATCAACCTTCTCAGTCATATGACCTCTCATGGCATACTCAGGTGCAAGATAACCACTTGACAAAGCAGCAGCAACCAATAGACATTAAAACATGTTCGCAAATAGTTTACGGCGTATAGGAGGGCCAGATGAAAATGCACTTACAATGTACCAGCGACTTTTGTGCTGACATGGGTCTTCTTGTCATCATAAAGCTTGGCAAGCCCAAAGTCCGAGATCTTTGGATTGAGATCAGCATCTAGTAAGACATTGCTGGCCTTTATATCCCTGTGCACAATGCGGATGCTAGACTCCTCATGGAGATATGCTATACCTCTTGCTATGCCTAAACATATCTCAAATCGCGTTGGCCAATCAAGGCTCAAGCTTCCCTTTCCTGGAGATAAAGGTAAAATAAACTGTCTACATTAAAGATGAATCTTAGCCATGTCAAACAAAATCAGCTCATACCAAACAAAGCTTGATCAAGGCTTCCATTCTCCAGGTACTCGTACACCAACAATGGTGTATTGCTCTCGAGGCAGCAGCCATACAACTTAACAAGGTTACGGTGTTGCACGCGAGATATAGTTTCTATTTCCGTAGCAAATTGCTTTTTCCCCTGATTGGACGACTGCGAGAGCTGCTTCACTGCCACTACTCTTCCATCACATAACTTACCCTGTAAAAATTGTTCCAGTTCTAAATTATGAAGGTATTTCACACCTCTACAGTTAAAACATGCTTTGCATAGAACTTTAAAAGCATGAATTTATGCATATCTTTTGATTTTCTGTATACTGCTACTTAGATTATCCTGAAACAACATTTATTCATTGCAAACTTACATATGACATACAAATACAGGAAAATACTGTACCCTACAAACAAACCTTGTAAACCGATCCATATCCCCCTTCACCAAGTAGGTTGCTTGAACTAAAATTTTCTGTGGCTGATCTCAGCTCACTATAACCAAAGACATTTGGTCTCCCAATTATAGTGTACAGCTCTGCAAAACAGGATTCAACAGAGATAGCATGATCCCAGTGTATAGTCAAGTAAAGAATGTGATAATGGTATAGTAATTACCTTCTAGTTCCAATAATACTTTTCTCCTTTTCTGCCTCCATATAAAAATTGTGGCAAGTGCAGCCAATGCAAAGACTGCAACACCAATGACAACTCCAACAATCACACCGGTTTTACTGCTGCTCTTGCTATGCATAAAGGTACGCACCGTGGGGATAAAATCTGAAAACAATTAGCTTACATTGATCATGGAAAACTTTGAATAACTTAATTAACATGAAATAAACATGATTTAAAACACTTATGACTGCATCGAGTAAGTTAGTTGAGATGGGATGTAATTGCATGTTTTTTGCTCAAAGAAAAAGTTATGAACTTATGATTATAGAGCACTATAGCGGATCGTGTGCAATCTCACCCTTTATCATGGGTGTTTTGATATAGTATTGTTTTCAATTGAAACTGAATATGTTAAACTTAATTCACACACATTTATCAGTGCATATATGTTAGCCTTATGGTGAATTTGCTCTCACAAAAACTCGCGGTCACAGAAACATTGTATGGAGTGGTAAATGTGAAACATATTGAAAGTACCTTTGACAACACATTTTTCATGCTCTAATTCTGGATATATCAGTGGTCTACGTTAAAAAAAGTTGACAATATGCATAGCACAATGGCATAATTTTTATGACCAGAGGTGGTAGGTATACTAGCATTTTTTTAGTTTATTAGTTTGTCTGCTACAAAATGGCATTGCAGACGATAGTGTAACTGCAATAAAGAACAATAAAGTTCAGTTCAGTACTTGGAGTTACACTCAAAGCTGATATTGCAGGTCCATGGTAGCCTTGACTAGGAATGCAGCAAGTACCCTTGCCAGCCCAGAAAAGATGAATCTCAAGGAAGTTTTTCGTCACAGGAACAATGTATTGCTTCTTAACAGCAGTGTAAGATTTCCCTCCTGCAGCCTTTCTTATGTCAAAGTTCTGCTCCTTGCGCTCTCCCTATTCGAATGTGAAGAAAAAGAAAGTGTTAACCAGCATATGCACTAAAATCATCAGGTATGAGTGGGTTTCATAAGCTTGTAAGCTACCTGGACATAGATATCAAAAACCCTCCTCCATCTGCTTTTCCAAAGCAGCATCTCAGAAGAGTCAATCTCTGCAAATTGAAGAGTTACTGTATAGTTTCCATTCTCAAGTCCAATGCCATAGTATCTCAAAGATGATGTTGACATCCTTGCTGTTTGGAACAGTGCTGAGTCTAGTGTGTTCTGAAATTGGCGTGAACTGTAGATAATGGAACTTCCATTGAGAGGATCCATGAATCTCCCACTGCTGCTAACACCCCATGTAGGTGTCCCCGTAACATAATATGATGCAGTGCCAAGATTAGCATTATCAGCCTGATACATGGAACCGTCTGAGCCTGATATGGTTCTGCTACCACCACAGTCCACAGCAAAGGAGGCAGCTACACATAAGTTATCAAAACGAGGCAGATACACATAAGTTATCAAAACAATAGTCTTTATTGCCATTTAAAAAACAATAGACTTTATTTATGAATATCCAGCTAGGGTCTTATATTCCTACTTAGACTAGTTTCGGAATTGCAAAGAGCCGAAGGCTTACACTGCGGAGAACCGAGAAAACAGGGGGTATTTCTCTGAAGACAATTCAATCCCCAAGGCAGCACACTGCAAATGAAACGAGTCACTGTTTGAATTACGATCACATGTGAAGATGAATAAACTATCTCTACCTAGTCTTGGTAGGAATAAATGAAACGTGGCAACAGGGAACTACCTGTTATTGGAACTATCCATTACGAAGTCGTTTGCCACCAAATTCCTTAGTAAAAAGCACAAAATATGGAGAGAGAGGGAGAGAGAGAGATCAGATGTCATTGTTTTTACTTGAAAGTAAAAGGTACAAAAGTCATAATAGAGGTTTCAGAACATGAACATACAACTGTAAAGTTTTCTGGGTAGCCCAAGAAGGAAAGCTTCCTGAGAGGTGGTTATATGAAAAATCCCTGTAAACAAACAAGCAGTAAAATTTATGAATAAGATCAAGACAAATTTCTGTCACTGAGACTAATGAAAAAACATGGAACATGACCGTACAAATTGGTAAGTGTTGTACTTTTCGTAGCTGGCAAACTTCCTGAAAGGCTATTATTCCCAAGAAATCTGGTTCAAACACATTGGGGAGGATTTTTGCAAACATCAGTACAGAAGGTAAAACACAGGCTTCCATTCAAACACATTTTAAAAAATGCTTACAGAAAACTGAGAAAAGGAAGACTTAAGATTGACTGAGGGATTTGGCCTGTAATATTGTTAAAACTCAAATCTCTGCACCAATGCAGAGGGAGTATTAGATTGAAAAAAGCCACACTTCAAGTCTTCAACTGATATAAATTATAATAAAATGAAGTTACTACTTAGTTTGATAAAGTAAATGCTTACAGTAAATTTAAGTTTCCAAATTTGGAGAAGTCTACAGATGTAAGTGTGTCTGATATCATGCTGTTCCTTAACACCCTGCACGTCAAAAATTAAATTTTACAGTTTTAAACTTATTGTATTGATAGTATAGTGGAGAGCATGCGCCATACAGATCACCCAAAGATGTCATGTTTCCAATGAAGGCCAGTGAAGAGCTTCCATTTACTATATCGCCTATTCTTCTGATAAAGTTAGACAACCAATGAATCTATCAGTCCCATGTGCTTATCTTTGCAACCAGGATCAAAGCTACTAACCGGAAATATTTTAGACTTACAAGGTTGTCAGTTGAACAAGATTAGAAAGACTTCTAGGAATTGGGCCTTGAAAAGAGTTCCCTTGGAGCCTCCTAAAATGTTCACACATATTGGGTCAGTAAAGTAGAATGAACAATCCTGGCCCTAGAGAGAATGCATTTTGCATAAAAGTTGGTGCGTCATTTCTTCCTATCTTTAATGAGATGGAGGCAGTTCTCCTGCCTTTTGTTCAAGAAATGGAACAGTTGGTGCATGTAAATGTGCAATTCTCAAAACTTTTCAAAACTATGATTCCTATTATTTATCCCAAGATTAGAGAAAGTTAAAAATATTGGTACTAATAGGTCAAATATAGATCTTACACATTGGTCAAGTTGGTCAAGCTCCCTAGATAATCAGGTATCTGCCCACTGAAATTATTGTCTGATGCCCACCTGGATGCATGATGAGTTTAAAAGATTATTGGTGAGAATCTTAGTAGAAATTACAAATCACAAGGTGATATATTGCTTTTACAAAATTACAATACTGATAGGTTTGTAAGCTGGGACAGTGTCGATGGTAGAGGACCAGTGAAGTCGTTACTATCAATGTAACTGCAATGCAAAGATAGAGAACATTGTCATTCAAGTCGATGATTTTATCACTCCGAACAATAGAGATAACATTGATCATGTTAAAAACAATAAAAAAAAATTAAATGGATGACCTACAGCTGTCGGAGTTTCGTCAATCTCCCTAGCTCATCAGGAAGTGAGCCGTTAAAATGATTTGAACCCAATGCCCTGAAAGGAGAGCAAAGATAAACTAAGTTAGATCAGCACAATGTTGAAAAAGAGGTGTATTATACATAAAGTTGTACCCCCATTTATAAATTTGTCAATAATGGTGGAAGCACAGTCCTGTACATGCAAACTTAAAGCCCTCAATATGCACTATAGTGTGTTTTATGCAACTAAGTAGGGCCAGGACAACAGATGCACAGCTGATTGAACACAAACACCTAATTAGAAAATAGCTATGCTTAAAACTACTTATCAGAACATGAAGATTAGATCTTACAGTGATAGAAGATTTGTAAGATTCCCAAGCTCCTTTGGGACAGGTCCAGATAATCCATTGATGCCCACAGACCTTGCCATTTTGGAGGAAACAAATGTAAGATTGGTGCCTTGGTGGAAAGCAAGACTTGTAACCTAATAATGTTTTTAGCCTTACATGGACGTGAGAGCAGTCAGTTCTCCAATGAACGCTGGCAATGGGCCGGTAAAGTAGTTTCTTCTGAAGTCCCTGAACAAGACCAGAGAGAGACCAACATCGTTAATTATGCATATCTTACAGTAGGTTTGACTCGTTCAATTGCTCATCAATTCAAGCATTCATCGCGGAAACTTGAAAAAAAACACCAGTTCAACGAAATGTACAAGATATTGATGTTTCATGGTTGTAAAACATGGCATGTTTTTGAATCACCTAATTACTGAAACAGAAAAGATTTGTGTAGGGAAAAAAACTTTAGTGGCTGGCTGGCTGCTACTAAAATCTAGAATAATCAACTAGAGTACTCTAAACTCCCCTGATTAGATTTATAATCTCCACTATATAGTCGTGTCCAAGGAGCTGAGCCCCCTAACTGCCACTGGCACACCACAAAACATCATGCGCCCATGAGTAAAACCTTAGCCATGAGCGTGATCCACACTTGTGGCGCGACCAACTAAACGGAGGCCTAGTTTGATTCGATGCTTGACAATGGAGAAAATGGAGGTGAGCAATCACGATTCATGAGCAACAACAACTGTTATTATCTTTTTTAAAACAAACAGGCAGACGCTTTGTCATTTCATTAAGAAGAATTGTACACTGTACAAGGCGACGCCTAGCCACCTCCCTTGCTAGAGAATACATCGTGTCGTCCTGGAGCCCCTAGCTCCAGCCCCTCACATCCTCTCTAATACAATCTACGACCTGATTCAAGGGCAAATTGCGTTGTTGAAGATGCGTCGATTTCTCTCTTTCCGGAGATTCCAAGTCGTGTAGATGATTAGGCCGTTGACGCTCTTCTAGCATCCTTGCCGGGCACAGTGGAACCAAGCACCTCCACCAGTAGCAGAAGCTCTCGTGGGCGCCAGCCACAGCGGTTCCAGCGGAAAGAACACAGCTCTAGACGATGGTGGAGAAGAGACAATGGACAACTACCTTCCAAATGACCCTTGCAGGAGATCATGCGATGCTACCAGGGAATTGAAGGAGATATGACGATCTCTTGGAGAACATGCGATGCTACCAGTGAATTGAAGGAGATTATGGGCGTTTTTGCTGGGCATGGCCACACATTTGACTGGTTTTGCTTTCATGGTC
Source organism: Raddia distichophylla (assembly GCA_005191435.1). Classification (NCBI taxonomy): domain Eukaryota; kingdom Viridiplantae; phylum Streptophyta; class Magnoliopsida; order Poales; family Poaceae; genus Raddia; species Raddia distichophylla. The sequence continues at coordinate 845,010 of SPJY01013724.1, forward strand.
GAACACGCGGCACACGTGTGGCATAGATGCAAACACATAGCATCCACCTCTCCCTTGTATCTAATCTCTCTCTCATCCCCTCTCTGGCTCTCCCTCCCTACTACATCTCAATCTCACCCTACCTCCTAATCCGACGGCACTACTGGCGGCGAGCTTCGGCGAGTGGCGCCGGCAAGGAGAGGAAACCAGGGGGAGGAGGAGCGGCGGCGGCGGCTCGCATCCGGCGTGGCAGGAGACAGCGGCGGTGGCCTGATCTACAGAAGCGAGAGGCGGTAGTCCTTCCTTCGCATCTTAAGATGGACGCGGGCTTCAAACAGGGGGGTCAAAGCGCAGTGTACCTTCAACACCGCGCGCTCCGCCATCGGAGAGAGCCGGAGCGCGGCGGCCGGCGGCGGCGACGACGGCCGCCGTCCCGGATGGAAGGACTAGGAGTGGATCATGGATGGATGCAGCGAGCCAACGACTGGGGGGTGTTTGCAAGTGGGCCGAACGTAGCTATTCATGAGCATTTTTATGGGCCGAAAGAAAGCCTGCCTTCTTGGGCCGGTCTCGGCCCAATATTTATCTAGAGTTTATAGCAAGAATATTCCTAGGTACGGAAGTCGCCGAGGTCGTCACTCGTCAATCGTCATATTTGACACGAAAGGAAAATGTCTGACATGAATTTCGTCGAACGAACTAGTTGAGCAAGAACACTACGAAGGCAAAAATCTTATTGATCAAAAAAAAAATCGAATCGAAGAATGGGCAATTCAGCTTGGTTTCGATCAGAGAGCACATTTTCAGGTGAGGGGGCTGAAAAAATCCCAATTTTCAGATATAAATAAAAGGAGGCTGAAAAAGTTGACACCACATACAGTTTCATGAGATGAGTGAGGCTGCGCAGCTCTTGTGGGATCGGGCCGGTCACATCCAGCGAGTATATCTTCCTGCATCATCCAAGAACAAATCAGCAGCACTCCACAAGTCTTCTGAATTCTGAACAATTGAGCCATCAAGCCAACTCGCAATCTGATGAACATGTTCATGTCATCCGTCCTGGAGGATGGAAGAAGGGAGGTTATATTTTTCGCTCACAATCTGGTGATGTGGCAGAGGGTGCTGTTCTGGTCGGAGCAGTCGCACTTGATGGCCGGGTTGAAGTTGGGGTTGTCGTCGAGCGGCGTGTCGTCGGTGGCGGCGCCGCTGCAGGGGTCGCCGCTGATGTTCCACTGCGACTGCGGCGCGGCGAGCCCCAGCTTGCTCCATATCGCGTTCAGCGCCGCCGCTGCGCGCGTACAAGTGACCATCGATCCGTGAGCTGGGAAGCGGGAGGAGCAAGGAAGCTCGATCTACCTTCGGTTGGTTCAGTCCGAGTCCGTGGTGGTTGCTGAGCCTGAGCTGCTGCTCTCCAGCACCACAGAGGCAGCAAGAACAGCAGCACGGAGCCATGGAGGAAACTGGAGCTCAGCCCACGTACCATCCTCTCTCTCTCTCTCTCTCTGCTCAGATTGCTTAAGCAGCTAGCAGTAGCAGGGGTGATGAATCCAGCTTGAGCAACAAAGCTGAAAGAGATTACACAAATAGTGAAATAGACGTAGGGTACAGCTTTGTAATTTGTTTATTTATATTTATCCTACTTGGTGCTTGCTACTTGCTAGCACTGTGCAACAACCGCTCTGACAACGCAGCCAAAGCAGAGGGATCAGTCATTAGCTGAACATGTTGTAATAAGCCAATAATTGAATCGTCCGTTTTTAAATGGTTGAGCTGGACCGGGACCTGAGATGACAAGATTGTTTTAAAATCCAGTAGACCTCTGCTTGTCCTTGTGTTTATATTGCTCTAGTTTTTTCTTTTTCTTTTTGCCTCAAAATATCCGTAGACCGTAGCATCCCCCTCCGAATTTCCATTTTATGCGGTCAACGACATTGTAGTCGTGCCATTTGAATATTTGATGATTTAAGTACAACGCATAATAAAGGGTTGCACGTTTTTGTACAACTTGAGCTCGACTAGTTTGGCTAAGGTTCTACCACTTTATCGTTTCCTTCCACGTGTTTAGTTCAACTTTAAAGTCTAGCTAGTTTTTTTTTAAAAAAAAAAATAGGCCTATCTCAAGCTTCACTCGAGCTTATTTTTAGCTAAAATCAACGAAAAATTATAATCTAAAAAGGTTGTAGAGGAGGCTCAAAGAGCCCATAAAATTAATCAAAAATGATTTGTAATATTTTTAGAAAATCACTCAAATTCTTGCAGAAAATGGCTACAAAGTGTGTTTGCCTTGTAATAAATTTATAATGGTATTTTTTATTTTAAATTTAAGCTGAAAAGAACAGTGCCATTGAGTTCAAGCCTACATTATTTGTCTATGTACCATGTACTTTTAGCGATAGGTTCTTAGTGTACCAATGTCATGTCTTGTTTCTCGTGCTTTACTCAATGTTGCAAACGCAATTCCTCTAAAGATGAATTTTAAATCAGGGTCCTAGTCGGGTATACATGATTGAAAACTAATAGTCTATATATCCATGAGTATATTATGTCTAGGGTAATTATTAAGAATGTTGGTACGTTGATGCGGTTGGTCCGATCCCGCCTTGGTTGTACTGCCCCAGCATGCCAACTTGGACTTCAGCATCATATCATATTGCCTTGTTAATTAGCTTCAAGACACTGACACATAAAGCAACTCCATTAGCCACTGCACAAATATCAACCCAATTGAAGATCTGCCACGCTGATACGATGGACGATATACATTATGCCTGTCTTTATAAGGGAATGGAGTGTGCACGCGGCTGTGATGGTTTATCGCACTTTGAGCTAGCACAACTTGCCAAATTGTAAAGTGCTCTCGCTGATAATTCCTAACCAGCTATACATGTGAAATTAAGGGCCGGAGATTACAGAATAAAAGTAGACTTTACCAAGGTGAGATAGACATAAAAAAAAAAACAAGTTAACTTTGCCAAGCTGAGACGGACATCTTGCCAAGATGCAGTGAACGATGGCTCCCCGCACCATCTGCTGCCGCGATCATCCTCGAGCATAGCCTCCATGGCCACGCATAGTGAGTCGGTCAGTCAGTGACACACCCTACATATATATATACCCAAACTGATGTGGTAAAACAACATGGGTGGTGTACGTAGATAGATTCTTCTTGTCCTCTAGTAGTAAGAGATTGCAAAGTCATTGGATTAAGTGCAATGTTTCCATGCATTATGTTAAACCAGTGTTCACCTAGTCGGCCGAATAGCACGACTAGTCGCTAGTCAGTCGACTAGCACGACTAGTCGCTAGTCGGTGGCAATCCGCATTGATCAGGGCCTGATCGGTGGATTAGTCGGTCAGACCGACTAGTTGGTCAAAGTCGGTCAAAATCAGACTAATCGGTGCTAGTCGGTCGGTTCAAGTCGGCGACTAGTCAGTTAGTTGGGCCGACTAGGATAATAAAAGTACACAGTCACACACTATTTACTAGTACACCAATAGTCTAATACACTTATACACTGTGGACCAAACTAGGGTTAGGCAGGCTGCTATATTTTGTTATCATATTGTATCCCCTTGCTTTTTAATTTGTTATGTCATATATGTGTGACTTGAGACCCAAGAGAAACTAAGAACTATCAACCATGTGGCTATGACTGTCTATTAGTATCAGTCTATGTCATTGAATTATCAACTATGTGGCTATGTCATATTTGTAAGTTGTGTGACTTGTATTATTATTTTTTGTATTATGTTTATACTTATTTGTATTAATATTTCTTGCTGGTCATATTGGAGTCTTCGACTAGTCTCCGACTAGTCGCTGACTAGTCGGCCTAGTCGCTAGTCACTAGGTAACCGACTGACTAGCGACTAGGTGAACACTGTGTTAAACATGTAAGGTTTACATAATTTGATGGTCTTGCTTAGGGGTGGATCAAAAGCTCGGGCTCGTCGCTCGAAATCGGATCGAGCTCGGTTCGGGATTGGATCGAGCTCGAAGTAATTTGAACCGATCTCAAACCGTGTCTTGAGCTTGGTTGTCAATCGAATCGATTCCGAGTCGATCTCGAGCAGCTCGGTTTTAGTTCCAGAACTCGAAAAAAACAACAAAGTGCAGGCCATATAATAGCCCAAAAGCTAACATCCCCACTTGCCACTCAGCCCACTCTAGTATATCCACTCTCCAGTCTCCACTCGAGAGTGCAGCACAGCTGCTCGTGTGCGACAACCGGCGGAGTGGAGGTATGTGGAGGGCGACAACACGGCGGCGTGGGGTGTCGCCTGGGGCATCATCCCTTCCAAACTGGCACCAACCATCTGGAATTCGAACATGGAGAACAAATGAAAATTCTTCACTTGACCTAGAGCCTAGGAGGCTTCACACAGCATATGACCTTGCTAAACAAGGTTGGCCACATAACCCGGTCTATCCTCTCTATGGTACCGGATCAAAAACCACATATCACCTTTGCGCCCATCGCCCTTTCTCGGCTCAAATGTGGCTAGAAATTCTTTGCACCTCCTGTCCTTCTGTTCTCGCTTGCCAACCAGGCACACTTTGAAAGGCCAGTGGAAGGAAGTCGTTGCAGCGCAAACATCTCTTCGACCAAAATAGAGTTCAACGGCCTCGTCATCTATATGGCGAGAAACGTCTGGAGCGAGCGGAATCGTCACATCTTTCCGAACCAATCCATCACCAACAATCAAATTATTTCAAAATTAGAGAGGACTTCCTCATTTGGGGATAACGCCTCGCCTCTTTGTTTCGCGGTTTTGTTCGGTTCGGTTCGGTTGGGCCAAAATTTTTTTCCTACAAACTATTCAGTGTAGTGTTTTGTGGAGTAATAATTTTTCGGAGCTTTATAGGATTTTATTGAAATATCTTTAAAATATTTTTTAAATCTTTTTATACTGTTATGTTATGATTCTTAGCTTTTAGTCCAACCAAATTGAACCGATCAAAACAGCGAATCAAGAGCCTACCTCTTCTCCTATGTATAGCTTTTTTTTTCTAATATTTAATGAAATGACAGGTATCTTCGCGCTCGCTCAGAAAATAGACGGCACGTCGTTTGTTCAGCTATCCGCCTATCTCGGCACGTACGTACGGCTGCGCATGCATGATCCACACGTGTCAGATATTGTATTGACCAAGCAGCTAGCCAAGCGCCCAAGCCCAGCTAGCCCAGGCATACGCGGGGCCCATGCATGCAATGTTTTCACTCAGATCGTGATAAGGGCTTACGCCTTATACATTTGACCCTAGTGTAGCGTAGCGTGGTGTTTCAGTAAACTTTTAGAGCCTTTAAAGAAAGGTTTAAATGTTATAAAAAATAACTTTAAAATAGTTCTATAATTCTTTAAGAGAACTACTAAAAACATGAGAAAAAACGTTACAAATTATTACACCAAATAAGCTATATAAAAAAGATAAATTATACTAAAAAGCTACGCTACACTGCGGCAAGCTGGAATGTATATGGCCTTATTGTATGCAATCGGTCAAGACCTCTTTCTTCATTGTAGGACGAAAAAATGTTCCTGTCACGGCCAATTTGGATTTGGTCGCGAATGGCGTCAGCACTCGGGACTCGGGCGCGGGGGCGTTTGCATCTCTAATCCGAATGTACGCGTGTGGCGTTTAAAAGTCAACGAGGGGTTGGAGGAACCTTGGGAAGCACATAGCGTGAGTACGATGGAGATGTTAATAAGGTACGTAGGAAAGGGCTGATTTTCCTTTCCTTTTGTCACGACGAATGAGGCATGCCGTTTAAAGCAGCTCCAACAATTCATCTAAGTCTCTACTCTAAGACACTATTTACGTCCTCACTATTTCTCTGAAATTCCTTCACAATTTATACTACCCTTTCAAAAGCTCTCTTCCTTAGCACATTCTCTATTCAATGCTACGATATTTTTATAGCACCATCGATCCGGAGTTGCTCGCAGGCCTCGTTCTTTTGAGTTGAAAGTAGCTAAAAATTTTAAAATGAAAAAATTTAGACCCCTCGAGAAAGAGGTCCTGGAGAGTTTTTTTTTTAAAAAAAATAAAAACTCTAAGAAAAACCATTTAAAATTTAAAAAAATGATTACAAAATATTATATCATTTGATTTGTAACAATTTCTAGTGTTAATTTTTATTTTAAATTTACCTATAAAAATAGCCATTTCCGGTGTTGTTCTTTAATACTATCTCCGATCAATAAAACAAGTCGCCGTTGACTTTTGAACACTCTTTGACCATTCGTCTTATTCAAAATATTAGTGCAAACATGCGTAAATATAAATTATGCTTAAAGTACCTTTAATAATAAAACAAATCATAAGAAATTAAATGATAAATTACGTAGTTTTTTGAACAAGACGAATGGTCAAAGGCGTGTCCAAAAATCAACGACGACTTTTTTTATGACCGGAGGTAGTATTAGTTTAACCCGGGAAGAAGACTCAAATGGCTACGTAGTTCGGGCATGCATCATCCACCTCTTGCACGCCGCATCTCTCCACACACACACGTATGCGAAGCGCCCAAGAGTCGTCCATAGCCACGTCAAAGTGAAGCAGCAGATAGCGAGATGCGACGCGAAGCCAGCACGTGGGCACGGACATTGTTCAAGGCTTCAACCGTCTCGATGAGCTGGCGGTAGGTAGCCACGGTCGCTATTCCAATTAAAAACTGGTTTAGACTTGACCATGGGGATCGATTTGCACACCTCTCACGTCCATACATAAATCCAACCTTTTTTTTTTGGAAGCAAATACATAAATCCAACCGAGCAATCCAATAATGCCAATGCAACCAGCACGCGAAATTAAAATCTACAGTACGCTACGGGGGAAATGCAAAAATGACAGCGTTTGCCAAGTTCATTTACAAGAAATCTGCATGCAGCTTCACAGATATATATGCTACCCAAAAATTCTCGGACCATCTTCAACGGCTTTCACAATGAAATTCTGTTCACTTCAGTAGCTTTAACAGAATTTCTTCGTGTCTCTCTGTTTTTTTTTTACGATTTCTTCGAAGCGATGCTATTGAAAATGGTAGAAAATGAAAAGAAATAATGTGAGAAGAAAATAGAGAAATAAACGAAATGAAGAGAAAATGGTTGGAGACGATCTCGCAGAAACATCGCCGAGACCAAGAATGACCTGCCTGCCTGGGCGCCAATGCTGCATGCATCACCTGCCTTCCTCGATGACGGAGCTCAAGTACGGCGCCGAGTTGGCCGGCGTGGTCGGTCTCGCCGCCAAGCTCGCCTGCGCGCTGCTCATGTAGCTGCTGTTGCCGCCCTTGATCTGCCACTCCGTGATGTAGCTCGGCTTCGCCACCACCTCGCCGGCCTCGCCCGCCTCGACGTCACCGGCGAGCATCGACACCACCCTTGACATGGACGGCCGCTGGTGGGGCGAGCCCTGGGTGCAGAGGAGCGCCACGTGGATGGCCCGGAGCACCTCCTCGCTGTCGAACTCCGCGAGCCTGGGGTCCACAATGTCCAGAGGGTGCTTGTTCTCGTACAGCTCCCAGACCTGAAAGCATCGTTGATGTTTCAGGGCAAATCAGATTGCTATACAATTGTTGGAAATGAATGAAACATTTTTAGCTCTTGTACATTAATCGGATGCGTAATTCGGATGCGTAATCGAGGTTTCATGCTATGTTCAAATACTAGACTACTGCAGAGAATTGGACACACTAATACCAATTGACTGTTTGGTTGCACGAGCCATCTCAGCCTGGCCGGTATAAGTTAGCCAGGCTGTGATGAACAAGCTTAGCACTTTACTTTTTGCTGCAGATCTTTTAGATAATGCGAGACATCTCAATAATATGCCAATTTTGTTGTAGATTGTACAGAAACCCGGATGCTTCCTCTCTTTTCTTAGGGTCTAGAGTTCATCAGTGAGCTTACCCATTCTAAAATATAAATCTTGTCTTCATCAAGTTTGTCATCATAGTTTGGCCTTCCAGCTAAAGTCTCCAATAACACCACGCCAAATGCAAACACGTCAACTTTTTCAGTCATATGGCCTCTCATGGCATACTCGGGTGCAAGATAACCACTAAACAAAGGAGAGAGAAAAACTGCCATTAGCATATGCGTGAAAACAATCTGCAAAAATGAAGTGAGCAAGATGGAAACGAACTCACAATGTGCCAGCAACTTTTGTGCTGACATGTGTCTTCTTGTCATCATAAAGTTTGGCGAGCCCAAAATCTGAGATCTTAGGATTGAGATTGGTGTCAAGTAACACATTGCTTGCCTTTATGTCTCTGTGCACAACACGGATGCTAGACTCTTCATGAAGATAAGTTAGGCCTCTTGCAATGCCTAAGCATATTTCAAATCGTGTTGGCCATTCTAAGTTCAGCCTCTTATTTCCTGCAAATGAAGGTTAGTAAGTCTCTGTGATAAACTTGAGTTTTCATATTACTAACTAATTGCATAAAATTGAAAGAACTTGTACCAAACAATGCTTTATCAAGGCTTCCATTCTCCATGTACTCATAAACCAGAAGTGGATTGTTGCCCTCAAGGCAGCAACCATATAGCTTTACAAGATTTCGGTGTTGCACTCGAGATATTGTCTCTATTTCTGTTGCAAATTGCTTTTTCCCCTGGTGAGATGTTTGAGATAACTGCTTCACTGCCACTACCCTTCCATCAGCTAAATTTCCCTGTTAAGAAGGTGTCATTTTTCAATGATGCAAGTTTTAGGTGGTGCCTTGTGAAACACCATTTGTTAGAAATGCAATGAAATAGATTTATTAAAATGCATGTGAAGAAACTGCAAATACAAATTAAAAAATAGGCAAACAGATCTATATTTTGATGTACTACCTAGAATAACAGAAATTACTTTTAGAATTTTTTAATGCAAAAACTTTCATAATTAAAATATATAGAAAATTCAAGCCTATGTAAATACTGGATGAGCAGACCTTATAGACTGACCCATATCCTCCTTCACCAAGAAGGTTACTAGCACTGAAATTTTCAGTAGCCGACCTTAATTCACCATAACTGAAGACATTAGGTCTTCCCACAATACTGTACAACTCTGTAAAACATCAAGACATAAAAGCTATAAGAATATTTAAAGAAATTCTTTGCTTGGCCAAGAATACATTGTGAGCCTACTATATCTAATACCTTGTTGCTCCAGTGATAGTTTTCTCCTTTTCTGCCTCCACACAAAACATCCAGCAAGTGCTATCAATCCGAAAACTGTCACACCAACTACGACTCCAATAATTGCACCTGTTTTACTACTAGTCTTCTTTTGTGCTGTACTACGCACTGTAGGGGTGAAATCTGACAAAAAGTTCACTTGTTAGAAACATATGCTGTCACATCAAAATCAATATATTCAAAGTATGGTTAAACAAAAGGGCTTACTGTGTGCATACTAGTTGGTGTATTACACATTGAATGTCAGGTTATGCATGTTTCAGGTACTCTGCTTTCCAAAACGTTCCTTGGAAAAAAATGCAAGACATAGCTTACATTCCTAAGTACTTTATTTTTTAGTATATTTCATTTACTAGTTCCCTTTCGGATATTTTGCTAATCAATAGAAAATAAACTTGCAAGAAAATGAAAGTTTTTACTTAATTTTTCCATTCTGTTTTGGTCAAATAAACCTGAACACGGTAAATTTTGAACAAAGCCTGGCTAGGATGTGTTTCCACGATATTAAATAAAATGAGAAAAACTTCGCATCAAGTAAGGATTAAATGATGTATGTAGGATTTCGACCCTCATTTATATAAAATGCTCTGAATTTTCATTGTTTATATTTGAAATTGTATTGGATCACAGTTAGTGCAAATAAAAATGAGCTGTCCAACTTGTATTTGAAACAAAACATAAATAACCTGTGGAATTTATGGTACAGTGCTAGAACCATTATTTTAAGGCGCAAGTTTTTTTCGGATGAAATTCAAGTCACAAGTTAAGGGGAGTACTTGGAGTTGCACTCAAAGCTGAGATTGCAGGCCCGTAGTATCCTTGGCTAGGAATGCAGCAAGTGCCCTTGCCAGCCCAGAAGAGATGAATCTCAAGAAAGTTCTTAGTGACTGGAATAGTATATTTTCTCATAACAGCAATGTAGGACTTCCCCCCAGCTGCCTTCTTTATGTCAAAGTTCTGCTCCTTACGCATACCCTATACCAATAGCATAAAAAAAAATCTTAACTAGGTTATAAGCTAAGAGCATTGATTACCAGCAATAACGGAACCGACCTGGACATAAATATCAAAAACCCTTCTCCCTCTGCTCTTCCAAGATTGTGAGTCTGGAAAGTCAAACTCTGCAAATTGAAGTGTGACTGTGTAATTTCCATTCTCAAGTCCAATACCGTAGTATCTTAAAGATGACGACGACATTCTTGCAGTTTGGAACAGTTCTGTATCAAGCGTATTCTGGAACTGGCGTGAACTATAGATTTTATAAGTTCCATTTGTTGCATCCATGAACTTTCCAACGTTGCTAACACCCCATGTGGGTGATCCTGTAACATAATATGATGCAGGTCCAAGATTTGCATCGTCAGATTCGTACATGGAACCATCTGAGCCTGATATGGATCGCCGGCTACCACAATCCACAGCAAAAGAGGAAGCTGCAAGCAAATTAATTTATTCAATGTTGGTGCCAAATTTGTAAATATGTGGCTGCAAATCTAGGTTCCTCAAGTAGGCACATGCTCGAAACTGCAAAGGGTGGAAGGCTTACACCGTGGAGAACCAAGAAAACAGGGTGTATCTCGCTGAAGGCACTCCAGCCCAAAAGGCAAGACACTGCAGATGTAAAGCAACATTTTGAACATGACATCGAAGCTGAGAAAACCTAGTAATTATGATTGGCATCTTTGACTTAAGTGATGTCTGATGAAGAATTAGAATACTTACGAACCTGTCATTGGATCTGAAATTGTTCCCCACGAAATTCCTGAGTAGAATGAATAATAAATTAGAAGGCAATGTCATACTTTATATCATATCTAGGGCTTCCTTGATAGAGTTCATATTGCAATGAACTTTATTTAGGGATAAATAACTGGCTTGGTTTTGAGCCAAGCTCAATTACAAAGTCTCGTTCCACAAAGAATATGAATCATAGGTGATTTATAGATCCAACAGTTTGATAAATACATAATATTTTCTGAAAAGGCTTAAATACTTATAAGTAGATGCATCAAAACAGCCTTTTAGATTTATCAAACAAGATCATAGCTTATTCATGTGTACTTATAACATAATAAGCTAGCTCACTGACCTAGCCTAGGCCAAACGTGCCCTTAAAAATGTTCAATCAGGCAGTAGAAGTTTGAAAAGTTGAAACTTACCATTGAAAATTATTCTGACTAGCCCAAGAAGGAAAGCTTCCAGACAGCTGGTTGTAAGAAAAATCGCTGCACAAATAAGAATATCAAAACACAGCATTAGGCACTAAATAAAATACCTTCCTGCATTTTATGGTGCAAAGGAACTTGGATCACATTGACATACTAATTTTTAAGTGAAGACCCTGTTGAACTTGGAAGGTTTCCTGAAAGGCTATTATTCCCAAGAAATCTGGTCACAGCGAAATTTGCAAACATTAGCAAGATACGTAATGAATATATACTGTTCCTAGAGATAAGCTTTCGAAGGAAAGATGATCCATACAAGAATGAAAGTGCAGACATATTCCACAGGGTTTGTGGCACTTGGCCTGTGATATTGTTAAAACTCAAATCCCTGTAACAGTAAAAAATGAGGGAAAGAGGTCGTCCAACAATGCATAGTCCACAGTGTTAAGTAACTTGCACAAAAGGGACTTCACTGCAATTTATTGTAGACAAAAACAAAACAATTCTTACAGTAAGTTTAATTTTGTGAACTTTGAAAAGTCTATTGATCCAAGACTATCAGATATCCTACAGTTCCTCAAAATCCTGCAAAGAAACATGCTACATGTTTTAGAATTTAACAATTTGGTTGAACTACATCAAATTTTAAAATGTCACTTGAGTCATTAAGTGAATGACAAGTAATGTATACAGGGTGTTCAATGATGTCATGTTACTGATGAATGCCAGAGAAGAAGAACTCCCGTTTGCTATATCACCGATTCGTCTATGCCACAAATATAGATTGTTAGTATTTTCCAGCTGAACCTTAATATATAAGGACGACAGTCAGTTCATATTGCTAGTGGTAGGCACTTACAAGCTTGTCATGTTAACAAGGTTAGAAAGAGTAGCTGGAAGTGGACCTTGAAAGGAATTCCCTTGAAACCGCCTGTACATTCACAGTTCTAGTTGTTATGCATATCACTTGCATTCATCTAGAGGCCAATAGACAAGTACATACTACATATACATGTACCTTACGATACAAAAGGAAAGCCCATGTAAGGCAATATCTAATACCCTTAACACTAGTTAGTTTTTCAAAGTATCATTTCTTTTTGGATGCAATAACACAATACTGAAAGAAGGGAGATGCCAATTATTTGAAAAACAAAAATGTAGCAAACTGTACACATGTTTTTCTGTAATAATACAGACAATATGTAACATGTCCAAAATGTATTTACAGTTGTAGTCATACAAATCATTATATGAAAAGATATTAGTGGCAATCTTACAGTTCTGTCAAACTCCAGGTCCCAATATAATCTGGTATCGGCCCAGTAAAATCGTTATCTGATGCCCACCTGAAAACATAAAACAATATCAGATAAGATTGAATGGCATATAAAATAAATGCCAACGGTGCAAGTTCTACAGGCATACAATGTTTCCATTCTTGTAAGCTTGGAAAATGATGATGGCAGCGGACCACTTAAGCCAGAACTATCAATGTACCTGCAATTGAGAGAGACAAGAACAACACATGTTACCTATGGAGCCGAATAGTCCAAGCGGAACGGAAAATATTGTTTTCTAGAAGAAAAGGGATGGAGTTCCCAAAAAATTAGTCTAAGACATACAATTGCCTGAGTTTGACCAGGTTCCCTAATTCTGAAGGAAGGGAACCATTTAAATTGTTTGAGCCAAAACCCCTGAAAAAACACCACAAAATCTTTGTCAGCAATATGAACTTGTAAATTGGAATTTCTATATAGGAAGCATGAGCAATGTTGGTGCAGTTACTCTTCCCTACAATGTTTTACTACAATTTTCAAATAAGTATAGCACAAGAAATAAATACGTCGTTTGTAACTCCATTCACAACTATGGACTCTATTACTGGATAATGCAAACTTGATGTTGTTAGTATGTTTTATGAATTTAAAACACTCATTCATGTCATGAATATATTAAAAGTGACAGTGCATAAGATATGTTAAGAATTATGTTTTTTTCATGACTACAAATTTAGTAGACATATCTTATGAAATAGGGTCATGAAATTATGAAAAAATATATATCTTACAGAGATTCAAGATTTGTAAGGTTCCCAAGCTCCTTTGGAGCAGGCCCAGATAATGCATTGATGCCCAAACTCCTAGTGTGTTGAAGGGAGAAAGTGTAAGGCTTCATGCAAAAGGAAAAAAATAAAATGAAATAATGCTTGTAATCTCTAATCTTACAGGTACTGCATAGCAGTCAATTCCCCAATAAACGATGGTATAGGCCCTGTCAAGTAATTTTGTCTTAAATCCCTGAAACAAACATCAGATCAGATGTCAATAATAACATGAGCAATCATCAGTATGCGCTAGCAAATACAAAATCATCACTAAAATACAATTGAACCATCCTTATGACGTTTTGGACATTAACACGGCCTTCACAATACAACTTTGATCACTAATTATCAATGCAATTTATTTATAAAATATAATAAATGATATTATGGGAGTGCTTTTCGAGAGGAATCTATATGTATGACTTTATTCACAGATAAAAGTTTTTAAACTTTGACTTAGGACATGCCTAAAACGGCATGTTTTTAGAACCGGAGGAAGTATTACTTAGAAAGCTCTTTCCCATTTCGCGACATTAAATATACTAGCACAATAGTATAACTCATATCTAACCATTCATTTAGAGTAGCCCAAACAAAAAAGATACTATCATGGTAGTATAAATAGTAACGTGGTAGTATAAAAATTCAAAATCAACCTGAGCCTTTAGATCAAGAGGAATGGATGGCTCGTATTAATTTCATTGTACCATAAAATTACTAAGATACGATGCTTTGGCACAAAAACCATTTCATGAAAGAAAGTTGAGAGTTGGTACAAATTAGTTAAGCGCGTGAGGTTCCGAAGCTCCTCCGGTATCGGGCCAACCGCATCCACTGCGTATATTTTCCTGCATCGACAAGAACCTCCATCAGTCTAGACCTTCTAAATCCAAGCCATCGCCATTGTTCGATCAGGCAAAAAATACGGTATTAATTTATTTACAACCGCAAACATATGACATGGACCAGACAATCCGTCGAGCACCTGGTACGCGGGGGAGGGGCTTACAGCTTGGTGATGTGGCAGACGGTGGCGTTGTTCCGCACGGAGCAGTCGCACTTGATGGCCGGGTTGAAGCTGGGGTTGTCGTCGATGACGGTGCCGTCCGTCGCCGCGCCGGTGCAGGGGTCGCCGCTGATGTTCCATTGCGTGTCACGTGACGTCGCCGCCGCCTGCCCGAGCTTCGCGAACACGGCGTTCAGCGCCGCCGCTGCGAGACACAGAGAGAAGACAAGCCGCATCAGAGACGGCCTCCCATTCACACGAGGCGCGACGACCGTCCGATGGCCGGCATCACGCCGATCTGACGGCCAAGAAGAACCGCGCCGGAATCTCGAAACCAGGAAGCGGACACACGAGGTTTCTGACTTGGTGTGGCCAGCCGAAAGTCAAAAGCTAAAATATGATATGGATTTTTAATGGATCGACGTGCCCAAATTGACATTCCAACCCAAACCTTTGGAACCAGCTAGGTTCTTGGAATTGGAACACAAAGGATAGATCTTTATCGAGAATAGCTCATGCTTTTGATCAGAACAGGTCGTGCCTGCGATGATTCAGCAGCTAGTCCCAGCTCAAGAAACAGGAAAGAAATGGGGATGGTCATTCAGAGAAGCTCCCGCTTCTGCAGCGCAAGAGAAAGTCAAACCGGAGAAGAACAACCATGGAGCTCGCGATTGCTCGACCAAGAAGAAGAAGAAGGAGGAGGAGGAGAAGGATTAAGTAATCATCAAGAGGAAGAATATCGTTTCGTTCCAGGTGCATGGTTCAGAGATTCAGTGTGGCATGAGGTCTCATCACGAATGAACACATCAGAATTCAGAAAACCATATCGTTTCAGGAACGATCGAACCGGGCATGCAGGCTCGTCGATTACTCAGTACTCACCTTCGGTTGGATCGGTCCTTGGCGCTGGCGCTTGCTGAGCCTGAGCCCGGGCGACCGCTGCTGCAAGAAACAGCAAGAGGAGCGATACTGCAGGACCATGGAGCTGCATGCTCGAGCTCGACCTGCACCTCATCTCCCTGATCCCTCTCCTCTCTCTATCTAGCTTAGCTTGACCCCTTCCTGTATTATACAATCATATATGATAGAGTTGAGGCAGCGAAATAGCTAAGCCTTGGCCCTTGGAAAGGGACGTGTGTGTATTAAGGACCCCTCGGAGGGAGACATACACTTGTAGTAGGTGTGCAAGTGCAACGAGCAACGAGCAACCTGTTTTTTGTTCAAATTAATGGCGACTGTGGGTTCGACCGGTTCTAACATCGTCTTACACAACTCTGATTTGTCGATAAGCATAGTATGGTTTAACCTCGAACGGTTAGCCATCAAACCGTTGAGGCGTTCAACCTCGGTTTATATGGTCGGCTCGGAGAATTGGCTTGATGAAAGTTACACCAGGGGCGGAGCTACATGCGGGCCCTTTTTTGGTCCATGGTTTTGATTCGGTTGCAAAATTTTTTTTTTTTCATAGATCATTCACTATAACATTTTGTAATAATTTTTAAAACTATGTGGAGGTTTTTCTCAAAATCTCAAAAAAAATTAAATTAACCTTTTAGCCCTTCCAAGTTTCTTTTTAAGGGGGGCTCAATTTTTTCAACTATAACCAAAACCAAACCACAGCCGTGAATCAAGGAGGACATCAATCAGGACGGTGCGCAGAAATCTAGGCATAAAAAATATGTTAGCAAGAATTAACTCATATATTTTAATGTGTGCACCTCTAAAATTTAGGTCTTGTTCTTTTCAGCGTATCGTTGTGTTGGCATAATACTGTAGCAAATTTGAGAGCCCTCGAAAAGATGTCTAAAGATTATAAAAAATAATTAAAAATAGTTTTAGGATCTTTGAAAGGACTACTAAAAGTCACGAAAAAAGTGTTACAAATTATCACAAACATATAGGCTATATAAAGATAACAAAATTTGCGACAGTAATACGCAAGTAACGCAACGGCACGATACGCTAAAAAGAACAAGGCCTTAATATCTTGTACATTCGAAAAGAAAATTCAATCACTTAGGGTACGAGTGAACCGTTGTCACATTTTGTCTGGCTCCGCCTCCTCCGAAGCGATGAAATCCTGGCCATGGCATGCATGCCCATCACTGCTATGTACATATATTTTTCTATCTTATATTTTATTACCTATCTAGTGAAACGGTAATTTGAGGAAAAAATAGAGGGAGGAAAAGGATAGCATTGGGAATGCCTTAACGCCGCGGCTGATTGGCGCAACAATCATATGTGATGTGCGCGGTTGCAAGCGATGAAATATGCTTCTTCTCGGCATTTCCTTCCTCCCTCCCTCCCTCGCTTGCCCCTGTACGGACGGCGGCGCCATGTCGGGGCGTTTCTGGAATTAATGGTCCGTACTCCGTACCGTATGCATAGATTGAAAGCAGGTTTGAAGTTTCTAATTGCAGGGGCAGCTCGTGCGTGTGTTATTATTAGCTGGTTTCACACTTCACGGCGGCTTTGACACTTCCACTACGGCATGCGCGGCCGCGGGTCCAGAGTACAAGAAAAGATCTTGATGCTGTGGTGGACGTGTTCCAGGCGAGGAAAGATCTTGCTGAGGCTTTTCATCACGGTTCTTTTCGGCTTAAACTAAATTGAATAAAAATTTATTATTTTTTATGAGCTAAACAATGCAGTGATTTATAGTCCTTTTTTTATAGAGTTTTAAATAGTCCTTAAATCACTGAAAATAATTTATTCACAATTTTTTGAACTCTTCGAGACCACATCCTCGAGAGATCATGACTTTCTCATATTAGAACTTTCGACAACTTTAAACTGAAACAAACAAGTTTTTTTCTTAGCCTCATGGTTGAGAGATAGGTGTATGGAATAGCGAATATTTTCATGACGGTTGGTGGCACCGAGATCTGAGGGCACGTTCAATGAATTCTCGCTTCACTGTTCACAATGATTCAGCTTGCAACATATATCAACACTGGTTCATGCTACATGTTACATGGTGAACATGGACTGAACCTTTCTGGAGATGAGATTGAAATACCAACTTGCCAAAATCTATGCAAAGGCCAGACTATCTTGCCAAAATATATGCAAGGGCCCCACTGTCCGTGTGTATATCATGGCTCTTCAAATCTGTACAGACTGTACTGCAGGGAATGCTTTCTCACGCCATGAACAGCTGGTTGAGAAGCGTCAGGTTTTCCTAAATGTTGGAGCCATCATCACCATTTCAGTTCTGCTACTCAGCTCCAGACATGTGCATGTCTTTGCCTCTGGTTCTTGCTGCACCGTTCACAATGATCTTCTGAAAAGGGATAGGAACCAACAGAGAGCCGGTTGACAGGTCCATCTCGATCACAGCTGCATCACTGCCAATAGTCAGCCCAGCAGTGGAAGTAATAACAAGCTTGCAGCCGGCCATTCCAGCAATGTCACCTGGTGATTGCAACAAGGCAAACAGCAGGGATAGCTATGGTAAAAACATTGAAAAGGCTAAGAAAAGCCTTCAACTTGGGGCAGGATTTTTTCTGGTTCTTCTTAAATCATTGGACGTGCTTTCAGCGCCTGCTTGTCCCTGCTGCGTTTTAGATCTTCTGGTTTTGGACCTGCTCGGTTCCATTGTGCGAGAAGAGGACAACTGTTGGTTTGTTCTGGATCCCGTGCGCTTTGCATGTTCTGGCTTCAACTTTGCTCTTGCCGACTTGCCATTAGAAGATCCCTGTGACTTCTGCGTTGAATTTGCACCCTGTTTATCCACCTGTACTAATCCTTGTTGGATCTGCCTCTGGTCATTATTGTCTTGGAGCTCCCCAGAAACTGGTGTTAAAGTTCCCTGCACAACGAAGCAAGTAATAGGTGTAAGCAAACTTAAGAGAAGAAAAACAGGTAACATGCCGAGAAGAAAGGTTCAAGCACATTGATAATTTTAACTGTGATTTCACCATCAATTATTGATAATTTTAAAATTACAAGGAACACATGATCAATACATTTGAAGCCTCTTTTGTTGATTCAGATAAAACCAAGAAATGAATTGGTAGTCATATAAGATAAACTTCCTGAAATATAAGCAACACAATGCGACCAACTATATTCAATTTCAATGATGCATGGTAGGACAGTAGAAAAATCACAGTACAATGGTACACCACAATCATGAGCATTTGCTGCCTATCAGAAACCACAATCATGAGCATTACAATGCTACCATATGTGTGCCAAAAAATACCTCGTTTTGAGTCAAAGAGGGTTCCACACTCTGAACTTGCTCCTCTTCAGAATCATCCATTTCCTCACATTCAAACTCAACATGCTGACTATCGTCCTCAGAATCACTTAATTCTTCTTGTTCCATTACAATGCCTTGCATTGATTCTTCGTTGGGCTCTTCAATGCAATGGTGAGAAGTACCATTACCAACCTCTGACCCTGAAATACTATGTCTGTCCTTCACAGACCCTTCTGGCTGAATGACTGATTTACCGAGAGTACCTCTAAAGTCCTTTGCATTCCTGAAGTCCATTGAAGAACATAAATGAATGTCCAAGTCAATATTGTTTTCCCTCTCACAAGGGCTAGTGGATGCTTGCGTAGCTCTTGGCTGGTCATCTACTGGTGGTTCATTCATGTTACACTCAGATTGATTAACAGACTGATGATAGTCAGCTTCTGATACTTCATTATGCGTATTAACTTCAGTTCTTTGCAGTAGAGGATGGAAGTCAATAATATTAGCATTGGCAGGAGTTCCATTTTCAACGGAATATGTAATCTGTTTGCTTCTTTTCTCAATTTGGACTCTTTCAAAGGGGAAAAGATCATATTTTCTCGAATGATTAACAAGATTTTGGACCGGATGACTATATGGCACTTCTTGAGGATACTGAAAAAGCAAAGGATGCATCTGAAAATCTTGCTCAGAACCATTTTCCGTCGCATTTCCATTGGACATTCCATTCTGTTGTAATCTAGCACTAGTACTAAGATCAGGGAACAGGTTTAGCTGTCTATACACACTTTCTGTAAAGGTTGGAGGCGGTACACAAAACAAACCCTTTGCTGCATTATCCGAGCTGCCATTAAAATTTGCTGCATTATGATGAAGTGCCGCCTGGGATATCACACGAACAGAAGGAGGTAGGTTTACAGGAGGCAAATCTGGGGCCAACTTGACCACATGGCTACCTTTCTCTTTGCACAATTGTGAATCTTGCAGTTGGTCTGAAGAACCACCTGACACACAATCAGAAGTGCAATAGCTAAAAGGGCCATATGAGGAGGTCAAGTCAAGTTTCGTACTGTTCCCTTTTTGTTCAATGCAGTCACCTGCAACACCACATCTGTCATTGAGGGTGGTGCCTGATTCCATCATGATGCTTTTTCCAGCATTACTTGATAATGACAGCTGAAAAGGTATAATATTCAAGCTCCTATTCTCTGTGTCTGCCAAGAAAGCTTCATTGACATAGGAATCATCATCATTTTCAACACCCTCAGTAGCATTGTCATCAACCTGCCATAAAAGTATTAAAAATAGCTCAGTGACATCATTGTACATGGACATGGATGTGTGCATGAGAATGTTAATATCTTGTGAGGTCAAGACACGCACTAACCTCCTGTCTGTGAACTACTCGCGAATCAGACATGGAGGCTCTCAATTTTCTCCTCTTTGCTTCATAGGATCGTCTCTTTTCTTTTGAGGCTTCGCTTTTACTGTAGGATCTCTGGATTCCAGTGGCAACTCTCCATTGACGTTGGAGCAGTGAAGGATCTCTATATGGCACGACAAATCTCCAAACTGATGTCCAATCATTTTTGAATATCTTGAGCCCCTGACATCACCAGCAGGTAAGGAAAAAGTGTAAGTGGAGACATATTAAACAAGGAAACAAAAGATAGCAAAGCAGATAGTCACAAATATAATCACCTCCTGAATACGCTGTATCTCCTCAACGGTCAAGGGAGAAGCCTTCATACGGCGCACGTCCTGCATTAATTCAGGCAAAAATATGCTTAGTTCAAGAATATGATCACGATTTCTATTCCAAAAGAAGAGTAACCAAATAGCTCAACATATACTTCCTATTGTGAACACTTACCTTAATCGGATTATCAGAAGCTTTGGAGGAGCTGCGGTTCTTCTGTCTTACAAATATCTGCACAAAAAAAAGAAGAAGCTATGTTACTGAAAAGCATACAACAAACCGCAACAAGAAACCTAAAGATTTGGATCAACTGAAAACTTTAGTCAAGAGACTAAGAACAGATCATGATTGAAATTTCGCCAAACTAAAACAAAGAACAGATCTTAATTTTTTATAAAAGAAAGCAACCAGTTGTATCAGTTAATCATTTATTAAGAATAGATATATTTCAGGCCACCAGTAATGCCAGCATGAAAAATACTGACTACTATGTCAATACAATCAAAACAACACTCTATAAGACTGATTCTATAAAACAAGTTCCATTCTTTTCATGTAATCAGATTAAGTCCTTTGTTAAAAGGAGTAATGCTTGCCAAACAAATGATCAAAGTACTGACTAATTGTCGCATAAAAATATATACTAGGAAAAAAGTTTTTTTTTTAAAGAAATCAAAGTAAATTTTGCAACCAAGAAAGCTAAGCAATAATAACACCTGATGCTTGGATTTACAAGGAAGAAAGCGCTTTTGAATCGCTCCCCAGTCATTATTATATTCCAAAAGTCCAAGGGCTAACAATCTGCAGGCCAAATATAAACTAAGATTAAAATTTCCGTGAGAACAACTTATAAGAACTCACGTGTAGAAGCATGCACATGAAAAGGGATAATGCATGATACATTATTTAGCAAGTGGAATAAAAAAAATAGAAAAATTAATACGATTAAGGTCACAAAAGGAAGATATGTTGAGAAAATAATATAAATAAGAAACTGATAGCTGCAATCCAAACATCTTAAGTGAGTCAACAAATTTCATAAACCAATGCCAGTCATACAGAAGTAAAAACAGTGCATATTTGAAGAATGACTTCAAAACCTCTTCACTAAGCATCCCATGGTTTCTTAAATATTTAATCCATAAAGCAAGAAAGTGTGATGAAATACACGGATATATACAATTTACGAGAGAGAGAGAGAGAGAGAGCAATGTAAGAGTTTATTTATTTATTTTTGGAGAAAGATGTAGCATACCCGTCCTCAGCATCAGTAAAAAGCACTCGATTGGCCATAGCTACAGAAGGCGGCTTATGAGGAAATAGTGAAGGATTGAAAAGTGGGAAGAATCTCTGTGCTAATCTTGCGATATCAAATGGAACAAGAGCAACCGACCCCTTTTTACTACTATCAACAAGGGTGGCAGCTAATGATTTCCTGTGCTGTAACTGCTCAGATGATATTGGAGACACTGTGGATACATTTTTTAATCTGCCTTGAGAAACATTGTTAGCATCTTTGCAAGTGCTAAGTACCATGGAAGGAAAAAGCGATTCTTTTCTGGAGCCATTATTATCAGCAGTACCATCCACATGGCTTCTTCTATACTTCATAACAGCTGTCAATTAAGCAGAGAAATGACGTTTAAGTGATGACGCAGAGAAATGACGTTTAAGTGATGACGAACAAAGTGAAGAACATTCTAGGAAAAATTAGATCAGGTAGTTATCTTTCTTAACTTACCAGTGGCAACATCACTTAAATAACTGAGGGCCACATGAAGCGGTGAGACGTCAAGGATGGACATAACAGGACTCTTAATTAATGGCACCCATTGGTATTCCAAGTTATCAGAAGAAGCGAAACTAAATGATGAGCAGAGATGCCGTAATTCAAAACAAAATTGTTGATGAGTGTTTCTCCTAGCCAATGCTTGATCACGACAGCCAACCAACTCAACTATCATCTTTTTAACATCAATAGCCACATTCTGTTTACATGGGTCAAGAACACAAAGAGAGAATGTTTGGATCAGGAGCTGAACATGCTCATATATCAACACATGCAATTGGCCAAGTTGCTGGTCAGTAAATCTATTCATGAAAGCAGCACCGTTTACGGGTAACAATAATGAAGGGGCAAGAGCATTCTGGGAAGTGTATTGGCATGCATAAGCATGCCCAGGAGCCAGCAATGCATGTGGAATATTTGGTAGAATTGGTCGTAAAGTAGATTTAGTCAATTCACAATGATAATTGCCTGCTCGAAACAACTTGTTATATTGTTTCTTCTGCCTAGTTTGAGGCCTATGACCATCTTTCTCATTCCTACCATTTGTGCCTCCATAGTTCTCCGCATCCTCATCACCATCACTTTCTAAGGCCTCCTCAATCTCGAGCTCAAAGTCAGCATCATTCTCATCTTCATCCTGGTTCTCATCCCCCTGGCAGACTTGTGGCTCGTTGCCTACACCAGATAGGACGGCTGCAAGAAACTTGCGGTATTCCTCTTCCTCATCGACATTATGTAGGTCACCTTCATCATCTGATTCCTGGAGAAAGGTCTCCAATTCCTCAAGTGAGTGATTTTCTAGAGAGTATCTTGCCCGTGTCCGCCTGCAGATTGCATCTTCCTCACTACCTTCAAGGGATAGATTATGAGAATTCTGCAACGTCGAGAAGCAAGCAGCTTCGCTTGGTAAGAATTCATTTCCCAATCCATTCAAGTGCTTTCTATTCTCACAATAAACCTGGGTTGAAGTGCTTTCTGAAATATTTTCTTTGCAGGCACCTTCAGATGACAATCTATTTTGTGCAAGTGCACAGCCACCTGTGTTTTCATTGCCAAGACTACAGTCAAGATAAACTTCACTGTTAGGTTGATTATCAAAACTAGTCTCCTCACAATCAGCCTCTGAGGTGAGGCTTGACGAGGTCTCAGATGGAGATCCTTCACTAAGGAAAGGATTGAAATCCATGTCATCATCCTCCACGTCATCATCGACTTCCATATTCAATGAGGCAAGAGCAGTTTAGCCAAACAGTAGAATTGCCTACAGTCAGCCACCCAATAGCTAATTGCATTAACAACACTAAAAAGTAAAAACAGTGTCTTTGCACAAAGACATAAACAAGATGTAACTTAGTTAATACCAATGCATGTAACAGCATAGCTCTCGGTGCAGGTGTTCCCGCGCGGCCCCTCACCTTCGAATACATCGGCGGCGAGTTGCTACGCCACGGGGCACGCAACGACAGTGGCGGATCCACCGCCCGGGCAGGGGGGGCAGCTGCCCGGGCTCCCGTGAATGTTCAAGGGAATTAGGGTTCATCATCAAAATAAAAAAAAGCTAAATTGTATATATTGAAAAAACACACAAACTATTCCGTCGAATTCGGATCAAATCCGAGATCACACGACGAGGGGAAACCAAACAAGAGAGAGAGAGAGAGAGGCGGCACTGGATCTGGGATCCAGAGGAGGTGAGGCAGCGGTACCAGAGGAGAGGCAACGCACAGCAGCGAGGCGGCGCCAACGAGGCAACGCACAGCGGCGAGGCGGTGCCAACGAGGAGGCAACAAGCGAGCGAGGCGGACAGAGGCGGCGGCCTGGCGTCGTCGTGGAGAACAGGAGGCGGCATCGGCAATATGCGTGGAAGAGGACGGCATCGGACATTGGCCAGCGAGACCTGGACATGGGCCGAGCCTAGTCCGACGAAAAGATAAATTAAGGCCGTGTTTGTTTCAGCTCAGAGTTAAGTTGAATTTTACTATATCAAATTTTGTTATTTTTTTATAGCCTACATGTTATAGTAATTTGTCGTTCTTCTCAAGATTGTAAAACTATTTTTTTAATCACTTTTTTAGAATTATTAGAGCACTTTTTGAGGATTCTTAATTTTTTATACAGTAAAACTCAACTTTATTCAACGCTGAAACAAACAACGTCTAAATTGTAGTTGGGCTAGACTTGAACTGGTTTTTGAAGCCCGATTGGTTGGGCCAATATGGGCTTGGGCCTGGTGTGGGAGCAGGATTTTTCAAGCCCGGCACGGTCGGTGCATAGGTCTAGTTTGAGCAACAGTTATGGTGGAATTTTTTTTTAAGAAACCAGCACAACATCTAAATCGGCTAGTTAATATCACCCACTACCAAAATATAAATATGGTCTCAAAAATTCTCGAGCCACACATTACACATACACATGTCCATCCTTCTGTTGGCTAATTCTCATAATGGCTATTTCATAGCTGCTAAATTATAAGACTTGAACAATTAATTATCATGTACACTACCTAGCATAAGAAAAGTTAATAATATTTATCTATTTAAAAAAGTTAGGATAGAAATCATTGTCCATATAATAAAATAATTTATTGATATGGAAGTGAAACACGAAGAAAAATGAAAATGTATAGGCTCAAGTCATTAGCAAGGTTACCGTTATGACTTGAAAAGCGAGGCATTGTTTTTAGTATTTTCACAATTCTTGTGCAGTTTTCCGCAATGCTTCAAGCAAGTAAGTCGCTAGAAAGGTTACCGTAGCGATTTGTGCGAAGCTTAGCATTGTTGAGATTATTTTCTCAATATATGCGCGGTGTGTGAGATATTGCAAAACCTTGGGTCTTATTGAATAAAAATGACACATTAAACATCCAACCATATAAGAAGTTGTATAGGTTCTGCAGAGCTGATTAACAAAAACATCGATGGACCCTACTTCGGTTATATGAAGTTGTGTTAACTGGGTGATGCCTATTTTATTCATAATAATACTCATGGTTTTAAAAAGACATCTGAAAGAAGATGTGTTAAAGAATGAAGTATTTGGAGATAGTATTTATTAATGTTTTAAAACCTTATATTAAAAAATCTGGTAAAATAATATAGAATTTGAAATTTATAAAGAATTGAATAAAAACACCTTGAATAAAGCCAATATTATTATTTGTCAATCCCTTCATATAGTTACTATTTAATTCCTGTTGGAACCTGCAAGTTAATACTTACCGTATAATCGGGAGAACTGTTTATTGTAAATGAACAAATCCATTTTTCGTTGCAGATTTTGAAATAACAGAAGAATAAATGAATCTTTTTGGCCAGGACTTCTAAGTCTTCCCTACATTATAAACTAGGAGTTAGAATTGTATATTGTACCTTTTGGTATTGTAACCCTATCTGTAAAATATCATAAAAGGAAATAAAGTGTGGTTATACAAACAATTCTGTAAGTTTTTTTATTTTAGATAAACAATTTCTAATATTTAATGTCCCCACAATAAAGAGACTAGGGAGCCACATTCTAATGTAGTTCTAATGAACTTTTTCGTAGTTTTCTGAATCTGTAGCATCTCCACTCACCGGGCATATAAAAAAATATCATTGCATAAAGAGACTAGGGAGCCTCTTCTTAGTGTAGTTCTAATGAACTTTTTTGTTTTTTGTTCTCTCGTTGCAACGCACGAGTATATTTGCTAGTAAGTAAAAAAAATAGGAATAAGATAAGATACAACGATCCTTGCTTGATTTTTTTGCAAACATAAAAGTACTAATTTTTCATAAATGATTCTAGATTTAGTTTTATATGGTTTGGAGTGCCACATGGAGACGACATAATGGTATAATAAGAATATAAATAAAGGCTTATTGTATTATCAAATCCCCTCCATCACATTATATTGTATTATCAAAACTCCTCCATCACCATTATGCTGGATTAGACCTCATTATCAAACTTATAATGAAATAAATTAGAGATTTCTGTAATACTCCCTCCATCTAGAATTGATCATCATCTAAGCATTTGTCACCAAGACCAAGAAGCACTTAACTTCCCCATATTCCATTTACTCTCCATATTAATTCCCCTAGTAATCGGTATGCATACGAATTTGATCAACATGCAAAGCATTTGCTCGCCTGTTTTGATTGGTGGATGCAGTAAAAAAGAGAGATTAGAGTGCGTCCATGCATGCAGAGCATTTACTCCCACAGCTTAGACGCTTATCAACTCTGGATTTTCATTTTTTGCTTATATGGTGATCAATTCTAGACGGAGGGAGTAAGTCATTATAAAAATAGAAAAATTTGTTAATAAGTTAAATATTTTGATTTTTAAGTTATATTTATTAGTTTGCCCAGACTTAAAAAATATAGATCCGCCACTGCGCAACGAGGCAGCGCAATGGGAGAGGTGTGTGGCGTCATGAGATGTGCGCAAGTCATTGGAGAAGGGAATGACGTTACCGAATTCACGATCTTCTTCGCTAAGAGGAAGCAAGCTTGCAAATTCTTCGTTCAAAAAACCCTAATTTACCGAGAAACTAATTAACCAGTGCAGCAGAAAGGGGTGAAATTAGGGCTTACAGGTCAAACCCGAGATTGGGCAACAAGGGAGCCCTTTGAGAGGCCCCGGTCCTGAAGAGCTCGCCGGCAGCGATCTCCACGAGCACTGTGCCAACGGCTACAGCGATGTCAACGGTGGTTTGTCCGTCAGTGATGACGGCGAAGCGTCGAAGCTGGAAGACGAAGCGCCAGGTTACCTCGCCGTGGGAGTGTGGGAGCCAGAAGGTGGAACACCGGGTATGGGCCACCAAGCTCTATGGCCCATGGGCAGAACATGTTTTGAACCAAAAAACATGTCACATTCCTACCCGTTTACCTAAAAATTGACCCGCCTCAACCCATTGCTATTTAGACCCGTTTTTACCCATGCAATACTAGCCCAATTGATTTCTTTTTTAAGATCCGTACTAGGAACTATATTTCATGCATGTTGCATGAAAAGCTTATTCCAAAAGTATGAAAAGATTGTTTTGGTTTTTAGACAAAGGATAAATTAGTTAATTTGAAATCTCTTTGCAATACATGTAAAGATACATATATTCATAGTTAAAAACCTATTTAATAGGGTGTAAAAGATTATATTTTCATAAAAATATGAAAGTGTAGGTTATGTTAATTGATTAAGATAACCCTTTTTCAAAACCCTTTTGCTACATGAGTGTATGAGTTCATGAGAGCTTATATTTCATATTTTCCTATAAACTGTCTTAGCGTTTAAAACCTCTATTTTCGTACCTTGAGCATCATTTAAATTTTAATGTGTTCTGCTTTCAAGAATGCTTGCAAATGGTGTACCTCCATATTTCAAATAATATGCCAAAATGTTAATGGTATCCTTTTAATAAACGTTTTTGTTTTCTAAATGGTTGCTTTGAAAGTATACTTGTATGCGATATTTATAAATTAAAATATATCAAAAATAACTATATTCATGTGTTTTCATACCATGAATGGTGATTTCAAGATTTTAAATGATATTTTCACATGATGAATATATTTTCTTTTCTAGCCTCTAGATTAAAAAACTTCCCTCTCTTCTATATCTTTTGTTCTAGAACCTCCTTTAGGTTGCATTCAAATTTGAGTGGTAGGGGTGAAATTATCATTTTGCCCTTTTAGAATTTAGAGCTAAACCTCTTATCTCCTCATTTTATCACCTTCCTTTTGCAAACCCCTCATCTAGATTCCACCTCTCCTCTAAAACTTGGATTTGGGTTATTACTGTGAAATTACCTCTCAACCCCTTGGGTCAGCTCTATCTCTCTTCTTCTCTCCTTGCTTTACCACCAACCCAACAATGAGCCTGTCTTCTAGGCCTACTCCCTCTATCCCCTTGACCCAACTTCTTCTTCCTCGCTTGGCCTGCATCAAACTAGCATAGCCCAACCCAATCACCACTGCCGCTCCTTCAGCTTCTGCTTTGCTCCGCTCCTCCGACTGAGCTCGTGTGCACCCCAGACATGCCCATAGCTCGCTGCCTGCACAGTGGTTGTGCACCCTTGCACCGACCGCGCCATCTTGCGCCGCCCGTGCTCCGCATTACCTGTGCCGCCCCAGCAATTGCGCCATGCCATGGATCAGGAGACCGCCGCGTCGACGCGTCACTAACATGATGCCACGTCCATGCCTGTGTTGAACCCTTGGTCCGAGGTTTGCCTCCATCACTGTCATGCTAAGCCACCACCTCATCGATCCGACAACGGTGACGCCCTACATCCATGATTCCTTCCCTCCTAGACATGCCTCCCAGCGGGGTTCACAGTCGTGTCCGCTCCCCACTAGTTGCCCTTCCTTCATTGTCCTCTTCCTCCAGGACATTCGTCCCCCCTTGTTGTGTACCTTCCCCGTTGATCGCTCCTCTCTCCTTCGCTACAAAGCCACCCGAAAACCCCTCCATTTGTCATCTCCCACCGCCGCTTTCCCTTGGTTGAGGTCTAGCATCGCCAGCGAGCTCTCCTAATGGGCCTCTATTGGTGCTCGCCATGCCTTTCCCTAGCTCCTTCCTCTCAAGCTCTAGCCGCACCTAATCACAGAGCTTCTTCCCCGTCGCTGGCAACCTCCACCACATTAGATTGCGATGCCCCTGTTTTGGCTACTTCCACCCCGCACGATTACCTCCAACACCGAGCCTCCTCTACCTCAATTGACAACATGGCAAAGCTCCTAATAGGCCCTCGTTCGTCGGATCACATACTCGTCGTGACTCTCCTCCACCCCGACCTATGGCGCCACCGTCTCAGCTCGTCGCCGGGATGAGAGGAGGATGGGAGAGAAAGAGAAACAAATAGGAGCTGACGTTTTCTTAAAAAAACTGGGAGATTTTTTTTAAAAGACCACGTTGAGAGAGTGGGAAGACAGGTTACTATATAGGCGAGCATGGACGCATTTTCGTTTCTACACAGTTTTTTCACTTCTGCTCCACCAACTACTGCGTTACGTAGAGAAATTTTTTTTGAAAACCTAATAGAGTATATAGAACTCATAGATATTCAAGATACGAAATTGCACAAATGCACTCAACGACAATTAATTTCCGGAAAAGGCACGAATATGTCGCTTGCTAAACTAACAACGCCCAGAATTATATATTTTCAAATTTTTATTTCAATGTAATATTTTTCTTCATGTTATTGCCTAAAAAATGTTTATGCTTGTAAAATCTCCTAAAATACGAGTTAATATCACATGTGCAGATTTGTCTTCAATATGATACGAGTTAATGAAACGTTTGCACTCCCATTAATACACCGTATTTTCGTTTCAATTTTATAATTTAACTTCAAATTTTACATCCACGGTCTGTGTTAATATTTTCTTACCACAGATATAAATTAGTCAGTACTGTAGTCATCACATATACAACATAATGCTACAGTTTACTACTGTATTATACAAGTGTAAGCACGATCGTTTATTAAATGCATACCTATTGAAAATATCTCGAATAAACCGTCTGCTCACGAGGTACCAACACCTGCGCATTGAAACACATGAAATAATGAATGGAAGTTTTATAACTCAAATATCATCTACATATTACATTACCTCCAGACTGGTTCAAAGCAAAAAAACAGAGCACCTTGATGAAGACAGTGAGAAAACACAAGCGATGGGAGCGTAGCTGACCATCGGGCAGCAAAAATGCGCAAGAGTTGCTGAGCACTGAGCAGCAGAAATGCACAAGCGCGGCTGAGCACCGGGCAGCACAAATATTGTGCGGAGAACTGAGGACCGCTCCTCGTTATATAGCCGAGCGTGTGTGATTAAATCATCATAAACATGCAATTTATTAATCGCTAATTACTTATTTAGTAAATTAAACGCAGGCTTAACGCGTAATTGGAAGACATGAAATAATGTATATGGCAGACACGCAGTGACAGGCCACTAGCACTCGTCTTTTTCTGCATGCAGCCACCGTTGATTCAAGCACGCACTTCAATGCAAAGGGGTATCCGAGACGGGGGAATCCGAGGCGCGGGCAGGGGCTGCCGCGTGGGCAGGCGAGGTGTGCCCGGTGGTGGAAGCAATGGTTCCGCCGTGCCAGGTGACTAGAACGAGCTCATTTCTGTAAAACCCGAAATATACCGTATACTTTTACAATTTGTATTTACATGTATATTATTTAATCAATTTTCCCTAAAAAGAAAATTAACCAAAACCAAAGTTCCTTTAGTTTGCTGGGCTCCATCATATTGCTAATGCTAACCGATCGACGCTCCGTCGAACAAGTAGCCTCCTGATCCCACTTTGGATGGCCCTCTCCGCTCGATCGACAGCGTTCGGATTCGGATTCGGATTCGATCATCGGACAACCAACAGTTGCTAGGCTAGCTGCTCGTGTTTACTGATCCTGGACAGCGACTAGCTCGCCAGTCGCCAGCCATGCCGTCCTTCCCTTGGGATTCCATTCCAGCCTTATCACCCTCCACACGCCCTCCTTTTAATTGTCTATTCTCCTCGCGCTTTTGGAGAATTTTTTTTTAGTGCAGAGATCAACTGATTATTACAAGCTTGATGGCCTATCTCTATAGTTCTTTTCTTTTGATTAGGGCCTTTGGGTGAGCATCGAATTTTTCTTGTTCCAGGAAAAGGCAAAGGTGCTCTAGCTTTTGACTAAAGAAAATGTTGATATGATCGAGCCAATTGTGTGCTTTGATCTTTGGCTTGTCCTTGGGGAGTAGCTGGAGTGTGGTAATTCATCATGGCAGAAGTGTCCCAAATATCTAGCAAAAGGAGGATATGATAAATCATCGTGGCGGAAGTGTCCCAGATATCTAGCAAAAGAGGATATAAATGATAAGAAAAGGAAAACTGGTCATTGAGATTTGCATCTGAGTTCCTTTTCTTTTTTTGTATGAAGAACTTGGTAAGATGCATACCAGAGCTGGCACATAAGAGAGATTTTACAGCTAAATGATGCACTTGTTTGGGCCAAATCGTCTGGCACTGCGCCTGATCTAGTATATGGATAAAAGCTAGCCACTTAACACAGTTAAAATCACTGAAGAAGTTACTAGCTAGTAGCATAGCAAACTATATGAGATGAAAAGAACATATGGAAGAACAGAAACGCAAAGATCTGCATCCTAGTCCATAAAATAAACATCAGATCGATCTGGATTTACAAATTTACATACATACTATTACACAGAAGAGTAAAAATAACCAAGAAGAAACAAATGATTCTAGTTTGCTAGGAGCCGCAAGAAGGCAAGAGCAACCGAAGAAGAACACACGCCTGCACAGTAGCCACGCCTCAAGAACCGGATCGGGCAGCACTAAGCTACAGAAGCTCGCTCAAACCACCACGGCGTAATAGGCGAGGGTGCGCCCCGCGTCGCCGCCGGCGAGCGCGCCGAGGAGGCGGCGGAAGGCGGCGGCGGGGCAGGGGATGCGGAGCGGGCCGCGGCGCGCGTAGCCGTACTCCTGTGCCGCCCGGCGGAGCAGCTCGGCGATGGGCGGGCGGCCCAGCAGCTCCGCCGGCACGACGAACCTCTCCGTCTCCTCCCCCTCCGCGCCGACCTCCACCGGCACGTGCCCCGCCGGCACCTTCCCCCCGCCGTGGTGCGCCGCCCCCGCCGCCGCGGCCGCCGCCACCACCGCGCTCTCCGCCACCGCGCCCGGCGCCACCCTGCACGCCCCCGTCGACACGCACCGCAGCAGCCCCCTCATCGTCGCAGCCAGCGTCGCGCCGGCGATGGAGATCGAGGAAGAAGAGGAAGGAGGCGGAGTGGTGCAGTAGTGCGGGCGTTGCTATATAGCGAGGCGACGAGGCGGGGAGGGCTCGGCCCGGGGAGACGGACAGGTGGGGCAGGGGAAAATAGCGGGCCCACGTGGCGGTGGGTGGGAAGGCGGTGTGTACGAATAGGACCACGGGGAAGTACTTGCAAGGCGAGGAGAGAGAGTGACGGGATCAGAGTGGGATGGGTGTTGGGGCCGGGTGTTCCGTGTCCCGGTGTGAGCACCGGACAGCGTGGAGGGCCAATGGATGCGCGACACGTCGTGCTGACAGTGTGGGGCCCAGAGGGCCTTCTATTTTTCTCACGTGGGTGTCGCGTGGCGAGCAGGAGCCGCGCTCAAATGGAGTTAACGCGGCTCCATTTCAAAGGCAGTAATTGTTTTAAAATTTTGATTCCGTAAAGATCCCAGTTTTGATTTATAGCATCGAAAATGCTCAGTTCCCATAAAAAATCGTCACAACCTTTTCACCGCTCCATCCATTAAAATGTCAAATCCTCTTCCACCGACATCCTGGCCCCACTCTTCCCCTTCCCTTCCATTGCTTTTGGCTACAGGAGCGGTGATGGTGTTGGCAAGGCAAGGAGCGGTGGGGCAAGGGCAACAACATCCCGTACGGCGGCGCAGTGGGGCATTCATCCTTGGCGACAGTTGGAGTTGCTAGGGTTTCCGTCCTTGGTGCAGGTGCTGATCAATGATGGAGGCGAGTTAAAGAGAAGGGACACGCAAAAGAGAGAGAAGCCATCGAATACACAGCGACGGGGATGGAGACGGGTGGAAGAGAAGGACCATAGTTGACGTGCAAAGTAACCAAGTGCCAAGTGGTAAAAAAAAAAAAGTAGCGGCGTAGCGCTGACGGTATTGAAGCGAATTGTGTTCTTTCGACGTAACCATCAAAACTTAGGATTTTTCAGCGATGTAAAACCATTTTTTTTCCATCCTAGAAAAGACAGCATGTTCTTGCTCCGACGAGAAAAGAAGCTCGCAGGGCGCGCGAGCGAAGCCGGCTCGAGAGGCTCCCCTCGGCGATGGGCCCGGCCGTCACTGACGGCGACGGCACGTGACCAGGTGGGCCCCGCGCGCCCGTGCGCAGTCGCTCTTGCGGGGGGGTTCCGTACGCGGCCCCTGTACGGTTCCGTAGCCACGGAAGGGAGGGCGACGCGCGCACGTGGGTGGGCCCCCTTCCGGGGTGCCGTACGGACGCCGAAAGGGATTGTGTCGCCGAGGAAGCACAGGGGCAGGGAGCGCCAGGCCAGCGTTGCCGACACCCCCCAATGGCCTTGCATTCCGATGCTGCCACAATCTTCGTTTTCGTCGAGATTTTTTTTTTTTGGTTTTGGGTTTTTGATTTTTTTTTTTTGGTTTGTTTTGTCTCGGAGGAGAATGCTGCTGCAACGTATGAGCGGTGGTTGTTGCGCATGATCCTTCGGTTTTTCCCAGCACTCTCACGTCGCGGATTGTTTTGGTTAAAGCAAGATGATGTTGCGTCACGGAATGTTTGAGTAAGGTTATTTTTGACTTCCGATTTGGTTCAATTCAGTTCAATAAAGCCAAAAGCTGAGGATCTTTGGAAAAAGGCAAGAAAATATTAGAAAATTTAAAAAATAAGATCTTTGACGAACCTCTCTACCAAGAAAAGGTCTTGAAAAATTATTACGAAATGTTACCTGAATGATCTGTACAAAAATGATAAATTTTAACTTAACCGAATAAATCAAACTAACCACGAATCAAAGAGAACCTGAGAGCGTCTCTCCATATGAGGCCTAAGAGCATCATTGCTGAGTAGAGAGATCGGGCATATTGGAGAATGTCGGTGCCTGTGTGTGGGCGGTGGAGCTAAAAAAAAAAAATGGACCGTCATGGAGAGAAACAGAGGTCTTTGTTATGACCGGTATACCGTTAATAGATCGTTCTCCGATATGTCTTTTTTAAAACAATATGTTTATCGGATTTTCTTATGAACGAGCAAAGTCTCGAGCATTTGCGCGGCTATATCTCGTATTTGATATATACTTCTTTGCTAATCTTGTATTTGGCTCTTTTTAATTACTTCTATTTTATTATGGTAGTGGATGTGGACTATACTTTTGAATTAAGTCGTTATAATTTGGACACACAATAATCGATGATTTCAGCCTTTCTTTTTCTCTACGATTAATGTGGGATTTTTTTTAGTAATTTAGGATTAATGTGGTTGCCGCGCTGGATCCTGTTTTAATTATGTAATACTCCCTCTAGTTCCATAATACATAAAAACCACATATATAAATTCATATTGAAAAATACTTTCACAATATCACATTTTCGTGGATTTTGTAGATAAATTTTATTAGCAATTGATGGTCAAAATTATATTTCGAAAACCGTGTCAATGTCCAAAACGAAAAGTATTATGGAACTGGAGGGAGTAACGAGCAAGGTGTATGGTGCGTTTGTGCGGCTAGATCGCATATTTGATACAAACTCCTTTTTGAATATTGATTGTAATTTGAACCTCTTGTCTTATATCGTATTCGATCTGAACTCTTTTAAATGTTTCTATTTTATTATGGTAATGAATGTGGACTATATATTCTTATAAGGACTAAGTCCATTTTAGGTACCTCAATTATCACGAAAGCCAAAAAAAAACCCCCTAAATTATGATTTGGTCTGTTTTACATTACCTGAACTTTCAATACCAGCTAAAAAAATATCACAATGTTGTTTTTATTCGTTGGTTTTGATGATATGGCTGTAGACACCCAAAATTGGCACAAAAATACGGTTATTTTAGTGGCCAAAAGAGGGTGAAAAACAGCATATTCGGCCAAGAATGGAGCTAAATCGGCATTACTCGGACATTATTATTGGTTGATCAGCTGATATTTAGAAAGGATCATGATCGGCTTATATACACACGCATATATGGAAAAGATCAAAAGCCGATACTACTTGACTAATAGATATGCATATGATGGGTGCTTTTATGCAAATGCGTGCATACATGGAGGGGTTAATCAACTAATCATGGTCTTGATTATTAGCTAGTCGGATTACATATTTATACACATGGAACATGGAGACTTGTTAGCCAATCAGGTGCAACTAGGAACATGGCCTATCACCTGATCGGTTTGTACGTACACACATATGGAAGATGCATGGCCGATCAAACTACATGAACATTGTCCATATCGGCTATAGATATCAAGCCCATCACGTGATGACCAAAGGGCTAATGGATGACCGTGATAACCAAAGAGCTAATGGATGATTATATATGATGGCCGGTTGATTGATCGGTTTATACAGCTCAGCTTGCTTGATCGGTTTTATACAAGGAAAGAATAATGATCTATCCGTATATAGCCAAACATGCATATATGTGATCGGGTGTGCATACACGCAGGTTCACGTATGTACATGACCATGTATGGATGCCCCGTACTACTATTGGCTAATTCTGGTGAAAGGCAAGGAGCGGCTCACGTGGAGATCAAGGAAGAGAGACTTGGAAGGCTCACGTCGGCTATTATATATTTAGTAATATTTATTGAGTCAGTTTGTATCCGTGCCTTGCACGTCAAGTCTAGTCGGTTTAGTTATTTTAGGAAACTAAGAGATAGAGTCCATTCAAGTTACCGGATTAGCCGGTGCGTCTTTAGTATAAATAAGAGCTGCCGTGCAGCATGTAAAAGACCTCTCTTTTCAACATATCAATACATCTACTATTTCGTTTACCTTTTACCCTTGTGCTATGAATCCGATCGATCCGCTCGTATCGGTTTTCTAAGTACAAATGCCGGCGTCTACTGTCTCGACTAAGATCGATCTTCTCGCCGTCAACTCCCTCGGTAGGGACTACCTCGGTTCAGTCCGATCTCCTCGCCGTCGGCATCGGAATACTATCTCTTGGTGGCATTGCTGCGCATCGCCGTCCGCCAGGAGGATTTAGGTTTCGCCCGAAATACTATCTCTCGGCGACATTACTGCGCATCGCCGTCCGCCGGAGGTGTTAGGTTCCATCCCGTTCTATCGACTTGACGTCTCATCGTCAAGCCGATCATCGGTTTATTTTCAAACTATCGGTAAATTGTCATTGCTTCGCCGGCAGCTTGCCTATCGGAAACCTTGCCGATTGCAAAAGGTCAAATCGGCTGGCACGTCCTCGCAAAGCCCGATCCCCTGAGTTCGGCTGTAGTTGGTGCCGGGAAACCACTTTTCCGCGTCAACAGTGGCGCTATGTGCTAGTGGTTTTGCTGACTTGGCAGACACGTGTAACAACTACGTGGTGCCACGTCAGCAAAACACCTAACAAAATCAGGTTGTGATGAGTTTTGAGCTGGTATTAAAAGTTTATGTATGTAAAACAGACCAATCATAGTTTAGGGGGTTTTTTGGACTTTCTCGATAATTGAGATATCTACAATGAACTTTTTCCTTCTTATAATCTAAGGCGTTATAATTCAGCCCCACAATAATCAACGGTGTAGATTTTTTTCTCTCTGATATGATGTAGAATTTTTTAGGATTTCAAGATCAGGATTAATCCGGTGACTTGGATGAACCTTATTTTAATTAGAGTAAAATGCATCGGAGGTCCATTAACTTGCAGCGTGGTGTCGTTTAGGTCCATCAATTTCCAAACTGCAGTTTTGGGTCCATTAACTCTTTAGGGTTTAGTAATTTAGGATTGATGTGGTTGCCGTGTTGGATCCTGTTTTAATTATGTAATACTCCCTCCAGTTCCATAATACTTGTCGTTTTAGTTTTGTCCTAATTCAAAGTGTGAAAAATTTATATATAAAAATCTTTTAAATTATTTGGATTTTGTACATA
Source organism: Raddia distichophylla (assembly GCA_005191435.1). Classification (NCBI taxonomy): domain Eukaryota; kingdom Viridiplantae; phylum Streptophyta; class Magnoliopsida; order Poales; family Poaceae; genus Raddia; species Raddia distichophylla. The sequence continues at coordinate 881,781 of SPJY01013724.1, forward strand.
AAAACCACATATATAAATTCATATTGAAAATTACTTTCACAATATCACATTTTCACGGATTTTGTAGATAATTTTTTGTAGTAATTGATGGTCAAAGTTATATTTCGAAAACAGTGTCAATGTGCAAAACGAAAAGTATTATGGAACCGGAGAGAGTAACGAGCAAGGTGTATGGTGTGTTGTGTGGCTAGATCGCATATTTGATACGAACTCCTTTTTTAATATTGTTTGTAATTTGAACCTCTTGTCTTATATCGTATCTGATCCAAACTCTTTTAACTGTTTCTATTTTATTATGGTAATTATAATCTAAGGCGTTATAATTCAACCCCACGATAATTGACGGTGTAGATTTTTTCTCTCTCTGATATGATGTACAAATTTTTAGGATTTCAGGATTAGGATTAATGCGGTGACTCGGATGAACTTTATTTTAATTATATTATATAACAGGTAGGTAGATAGATCGATCGACTCGATCGATCAATCGCTCGCTTGCTTGATCTGTTCTCACTAGCCAGCAAGTCAGAATAAAAGCACACAAAGAATGTGGCTATAATACGTTTACTTTGCAGCAGCTCTGTAACCGCCATCGAGCAGAGAAGCGTATAAAAACCATATGCCAATGCGACGCCCACCGCAACCATGTACCAGAGAGCGAGAGAGAAAAACTGACCGAGCAACCGTGACTTGTACAATGCTAGCTCCTGCACCAAACAATCGGCATAAGCTTAGCCCGGCGATCCGCTCGACGTATAACGGCGGGCGAAGAACCCGATCCTCTGCGATTATTGTTCTTCTGCAGTTAGATCACTGACACGACACGTGGATTTAGACGCATATATTAATGATCACACCAGAAAAGATAACTGCAGAATATTTCAATCCGTCCGAAACCATCACTCCCTCGTACACTACTACTTACGCTCAGCTCAGCTCGGCTCGGCTCAGCTCTCAGCTTCCCTCCAGCTTCTCGCTGAACCTGAGATATCGGAGTGATCGATGATGAGGTGGACGGCATGCGAGACAAGAGGAAACGGCTAGCTACCTGCTAGCGCTGTCGTCCGACGTGGCCGGCTGGGCTCGGAACGCAAAGGCCGTGGCCCAGCAAACATGGCAGGAATCCAGATGCTTTTCTTGCGCGAGAGGGACAGTGCGTGCGTGTGATGGAAGGAGAAGAAGAAGGAGGAAGCAAGGAGGGGGAAAAAAACAAAAGAAAGAAAGGGAAAGTGGTTAGGTCGGTTTCTTTGCTGGACCGTACCAGTCACCTGCGGCCGTACGCGCGAGTCGGTTGCGTTTGGTTTTAGGGCCTGTTCTTTTTGGCGCTAAGCATCGTTTTATATTACTGTGGCAAATTTTTTATATATTCTATATATTTGATAATTTGTGACGATTTTTTTCATGGCTTTTAGTAGTACTTCCAAAAATCTTAAAACTATTCTTAAATTATTTTTTTTATAATATTTGAACCGCTTTTCGAGGGCTCTTAAATTTACTACAATATTACGCTAACACAACTATATGTTGAGAAGAACAAGGCCTTAATGTGTTGAATGGATACTTGGATTGCACGATTGGGATTTGGGAGGAGAGATTGTACGGCACCTTCTTGAGCTTGGCTAAAGAAGCAGATTAGCAGATGATCAGGGTAAGTGTTGTTTACGTGGTAGACTGGTAGTAGTGCTACCGAACTCGATTAAAAAAAAGAGGAAATGAGACGAGGTGGTTTGCAGCCACACTTTGAAATGTCTTTTAAGTTAGATAATTTTGATTCGGCTAGACAGTTGCTTGATTCAGAGGTACGTTTGTGGAAAGATTTTTCTTTTTCATTTAGGTTTCATGGGTGAGCGGCAAGATTCTTACAAAAGCTAAAATGAGGCAAATAGTACGTGTGTCGACAAAACATGACAACCTTTATCATTATATCAATCAAACTCAGTAAAAGACATATAGATGGCCCAAATGTACGTCCATGGGTTACGGAGTACATGTACATAAAACGCCAATTTAAATTATGTTCTCTTTATTTCGACGTCTTCTCAGGCGCCGCCCGGTGAGGGGAGCGGGTGTGGTTTAGGCTTCGGAGTGGTGCGAGCCGGGTCGGGTAGGGACAATGGCACCAGTGGTCGTTGGGTCACCGTAGAGGGGGGTTCGCCGGAGGGTGGCGCGCGTGAGTAGTAGTAGCAATATAGTATTAGGTTCTTGTATATATCTAGGTAGATTTACGAGTATGTTAGGGTTAGTCTATACGGAGTTTGGTTCGGAGATGGCAACGCTTCGTGGTGGTGGGAGAGAACTCCTCGTCAGAGACAATACAAGAGATGATTGAAGATCTCAATGTCGGATCCGTACTAGTTTTTGTGGTTGTTGCTGGATCCTTCATGAAAGAAGGAAAGTCCTCTTCATTGTGCACCTCTAGTACGCCTTTTGGGAGGGGAATATCAGGACCCGGTTGACAAAACCGTGCCCTTCTGTGTATTACCGCACTAGTCCCAAGGATCATTACTAACGCACACAGTCTTGAAACAGAAAGATACTTTGCCATTATTTAAGGTTCGAATACATAGGGTTGAAGCCCGAAATAGTACAACCAAATCGGTACGCAGACCGACGCATAACACAATATGATGAATACAAATACTCGTGCTCGCTATGGTACGATCCTGAATCACGGCATTTATTTAAATTTGTAAACTTCACGCCATTGGCACGATGGTAATAGGATATAGCCTAAGCTCCAGTGTACTCCTCGTAACCCCCAGCTGCGAGAGCTCCTTGCTCCCCTGAGATGATTCTCCAATTAAAAGTTTTTGAAAAGAAAAATAAAAGCAAGAAACGCGAGTACAATTGTACTCCACAAGTCTACAGAATTTATGCAATGCAAAGCTCAGTACAAAGGACAGTTTATTCAGGTTTTCTCCAAAATTTCTGTCATAAAACCTTTCTACATTATACAAATTTTCTTTTTGTAGAAATCATTAGAGTACATGAAAGAAATCATTTCTTTCTAGGTAAATATATGTCTTTTGTTTCCTCAGAATTAGTAGCCCATTTTGGTATTTTGAAAAGGGATGAGAGGTATAGATAAAGCTACCATATGAACAGTCACCAAGCGTGCTCATAACCGAGAGCGCGGCTATCATGATAGTTTATATAATACTCTGCAGAGTGTGTACACTTTACCCTCGACTGCTAGTGTGTGCTCGTCAGAGTATTAGGGATACAGCCAAAGACGCACATCACAAAGCCAGTCATCATGCTGTCCAATATTTATCACGGGGAGGTGACCACCCGAATGACCGGATACTGGGGCTACAAGGTTCGGCCCGAGTTCCCATTGGTTGGTATCTCGATTTCAAATCAGAATAGTTTTCGGTAGCTTCCTAGGCTTACTTAGCTAAGCTTGTCCCCATAGACAAGTTCCGAGGTCATACTGTATGAGCCCGGTTCATAGATTCACAGGAAATCAGTCCTTAGACTGATTAAGGTGTCGGACTCAGTTTTACCAGGGTACGTAACCCCGTACCCTAACGATAGCCGTTCTCCCTTCTTAGTCAAATATGTGTTTTCAGCACCAAATTCTTTGTTTTAATATGAAAACATCATTTTCTCATTTTACCATCTTTCTTGATACCCAAACCCAACTTAGAGTTCCATCAATATTCCACATGAAATAATGTGACTTAGCCAAGTGACCATTATTTCATGTAATCATCTTGTTGCTTTTATCAAGATCCACCTTTCACCATTAACATGATTCGTTACAGAGTGTACCCGTTTACCATACATATATCTAGGGTTGAAAAATAATATCAGGGCGAAATCATTTTTCTTTTTCAGGTATTAACTATCTTTCCCAAATTATAATTTAAACAAATATCATGCATCTTTACTTCTAAGCATTTCACAAATATTTTCCAAACAAATATAAAACATAGAATATGCGTAAAGGGGGACTTGCCTTCAAATGTAGCGTCAGACAACAAATCGATATCACAATCCAATCCGAAAACACCGGCATCTAAAACATAGAAAATTCAATTATTTAAGTGCATTTGTGAAAATGAAATTTTCAGTGTATGAAAACATATACTTTGTAAAGGTGGAGATTTTCTAAATTTATTGAAATTCGTCTTGTATTATTGTTATTAATAAAATTTATATAGTCATAGATTTTCCATTTCTTAATTAAATCTGTGCAGGAACATTTTTCAATGCATGAAAATGTTTTGTTTCAAAAGGTGTGCTGTTTCTAAATTTAATAAAATTCATTGGGCATTTTTATGAGTTAATATGAATAAGTTATGAATTTTATCAAATGTAAAACAAAATTTATTAAAAATGTTTTCAGCGCGCCGCGACCGGCCCATCTAGCCATGCCGGCCCAGCTGACCGGCCGCCCGCGCACCTCGCTGCGCTGTCGTTCCCTGACAGGCGGGTCCGGCCTATCAGTGACTCGGGGTCGGCGTCGGGGATTACTGTCGACTAGATGGTCAGCGACGACAGTGGCGGCAACGTTTGAAAGGTTGACGACGCCGAGATGCTCCGGCGACGGGGAGGTTCAATTGATAGAGGGGAAACACAGAGGGGGACGTGGCGGTGCTAAAGGGCAACGCCCGAGGGATATATCGGGGACGGTGGAATCGGCGCTACAACGGGGTCGTTGTGCTCGGCTCCGGTGGGGTAGTGATGCGGCGGCTTTGGAATTTATAGGCGATGTGGGCGCGCATACATCCAGGAGGTGGTTGGCACAGGGTGGGGAGGCGGCGTTGCACGGTAGCGGCGACACAGTGAGGCGGCGACGACTACAGCGGCGCGGATTAGTCAAGCCCGGCGGCGCTGCTGCTACGGGGTGGAAAAAATAGGGCGCGATTTCCACGATGACGACGGCGTGCGACGACGAACTTTGGCGGCAACTCTGCTCTGGTACGGGTCCACGGCGGCGTCGCATCAGCCGGTGAGCAGAGAGGAAGAGAGCTGTGCAGGAGAGAGACAGAGAGGGGAATCGATAGGTAGGGGAAGATGCTGACAAGGGGGCCCTGTGTTCAGAGAGAAGAGAGGATGGGAGACTAACCAGTAGGCCCCTCTGGGCAGTGAGGCGATGGCGCGGCTGGGCCGACGAGCTGCGGGAAAGTGGAGTTGGGCCGAGAGGGAGAGAGGGAGTTGGGCTGTAGGAAGAGGTTTCGGCCCGAAGCTATTTTATAATAACTTTATTTCTTTGTTTTACCTTCCCTTTCTTTCTCTTAACTCAAATGTTTATATTTCTTTTTTTTAGGAAATTATTGTTTCTATAAATTAGTGCTAGAACATAGTTCATTGTTTTATTTCTGTATTTTTGTTTAGCCAAAATATATATTTTCCGCATGCTTTCTTAAATATGCATTAATATATAATTTAATTGAAGCTCCAATAAAATTTTTCCATATAATTTATTAAACAATTATAAACACAAATTAATTTTAAAAAATTATGTTTTAAAAATTGAGGATGTCACAGGAAGTTGCTACAATTTTTGGAGAGACCTCTCTGGGTCCATACCGGCGCGGGTGATGAGAGTGCATAATCTCAAATTCTCAATGGGTCACTGGTCCGAGCGATGATGCAGTCATTCGAGTTGTCATTGATGGGCACTCATGAGTGGTTGGGTTGAAGATAAATCTAAGGTTTATCTGGTGTTCCAACGGTTCCTGGCGTTGCGGGCCTTGGCGGCAACGACTACGGGCTCAATGACAACTTCATGACTTTGTTAATCTCGTCTATAACCATGACAACTTTGGATCCTTCCATGATTAGTCATGATCTTGATATGTGTTTCTACCTCTCCTTATGTGATTATGCCTGGAGGTGGCGAATTTGGAGGCAACGCGGACAACGGTGGTTGGTGTCTTCCATGTCAGTAGCGGCTGGAATGTTGCCTGATTCACATGTGGTGTTGTAGTTGGATCCATTAAGGTCTTTATGTTTATTTCGATATTAGCCAAAGACTGACCTATGTACAAAAGAGTGTTTAAAATATGAATGAATCTTCTCCCCTCTCTCAAAGAAAAACGGTGACAAATTGAGGTACAGTAAGAGACATGTCTCGTTGATAATTAAAATATCTATTTCTTTCCATCACCATTTCAATTTTTTCTCTCTCTTTTTTTTTTTTTACATTCATGGCCAACCGGTAGGACTAGTAGAATCGCTTAGATCCGAATTGAACCCTTCTTTAGGTTTGTACGTTGCAACTTGCAAATCATTATTCCCAACACTGTCAGTATCACAAACTCACGGCCTCACATGAGAGCATCTTCAATGGTGCGATGTCAGCTAGCTATAAGGATTCTAACTCAGCTTTTTTGCTTATGTGGAGGAGAGAATGAGGGTGTGTTAGCTACTAACTTACAGCTAGTCTATAGCTGATTCCAATATACTTACTATTTATTGCATGTGGACTCATATTCAATTTTATAGACAATGTTATAGCTAGTCCATTGGAGAGGCTATATATTACTCCCTTCGTCCACGAATGATCTATATCTAAGAGAAATCACAAAGATCAAGAAAAGAAATTAACGGATCAACTACTATTTAATCTTAGGAATATTGCTGTGAAAGTAGTGCCATCATTTACTCCTAGCCTCTCACACAAAAAGTTGTGTTCTCGCACCAATCCAAGTACTGCATGCTTATAACAGGCAATTAAATACAACCTAATGCAATTAAATGGTTAAAACGTAAATCTTTTCTGGACAAATCAAAAAAGCTTATATGTAGATCCTTTGTGAATGGAGAGAGTATCTATAGATGGCATGTCATTTGTTTATAGCTAGCAAATATCTACAACATTAAAGATGTTATGAGGTATTCTTAAAAACTCTTGCTGGTGTTGAGGATTCTGTCAGAAGGCAGGGGCAACCACAATTAATGATCGAAGACAGGTCCTGTCTGATGAGACAGTTTAGATGTAAACAGAAAATAATTGCAAGAGCTGATCGATCGTCAGCACGAATTGATGATTTGTACATGTTTTCTCTAACTTGTGTTCTTGAAGCCCATGATTGATGCATCGATCAGTTCTCACGCGTTAAAAAAAAAACTACATACACATTATCTAATCGTTTCATGAAGGTGGACGCCATGTGTTTAGGTGGACATGCAACCAGCCAACCCCGTGCGTTGTGCTTGATTTTGTGGTTTTTCCTACGGCTTAGGTAAGAAATCCAGCGTTATACCGTCTTCTATCTCATATATGTCTCAAGTAAACCTTCTACTATATAGTTCAATGGAACAAGTACTTTTCATCAATGTTTAATTAGCCCAAGAAATCAAAGCCTAAAATGGGGATCGGTCTCCTCCTTGCCTCCTTCTTCCCCAGATCCGACGAGATCCTGCCCCTTGCTCGCCGGATCCGCCGTCGTGACGGCGAGCTTCACACTGTGTCGCTGCCCCCAGTGCTCCCTCGTCGGCGTGGTCACTAGCCCCCGCCAGATCTGGCGGCGGTGCTTGGAGCACGGCGACGGAGGAGCTCCAGCGCACGCACGGGCGTGAGGAGGGAGGAGGATGGGGCGGCACCGGCCGTCGCACGAGGGAGGAGGCAGCAGGACGGCACCAGGCGCCGGCGGGAGAGGGACGCGAGGCGAGGAAGAGGAGGCGCGAGGCGAGGAGGAGCGCAGCGGGCGGCACCGGAGGACGCGAGGGAGGAGGAACGCAAGGCGAGCGGGAGGAGGAGCGCAAGGCGAGCGGGAGGAAGCGCGAGCGAGGAGGAGGAGGCGCGTGCGAGGGGTCCGGCACGTCGGACGTCCTCAGGTAAGTGTTTTCGAAGATAAAAACATACACTTCGTTTTCTTTATGGAAGAGAAAATTGCACCGTTGTCCCTTAAACTTACAGCAATTCTCATGTAGCCTCCTGAACTTAAGTTTTACTTTCTCACCCCTTGAACTTGTCTCTGTTTGCGCGGTTACCTCAAAACCGTTAGGGCAATAGTTAACTGCTAATATGGCAATTACGTGGCCATTAAGCGCTGATGTGGCTGCCACATGGCAACCCACATGGCTAGCTGTTAGTAAAAAAATTCATAAAAATTAGAAAAATTCGGGAAAAAAATTAAATTCAGGAAAATTGGGAAAAATATAAAAATTAAAAAATCATAAAAGAAAAATTGAAAAATCTTAACAAAATCATAAAAAATCGGAATTCAGGTATGTATTTGGAAAGGTATTCAGGTATTTCTATGGACCGAGTCAGAACCAACGTTTTTCTACAAGAAAATGAGGCGTTAAATTTTTAAAAAGGGAAGAAAACGACTCGTTTGAATTCTGCCATGAATTAACACGGTAACACCCTGGGCCCTGGCTGGCTGCCACGCCCACTTTACCGACGTCAACGTTTCCTGCGTGGCTGCGGCCCGGTTCTCTCCGGTTCGGCATGCCGTTTTCAACCGGAGAACCCAGCCGGTTTATTATAACCACCAAGGTCAACCCTGTTCATTTCAGCCTATGGCATTCCTAATCCTAGTGCATCGCCTGCATGGGTTATTTCCAAGTATGTCTAAATTTTATAACCTCTTTAGTGCACTATTATATCTAACAATTAATTAATTTATTTGCATTCCTATTTTCTATACACTCCGTATTTATTTCAATAGGAATGATATAGCACTCATAGTGGATTTTTTCATTATTTCTACGTTCTACTATTTATAGTACTATTTTATATTGAAACAACTCTCTATTTGATTTTTTCATTAATCTAGTATCCTAGTTATGAGAAATAGAAATGATCGTCGTCATCTACCTAGTGGTTTGGAGGACGCCGATTTTTTTTATTACTCCGTATCTGAAAAGGAAATGGCTAAAATTGTTGCACTTGGGAATGCACTACCTTATTCTCATTTCTCCTAGTCAAATGTTTCATCTTCGTGAAGTAGTGTCTTGAATATTATAAAAGGTGCTTTTTTAAGCTCTCGGAGCTAAGTTGAAGTAAAACGCTTTGACCCTTTGAATCCTACCATTTACCTCTCAACCATCAAGCTAAAGAGAGGGAAACACAGGAAATTAAACCGGGATTGGAAAGCAGGTGTTTCAGACTAAAAGTATAGGTGAATATACGTGAAATACATTGGTTTTTCTTCGGTGATTGCTATAAAAGAGGACGAAAGAGATGAGATTGTGTAAACATGTCATACGATAAGATCATCACCGTGACATCCGATCTTCTTTATAAATGGCTGGAGAGAGCATTTCATATGTTTTTTTAGACAGGCGAACATTTCATATGTTGGTCATTTGAACTTGTATCGATCACATGTGTACGTCTTGTTAGAGGCCAAAACATTTCCCTTTACATCTAAAAGGGTGAGACCGTGAGAGTATACGCCTGAGAAAAGCCGATTGCTCTGAGCGGGTTCAGCCGGGCCGGGCCGGGCCAGCCGGCGAGACTCGTTTTCCGGCCCAACGATACCAAACCACGGGTCAAGAATTTGGGCTGCACACGAGTGCGCGCGCGCGTGGCGTCGCGATCACGTGACATTCTCTCGCACCCCCACACGGCCACACTCCCCACACATTGACCACGCGCTCATCATCACCTACATAAATGCACTTCGAGCAGCTAGCTCGAGCTAGCAGCCGCACGTCCACACGTACTCCACTACTGCTGGCTACTGCCATCATTGATCCCCGAGCAGGCAAGCAATAGCAGCATCTGCAGCTCTGCACCGGCCGGTCTAGCTCGCGTGCTCGCCGGCGATGAGCTGGAAGAGGAGCAAGAAGGTCGCCGGCGGCGGCGAGGTGCCGAGGGGGTGCGTGGCGGTGATGGTCGTCGGGGACGGCGGCGGCGCCGGCGAGGAGGAGAGGGTGGTGGTGGAGGTGCGCGCGCTGGGGCAGCCGCGCGTGCGGGCGCTGCTGGAGAAGGCGGCGCAGGAGTTCGGCTACGGCCAGGAGGGCGTGCTGCGCGTCCCCTGCTCCGCCGGCGAGCTCCGGCGCGCCGTCGCCGCCGACGACACGGCCGGATCAGCTCGGTGCAGACGGTGACCGCATGCGTGTGCTTGGATGTGGTGTAACTGACTACGGTATATATGCATGTATAGGCGCTTGGTTGGTTAGTTATATGGATCGATCGACAACCGTGCACATGTACACACTATTAGCTTGTCCAGAAGAAAAAAAAAGGACGAGCGTTTCGTTTCCTCCTTCATGGAAGTCCCCGTCTTTTATATATTGTCATTGGTCTTTGCCCAGATCCATGTGGAGCCTCACTCCGCTCTCACTTGATGTTACAAGAAAAACTGTGCAGCCTTGCTCATGAGGACACCTCATGCGGAGAGACGACGGAGAAAACCATTGGCAGCTGGAGCACATGATGCTAGGTCGAGCTAGACGCTCGAACAAAGGTGAGCTAGGCACTCGAACAAAGGGGTAAACACGAATTGAATTTGACTTCCGTTGACCCTAACACATCTTGGGCAAAGTACAAAACGCCCTTTGCGTTAGATTGTGCGATTGAAAAATACACTACCGTTATATACTTAGCAGGTTAATGTACCATAAAAGAGTCCTACGGTTATTGCTGACACCGCAGCGAGGCAACTTCTAGTGGCATTTACTGTTGTCAAATCTTTTCTTAAATAGATATAGATGAACCGCAGAAGCATAGTTAACATATTTTTTGAAAGCAAAACATACTGAATCTTTTTTTTAATGAAAACGATCAACAGAAAGTAAAGGGGAGATTTTTTGTTGAGATCTATTTGAAATGAATCTTTATATCGTCATTAAAGGGGCACAGTAGTTCAAACAAGTTTATGTGGTGTAGTGTTGTCCTACCAAGGATCAAAGATGAGGACTTGGGGGACTTGGGTCTTACCTAATTACAGTACATACCAAAAGAACACGGTACAGTTTAAAGTCTGCGGTCTCAACAAAAAAAAGTATGTCTACTGTGTACACTCTACACAAATTTTCTAACTTAGCTCGTGTTGTAGTAAAAATATAAAGAATAATCATATCAAAGAAATGGAACACTAACCTTGGGGTGTGCTCTAGGAGCGTACAACTATTGATGAATGGAATATTAGCAAACATCATCTCGAAGGTCCCTCAATCTTTTGCCTCAACTGTTCATAGTTTTGCAACTCCTCCATAGACAACGATGGTGAGATGTCCCCCAACACCTATGTAGTATTAAAACCAGTTCATTTTCAAAGATATGACCAGAGTGCCTGACTATGATTTACTGTGCTTGCTCAAAATGATTTGGAGTCTTACAGTCATAAAATCATCAATCTCGACAACAACTTCTTCAGCACTAGCATCGCCATTTCTTGAAGGATCAGATTCAAGTGTTGTGACCTTTAAAAACAATGTGAGTCCAACATATAAAACTAAGAAAAATAAAAGGTAGATGCGCAGCTAATTACCGATCGTTTAGCAGCATGAAACCATGCATCTGCACATAGTGCATAAATATCTGCACCAGTAAAATTTGGTGGGCAGCGCTGAGCAATTGACAAGAGAGATACATTCTTGTGGAGCTTGTACTTGCGTGTTTGTGCTTTCAGGATCCTGCATATCATTGCACGGTCATGGTTGCAATGAATCTGAAATTTGGTGAATGGACGAACTAAAAATGACAACCTTTCCCTGTATGATGCATCGGTATTTACACCAACATAAAGAAGCTTATCAAACCGACCGGGACGAAGAAGGGCAGAATCAAGAAGGTCAGGCCTATTGGTAGCCCCAATAATGAAAAGGTCCTACAATAGAATTTAAAATTTGTCTCCCTTCATGTCAAAGCATCTTGGAACAGCAGTTTATAAAATAAGCATAGTATGGAAGACGAAATAACCTGGCTGCTATCACCCAAACCATCAATCTCCACAAGCAACTAGTAAAGAAGGCAAACGGTGAGCTGATGGAGTCCAACATTTTAACAGAGAGAATATGGAGGAAATGTGACACCACATCAGTGATAAATTTAATAATACCTGAGAAACAACTCTATCCATCACACCTCCAGAGTCTGAAGCGGATCCTCGTGCAGGAGCAAGGGAATCAAGTTCATCAAAGAAAATCACGCATGGACGTGCAGATCTAGCCTGAAGTTGAAAATGAGAAGTTGAGAACTGAAAACGTAAGCATCTATGCACATTCTATGGCAATTATATTATTGTGTAAATGAATATACCTTCTCAAATATGTCCCTGACATTTTTCTCCGATTCTCCAACATACATATTTATCAATTCTGGGCCTTTTACGCTAAGAAAGTTTAATGAGCACTCGGTTGCAACTGCTTTAGCCAATAATGTCTGAGAATTAAAAAAAGATTATCTTAGCAAGCATATACCATATTGCTAATTTGATGTGGCTATCTTTTCACATGAGGAAAACAAAATGAAAACCTCGATCCAACCAAAAACTCAGCAAGCATATACCATTGCTAATTTGATGTGGCTATCTTTTCACATGAGGAAAACAAAATGAAAACCTCGATCTCACTAAACCCACCTTTCCCGTGCCTGGCGGTCCATATAATAGGACACCTGATCGCTTCCGTAATTTTGAAGAAAAAAGGTGCTTGTACAATAGAGGTAACTGAATACCGGCGAAAAAGAAAAGTTAGTATCCCAAAACTTACAAAACCAGCTTCTACCACTGAAACTACATTGTGTTAGCACAATATATTCAGAGACAAATGAAGTCAAATTTACCTGAATAGTATCTAGAATAACCTTTTTCACTTCCTCAAGCCCACCAACATCGTCCCATTTGACATTAGGAACCTAAAGCACAGGGGGAAAAAGCCTAGATCAAGGACTTGCAAAAGTCGATCTCAAAACTCACGCATATCATGTCATTAGCTTTTTGCAGATGGCCCAAAAGCTACAAGATAAAGTATTGAAAGACAGTAATTTGAAATGCTTTACTTTGGGGGTACCCAATGCAGCACGGTTCCTTTTCTTGGCCCGATCTAAGGAAGAAAGAATATCTTCTTTGCAAAAACGTTCTTCTTCATTCTGGATGGTAGAAGAGCTTGTAGAAACGATATCCTCAGCACTACTAGTTTCATTGCTATTTTTCTCCACTGCAACTTTATGTGCAAATGACACGCCAGCGTCTGCAACCAATGCAAGTATATCCCTGGGCATGAAACCTGATGTTTGAGCTGCTATATCTTTTACGAACTTGACACTGATGCTCTGAAAAATGAGACTAAATAAGCATAATGCAATGTAAGAGCACAAAACTTATTGGGTCAATAACGACAACGAAATACACCTCATCAGAAACTGTTGAAACACCGTGGAGTGTTTCAGATATCAACTTCCTCCTCTGCTCTTCATTTATAGTCTTCATGTTGATCTCATGGCGGAAACAGCGCCTAATTGATTGTTGCATTCCTTCAGCGCTGTCTGCAGTTGCAACTAGGATAACTTGAAGAGAGCTCACACATTCAGGTTCCACAAGGTACTGAAAAAAGGAGGGTTCTCAGTTCAAAAAAAAAGGAGGGTTCGAGAATATGGAACTTGACACATAAATGTTTTTATATCATAAGGACTACACAAAAGTAGAAGAACAAAAACTTACTGAATTCCCATTTACATCTCTTGCTGGCAGCGAGTCCTTCGCAATCCATCGTTGTCCAGTGTACTGATTGATGATAGATTCGATATTTGCCTCAATGCCAGATTGCTCAGATTGTGGACCTTCATTGGAGGATGTATTCCCAATTGCATCAAAGTGGCGAAGAAGTATTATAGAAGGAGAATACCTTCACAAAATGTTATTCAATAAAATGAATGTAAACAAAGTAAACACTGCCACCTGAAGAAAATAGAACAAACTAGAGATAACATTTTACCAATTGAAACAGGAACAAATTTCAACCATAGAGAACAAGAAAGTAAAAATGACCAGAATGATGAGTACTTTTGAGCTTCTTTGAAGGCAGCCACAAGTGCAGCAGGTGCCCCACTTTCTGATGATGTCATTAAATCGTGACAGCTACACTCAACCACATGTAGACCAAGATGGTTTGCAACATGCCTGACTACTGTCCTTTTTCCACATCCTGTACCCCCATAATTTTTTTAACAATGTTTAGTAGTGTAGTAAACACCAAAATGAAAGTTCTAAAATAAAAGTTAAGAGCAGTAACCTGAAGGGCCATATAATAAAGTGGAGAATTTGATTTTTGGTAAAATGTCTGAAGGACATAATGCTGGTGCAATAATAGATGCTAATTTCTGCACTATTTCACTATGCAAAGGAACTGAATCACCAGAAACAGCAAAGAAGCTATAAGGGAGAACAGGAGCAGAAGCACTTCCACCAAGCACAAGGGCTGTTTGATTACAATTGACACGAAGAATCGGTTCATCTGATGGCTCCATGTCGGTTACCTGATGAGTAAATAAAAATGTTACATAACAATAAAAAATCTAACAAATGAACAAATATAAGCTAAATGGCGAGGTAGCATTTGTTGCGTAACTCGAGTTCCTTTGTTTCTTAAGAATATTTGAAGGAAGAAAATCAGGAGAATTACCTTAAAGTATATCATATTACGAGGATTTACTGCATAATTATCCTTGTTGCATGCTAGGCAGGAGCTCATGCCACAATTCCAATCATTACGTATGGAAAAAACATCACCTCTTGCTAGGAACCTATCAAACTTAAAGTACTCGTTCAAAGCTTGATCTATCATATCCTGGTAGTCACTTGCTCCCATGGCTGAATTTATCTTGAGGGAGGCAAGCACACCACATTGAGGAATCCTCACAGCAGAAACTCGCAAATGCAAAGCATGTTTAGGCACTTGAGGGCATGGGAGAAGCTCTAGGTGGAGAGAAATATCATTTCCTCCACTCCCAGCAGCATTGTGCCCTTCAATGTCGGAACAGAACTTGAAAGGTTCCTCCCCTTTCTGAATAAGAAGCTTGAGGCAAGAGATATGCATTCCCAGGTTGAATGCCAAAAGTGGGCTGACATAAGCAATCTCTTCGTTCGAGGGTGCATACCCAGTTGCTGGTAAGGAGAGACAAGGTAAGAAACCCATTACATGATCAGAGAACGAGGTTGAGGCCACGGGGTCAGCATGTTCTGTTTGGGATTTATCAAGAGATGGGTGATCAAGTACTACTGCTTTGACAATCTTCCCAACATTGTTGTCAGTGTTCTTGACAAGCACCTGCAGTGAATATCAGAATATCTGATCATTGATTACAAGTTTCAGCTAAAGATATTCTTGTGTGTAAGCTCGAAAAAAAGGCACAAAAATTACATCAGGTATTGAGTGACCCAAGCATATGCCTACAAATGTCATGTTTTTTGTAGCACCAAAGCTTTAGCCATAGACTCATCAGGCCCATTGTACTTACTACAGCTCAGTGTGACCACAGAAATCACCAATTTCCATCATCCAAGTTAACCAGAATAATTCACAATGACACCACCCATGTGAAACCATCCAAAGTCCATGAAGCCCCCAATTCATTCGCCAAAGCACCAAACTTCCCCCAATTCAGCTCTCAAGGTATCGGATTTCTCAACACGACCATCCAACTGGTGAGTGACAGGACAGGATGGGAGCCTGATCCAAGAAACACAGCGAGGGACCACGTACCGGCGTGCCGGTGACGACGGCGAGCCGGCGGAGCGCAGACACTGGGAGGGCGACGAAGGACGTGAGCACCCCGAACTCGCGCCCCGCGGGCGAGGAGGGGAAGCGGAGCACGCCGGCCCTCAAACGCACCGGCTCCGGCGGCGGGGGAGGCGGCGCCCGGCGGCGGTCCCCGGGGAGCGAGTCGAGGAGCGCCTGCGTGGAGGCGAGCACCAGCGGCTTCCTCCGCGCACGCCTCTCCACCATGGCCGCGCCCCGACGAGGTCTCGAGTCGGAGTCTCGACTCTCGACGACGAGGAGAGGATGGCCGCTGCTGCAATTTTTTCAGTGTTTTTCGAGTTTGTGAGCAAAGCTGCTGCAATTTTTTCAGTGTTTTTCGAGTTTGTGAGCAAAACGAGTCGCGTTGGCGACTGACTGAGGCCTCTTTGATTATCTGTTTTAATTTAGTTTCTTTTGTAGTTGAAATAATTGATGATCTTGGAACGTGGTATAAACACTAAACAAATTATCCAAAAAATATTTTGATACCTCTGAAAAATCTATAAATTTTATAAAATATATTTAAATATTACAGTAAATGATCTATAAAAAAACAAAATGTTCAAATAGAATCAAAACTACACTATAACAAACAATCAAAGGGGTCTGACTATTACCATTTGAACAAGAGCAATAGATTTACTACACGAGGACCAGACCAGTAAACACTATATGAAAATGAAAACACTTTCTACGTTGTAGCTCAGTTTTTTTATAATTTTTTTGAAAAACATAATATTTGCTCCCTCCCACCCATTTTTTTAAAGAGAAATCAGAAAATCACTGATGATGGGAGCTCAAATTTCTTAACACAAGAAGCCCAAACGTTTAAACCCAACCCATATCCACCCCAATCCAACCTAATAAAACCATTTTTTTCTATCCACCCCACCCCCACCCTATTTCTTATCTGAGCCTAAACCAATTCAACCCACACCTCTTATATGGGTTCAACCCTATTTGTCAACCTATTTGAACCCATTTCTCAACCCAATTCTATATAAATTTTTGATTTAATGAAGAAAACATCTTAGTTTTTTCTTAAAACTCGCGCTCACAATATAAAAAATCATTAAAATTGTTTTTTTTGTCATGACTCTATACATCTAAATGCAACTTTTGTGTAGATTCGCAGGGCAAACAAAATAGATGGGACACACATGTAAATTTGGTGTTTTTCGATAAAGTTGGCATGTCCAAAGGCCAGGTCGGCTTGAAAAAGCTCGGTTCCGCGAGACTAGGCCGAACCCCACCCGATCTGACGCCTTTAATAGTCTCGAGCTCGAGCCCAGCCCGAACCAATGCTATTTCGTGTTTACTTCGGTCCCAGTCCCAGCCCGACGGGTAGGCTCTAGATCGAAGCCCAAGCGTCCAAGCCGGCCTGGTGTACTCCTCAGGACGCCCTGGCTCGGGCTGCCATGGCTAAGTCTATTATAAAACAATTTAGTTTATTTTTGAACCTCACATTATAAAAAATCATCAAAATTGTCTGTTTCTCTCTATGACTATATATATCTGAAGCAATCTTGAGCAAATTGGCAGGTCAAACTGAATAGGTAGGGCCCGCATTTAAAAAATTATAATTTATTACAGAATTCATATGAACCCATTCAATACAAACCTGTGGGTTGAGCCCATTTGAACCCAAACATTTTCAAACCCACCCTACCCCACCTCAACCCATTTCAACTTAAAATCCACCCCACCCCAACCCATTAGCAACATTAACATCATTTCCACCCATCCAAAGTAACCTATTTTAAAACCCAACCCATTCCACCCAACCCATTAGCACCCCTAAACACTGTATGAAAATAAAAACACTTTCTAAGTTGTAGCTCAGTTTTTTATTAAAAAAATTGATAAACATAATATTCCTCCCTCCCACCCTTTTTGTTAGAGAAATCAGTGATGTTAGAGAAATCAGAAAATCATTGATGATGGGAGCTCAAATTTCTTAACACAAGAAGCCCAAACGTTTGGTTACCCAGCTGACACGGCCCAGTCTGAGTTTAGAATTCGCATACATTTTTTTGCCGGATGGTTCAATTCACCTGTTGTTTTTTTTTATCGCCAAGTTGAATCAAACCGAAACCCAAGTTCCTGAATTCAAAAGGGGGCATGCTCAGAACAAGGAAATTTTGCAAGGACTTCACAGATGCCAGAAACTGTTCGCCCCGCAGCCAACTGTCAAACGAACATATATTCCCCGCATGTTTCTTCCATGTTTGCACGTTGTTTTTTTTTTGGCGTGGTCATGTCACTTTTAGCATGGTCTTAGGCCTTGTTTGTTTCAGATTAATGTAGAGTTGTGTTTTACTGTAGCAAATTTTTGACCCCTCAAAATATGTTTTAACGAGTTCAAAAATTATGAAAAAATATTTTGCAAACTTTAAGAAGTACTATTTAAAACCCCATAAGAATGACTACAAAACATTACATCATTTGGCTTATACAAAAATAACAAATTTTCATTAAATTTAATTTAATCTGAAACAAAACAAGGCCTTGATCATGTACTCTCTCGTTGGTGTGTGTTTGAAATGTGCCTGCAATAGCATAGCCCTTGAGGCTTGGAGGCAATGTGTGTAGATTAAACTTGCTCATGGTTTACGATTGGCTTTAAAGGTATATTACAAATGGTTGTAAGGTACGGTTTTAACATGATGATCAAGTACTATCCTACAATGGAATCGATAATGCATATCAAGTATATGCCTAGAACTATCAAATATTCTTAGCCCAACTACACACACACACAACAGTAACGTTCTAGCCAACATCTTAAGAATATGGGTGACGACATGTTGTGGATATGACATCCACGGGATCTAGATAACTTGCCTTTATAAATGCAATAGATATACTTCTTCGAAACATCGACAAACCTTCCTTCGTCGCTCGAATCAAGCGGTGGAACCGGATTCGATGTCGAGCTCGCTGGCAGCAGGGAAAAACGTGGCGGCTTCGGCGAGATCTCCGGTGACAAATTCCCGTGGCTCCGGTCGTCATCTCCTGCGTTAGCCAGGAATTGAAGAGAAAAGCAAAGGAGGATATAGAGATGCTACTGTATGTGTGGGAGATGAGGAGGTGAGTAGTGCGCTGCATGCTTGGTGATCAACTACAAATAGAAACTGATTTTGATGATCATCGATGGTAATTAGAGAAATGGGAGGAGTTGCTAGTGCCTAGTGGGATTTGAGCATTCACCTGGAGATGAAAAGATGGTTGCGTACAGCTATAGGGAGGTTGAGAGTTGCTGCAGGGTGGAGAGAAAATAGATGCTGCATGCAGGTAGGAGAGAGAGGAGAGGGAAAGAAGAGAGAAAGAGGAAGGAGATTGAGGGATGTGGTTGCTCAATTCCTCCATATTGGCCATTAAATTGAGAAGAAACCGATGGCATTATATCCTTCTTGATGGCCACTGAAGAAGATGAAACAATTGAGGATAAACTCCTCCATCTGCATGCATGCTGGAAGAGGAATAGTGGGCATGCGCAATGGAGAGGAAGAAAGAGGGGGGAGAGAGAGAGAAAATGAGAGGGCAAATGAATGACAAGTGGGTCCCAAAAGAAGATGAAGAGAAATAGATGAGAAATTAATTAAATAATAGGACCAGCATAATTATCTTCCATTCTAGTAATTATTTATCAAATAAAATATTTGAGTAAACTCTAGATATAATTTTTGGAAAGGACACCAGATATTCTTTTATGACTAAAACCTTTGAATACAAGTAATCCTTGGGTTACGTACTAAGAAAATAATTATCAAAAGAATATTTTGTTTTTTTAAAAAACATCCAATTATTTATTTTATTATATTTTACAAACACACAAACCTTTGTTCGTAAATCGAAATTGAATTACCCTTTTATTTATATGCACTTTCTTATTTGCAAATTCCATGCATGATTTCATTTTATAAAAATGCAGACGTTACACTAACTGAGCAATAGATTTACTACACGAGGACCAGTCAGGGCTGCTAATGGGTTTAAACCCAACCCATATCCACCACAACCCATTTTAATAAAATCATTTTTTTTCTATCCACCCCACCCCACCCCATTTCTTATCTGAGCCTAAACCAATCCAACCCACACCTCTCGTATGGGTTCAACCCCATTTCTAAACCCATTTGAACCCATTTCTCAACCCAATTCTATATAAAGGTTTGATTTCATGAAGAAAACACCTTAGTTTTTCTTAAACCTCGTGTTCATAATATAAAAAACATTGAAAATGTTTATTTTTTTTTGTCATGACTCTATACATCTAGATGCAACTTTGTGTAGATTCACAAGGCAAACAGAATAGATGGGGCACACATGTAAAATTTGGTGCTTTTCGATAAAGTTGGCTTGTCCAAAGGCCGCCCCCGGCTTGAAAAACCTCGGTTCCACGGGACTAGGCCGAACCCCATCCGATCTGACGCCTTTTAATAGTCTCGATCTCAAGCCCAGCCAGACCCAATTCTATTTCGTATTTTCTTCGGTCCTAGTCCCTGCTCGACGGACAGGCTCTAGATCGAAGCCCAAGCGTCCAAGCTGGCCTGGTGTACTCCTCAGGACGCCCTAGCTCGGAATGTCCATGGCTAAGTCTATTACAAAACAACTTAGTTTATTTTTAAACCTCGCGCTCACACTATAAAAAATATCAAAATTGTATGATTTTTTCTATGACTATATATCTGAAAGCAACTTTGTGCAAATTGGCATGTCAAACTGAATAGGTGGGACCCGCATGTAAAAATTTATGATATATTATAGAACCCATATGAACCCATTCAATACAAACCCGTGGGTTGAGCCCATTTAAACCTAAACCTTTTCAAACCCACCTCATCCCATTTCAACTGAAAACCCATCCCACCCCAACCCAACCCATTAGCAACATCAACATCATTTTCACCCATCCAAAGTAACCTATTTTAAAACCCATCCCATTAGCACCCCTAGGACCAGTAAACGCTATGAGAAATTGAAAACACTTTCTACGTTGTAGCTCAGTTTTTTATAAAAAAAAATTGATAAACATAATATTGCACCCTCCCACCCTTTTTTTTAGAGAAATCAGAAAATCACTGATGATGGGAGCTCAAATTTCTTAACACAAGAAGCGCAAACGTTTGGTTACCCAGCTGACACGGCCCAGTCCGAGTTTAGAATTCGCATACATATTTTTGCCGGATCGTTCAATTCATCTGTCGTTTTTTTTTAATCGCCAAGTTGAATCAAACCGAAACCCACGTTCCTGAATTCAAAAGGGGGCATGCTCAGAACAAGGAAATTTTGCAAGGACTTCACAGATGCCAGAAACTGTTCGCCCCGCAGCCAACTGTCAAACGAACATATATTCCCCGCATGTTTCTTCCATGTTTGCACGTTGTTGTTTTTTTTTTTTTGCCGTGGTCATGTCACTTTTAGCATGGTCTTAATCATGTACTCTCTCGTTGGTGTGTGTTTGAAATGTGCCTGCAATAGCATAGCCCTTGAGGCTTGGAGGCAATGTGTGTAGATTAAACTTGCTCATGGTTTACGGGGCTGCCATCCATAGATGATTTTTGCCGCTAGTTTTCTTCCTCCTTATCCCTAGTAATGGCTCTCCGGTTGTGCGCACCGCTATCACTCTCCTTCGTCCTTCTCGATGGTTGCTCTCTTTCTTCCTCTTTTTTGGTGCTTCCTCTGATCGATCTTGTATACGCCCTCCACTTTTCTTCTTCCTCCACTCTGACAATGTTACCCCACTCCATCCTCCTTCCTCATCTCCAATAGCAACGGTTATGCATTCTTATCGTCGTTCCTCCCTTCAATGACACCTACGACCCTTAAACGAGCCTGTGAACAAGCTAGGTGTTGTCGTCATGCTATCACGGATAGGGGTGGGCGTTCGGTATTATCGGTATATTACGTTCGGTATTTACGGTATTCAAAAAGTTCGGTATTCAGAAAATGGATGCCGAAATTATGTCTGGGAAATAGCTACCGATACCAAAAATACTGAATTAATTCGGTACGTATTTTGGAATTTTCGGTATATCATGCCACATGACAGATTTCCTCATTTCCATATTTAAAACAGCATGCATCCAAGGAAAAATGATGGTTTCCTCGTACCCGGCAGCAACAAACTAGGAATTACTAAATACTAGTAAGCAATACAAACCAAAATGCCACATGGATATAGTGACAATCCGAGGGAATCGAAGAAAACGGCAAACAGATGGAAGAATTACCTATGTATAAGAGATCTTGTTGCTTAAGCTGGACGCAGTGGGCCGCACCGGGGGAGGCTGTGCCGGAGGACGCCTAGGGTTTGTGGATGCCTGGGTCTGGGAGGCTCTGGGTGAGGGTGGCGGCTAGGCTAGGACTCAAGCAGGCGGGGCGAGCGCTGGTCGCGGGGTCGGCGGGGTAAAGCAGAAGCGGTGATGGGTCGTGTGTGGTGTGCTGGCCCATGGCCTCGTGCGGGAACCGGGAGCCATGCGACCCATGTGGGAGCTGGACGCCACATATGGTATTTCGGTTTTCTAGGGTCAAATACCTAATCGATACCTAAATACTGTAGTTTTCTAAAACAACTACCGAACCAAGTACCAAATATCAAATATACTGCAATTTTCGGTATGTTTGGTTCGATTTGGTTCATGAATTCGGTATTGGGATTTTCCTACACCCCTAGCCGCGGAGAGGGGCGGGGAGGGCGTACATGGTGAACCTCTAGAAGTTAACCGGTGGCAGCCATAGGAACCCACACGACAAAAGAAATCACCGGCGCGAGCATGGAGAAAAATCGACGGGCAATAAACATTTTGTGAAATCTCTATGTGGGTCAAACTAGGCTTGGGAACCAATGAATTTCTCTTCCGGCTCAGTATAAAATAATTCATTCATGTGAAAATTGAAATTTTCGTGTCCCAAATTTGGTTTGGTCTTGACCACGGTTGGCAAGCCCACCCTTAGGGTTGTCCTGCTCATGCGCCCTGCTACCATGGCCATGGGTCCACATGCAGGGGTGGACCTAGCACCGAGTCTAGGGGGCTTCAGCCCCTCCTACCCTTGTTGTGGCAATGGAGTCCCCCTTTGACCCACCTACCGTTTTTAGGGCATGAAAGAGAAGAAGATGGGTCTGGAGATAGAACATAACCCTGTTAGACCCCCTACTATTTTGTTTTGCGTCCGCCCCTGTGACCACATGAGCACGGCAAGAGGAGGAAGGGGAGGATCCCAGCGACCTCGCGAAAGCTTTGAAAAGGGCGCGAAATCATCTCGTCAATGCCATTTGGTAGCCCGATGTGGACGCTGTTCCCTCGCAGTAAAATCCTGGTCATCGTCGCCTTCATCATGCAGCGCTGTAAATGCAATGCGGCATGAGCAAATGGATTCATTATAATTTATAATTTATAATTATTAAATTAATGGTGACGAGATATAAACTGAAATGATTATAAATTTACATTAATTCGGACGTCCGGCGCGAGACGTTGGATCGGACGCGCCTCGGCCATCGAATCGTTGGCCGCGCACGCATCCGAGCGCAGCCGCGCCCCCGCACGTGCACGAGACGCTGGCTAGATGTGCAGTTGATACGTTTTTCAATTAAACTTCTGATTTTTGCATAAAATTCAAACAGTGTTCAAAATGCATGGAATAAATTTTATAATTCTTCTAAAATCGAGGGCAACCCATTTTAAATATTTTTTATTTTTTAATTATTTCACTTTTCCAAATTTTTTATGTGAACCTAGAACAACCCACTTATGAAACTTGACACGTATACTAGTGAAACTTGGTCGTGTGCTGATGAAAATGCTTGTGGGACCCACCCACTTCAACGTTTGCGCCCGTCCGAACGTATGGCCTGTAGCGTTTCCGTTTTTTTTATAATCTTTATAACTCTTTTCGAGTGCTCTCAAATTTGCTATAGTAATACGCCAACACAATGATGCGTTGAAAAGAACAAGGCATAGACCTTGTATCTCCAACTTATGTCTTCGAGGATCATCCCTTTTTTTCTAGAAAATTTTGATTTTCTTCATATGCTACGGCAGATTCTTTTCATGGTTTTTTAGAAAAAAATTCTACGTACATTTTTTATTAAATCATTTTTTATTAAATTTTTTATGAATTTCTTCGAAACGATGCTGTTTAAAATGATCGAAAATAAAAAAAAAAAAAAAAAGAAAAGAAAATAAAGAAAGAAATTATCAGAAATGAGGAAAAATAGTCGGGGATGATCTAACACGTAGATGCAGATGAGATCGATGTATCAACCCGAGGCGGCACGCACGCACGCAGCAGATAGACCATGCAGGTGGCGGCACGCACGCAGCAGATGTTGCTGTTTTAGATCACCTTTTCACTTACTTTTGTTATGGTAAAAGTAGCTATGGCCAAAGAAGGAGGAAGAGCAGCATGGAATATCACATATGAGAAAGCTCTTGTTGATATCCTACTTGACCATAATCACTCCACATATAGAGGGCAGAATGGTTGGGTAACTGAAGGATGGAAAAACATGACTAAAATATTCAACAGCAAATTTCCAACAGCAAATTTTTCAAAACAGCAGATACAAGAAAAGGAGAAGGAACTAAAGGCAAACTATAAGCTCGATCATATGAGATGTCCGAAAACAAAGTGGTATTGGGTGGAATGATTTAGTTGGAATGATCATCGCTGAGCCAATTATATGGAATAGACTAATAGCTGTAAGTTCAGATTGTTCTCCTTGTTTAATAGCTGTAATTTCTTAACTAATAGCTGTAAGTTCAGATTGTTCTTCTTGTTTAATAGCTGTAATTTCTTAACTAATAGCCGTAGGGAATAGACTAATAGCTGGAATGATCATTTTATGTCTCATTCAATAAGCATATCCAAAGGTGAAGAAATTTCAACATAAGCAATTCCCTTTGTTTAATTCCTTAGCTGCTTTGTATGAAGGTATTATTCTGAAACATTCAATAGAAAATTCCCTTATTTTAATTCCTTAGCAATTTCCTTGTTTAATTCTTTAGCATGCAATGTTCATACACATTGAAACAGGAAGTACAGCAACTGGAGATTTGAATTTCACATCAGTAGATCCAATGGCAGCACCAAAAAGTACAGAAACTGGTGATGCATCCAATGCACAACCCCAAGAGACAATTAATTTATTTGGAAGAAGATGTAACCTCAAGTGCTCAGAAAAAAACCAATGAAGTGACAAATGAACCATCTGCCTCTTCTGCACATAAAGAGGATGGTCATGGGAGGAAGCGGAAGCAAAACCAAATTGCGACCGTTCTTGAGAGCTACCTTGAGTTCAAGAAGGATCAAACGAAGAAGCTTTCAGAAGAAATCATAAAGGATGGTGGTGAATTCTCCATTAGGAATTGTGTTGCTGTGTTAGAGTCAATTGAAGAGTTAACCGATTAGGAGAAGTCAAAAACACTTTGGCTCTTCAAGTGTGAGCAAAATCAAGAGATTTTCTTGACCACAAAGAACCCGACGGTTCGGTTGCTTTGGATCAAGAGTGAGATCAATGCATAGGTATGGCTATCGATCTTCCCTCCTCGATCCTTGCTCAAATCTGCTATGGCACATCCAATCTTTGCAATCCTGTAATGGTAGGTAACTATGCATCCAACAGAAAAGAGCATCCACATCCCTTATAGCAATGCCAGCGACCCCTGGATAATATTTTCTATTCATAATATGTTTAATGCTTTCAGGTTCATCACAAAAGAAATCAAGATATTAGTGCCCATTCTAGATGCATTGTAGATTTGTAGTCTTGGTCTATTGGTGCAGGAGTTCGGCTTGGTTATGACGTGACTGCATCGCGAAGTTATGAAAGATTTATTATTCGGTTAGCTATTTAATTAGACTGCAGATTAGCTGTTGACTTTGTAGAGGAATTCACATTTCTATTAGAGGCACACATACTAGTGTTTCACTC
This sequence comes from Raddia distichophylla, assembly GCA_005191435.1. Lineage (NCBI taxonomy): Eukaryota > Viridiplantae > Streptophyta > Magnoliopsida > Poales > Poaceae > Raddia > Raddia distichophylla. The sequence continues at coordinate 907,372 of SPJY01013724.1, forward strand.
CTATAGTCTGCGGAGCCAAGAATTCCTTCTTGACAATTATATTTCTAAATTTTTCCATTGTCATGTAATGAACCTGTGAATTCTGTTTTTATGTCCTTTCTAATTTACTACTGATTGCTGACTTCTCTTTGTGCATTTATCAGCTTCTCGTGGATTCCATGCATGCCACTGGTGTGAAGAGGATGAGAGGACATGGCCATGATGAGCCATACCATCATGCCAAGAGCATGCATGAATTGACAACATAACATTCAAAGTTGTTCAGTTGAAGAGGCCAACCACCAAATCTTAGCTTCTCCGGAGAGTTAACTATTTTATTGCATTTCATCTTCATAAGTAGCTTTACTTGGTGCAGTCCTATAATGAGAGCCACTTGGGCTTATGAACTTTTTCTGTCACCTAAGTACCAGCAAGTTCTATTTTGGTGGATGTACACTCATTTGGAGCCGACATAATAATTTATGTCCTAGTAATTCGACATTGAATCTGTGATGCCTATAGTGATGTGTGCTGCTATTCTGTTGGACTATTGTATTCCATATATTACATGTATCTTACTTCTACATAGTTTTTTTTTCATTTCTGAATTTATTATTCTGCACTATCATGACAAGGCCTTCAAAAGTTATCTCTTTGATTTTTTTTAGGTTTTTTAGGTTGTTGGATTAGCAACATGTATGTTTTCTAAATGTTTTAGATTGTTAATTAGATGTTGATGCTTCCAATTATTTGGAGATATGCCGTGTGTAAATTATTGTCTTGCCACAGCAAGATTCATGATGGTCTATTGTGCACATACTGCAAGATTCCTCCTGCCGGGTTCCGCACTTCAGCTCACCGATTTTTGCTCATGCAGCACAGTGCACCACCACACCTGTTTGGTTGCCAATTTCCCCCCGGGATGAATCCGCGTGGGGCGTTTTTTCCCTGGGTATGAATCAAGCCATGCAAAATCCCCTGAGGGAATTTTCTCACGGGGATTTTTCCCTCCGATTCCCAAACGAGCCCTAAGGGTGTGTTTGGTTCCTAAGTCCCGGATGGTTCCGTTCAGCATGGCATCGTTTTTTGTTTGGTTGTGATTAGTTGGATCCATCCATGCCGGTCGTTTCCATCCGTCCGTAGTACATCGAGGTGGTTGTTGAGTGAATATTTTAAATATTGTGTGATGAGGTGATTTTCCAATTGAACTAATGATTTTTGGTGAGATTTGGATATATATATATATATATGATTGATTTTGTAGGAAAGAAGAAAGAAGAAAAAGGAAAAGGAAGAAAGTGTGTGTATGCATGCACAGGTGTGCGTGTATGCATGCGTGATGCATGCACAAGCAGCGTGCTGCATGTGAGGGCGCGGCCCAGCGTGGGCACAGACGGCGTGGGCTGGAGCTAGCGCACGCAGGGCAGGATGCGGCCCACGCGGGGCGCAGCAGCAGGGGAAGAAAATTTGGAAGGACCCGGGACTTTCACAAATCAAAAAAGACCTCGTATGTATCCTCTATATTTATAACCGTGCATCAGAGTGGCATATATAGTAGCGATGCCATATTCTATAATAAAGTAGTAAAAAAAATACAACTTTGTTCTTAAAAATTACCCCAAAAAAACATTGATATCTTCCAGAAAAATTTCATAAAATCACAAAAAAAATATTACAGCATGTCTAAATAAATGATCCGTATAAAAGTAAGTCAAACTTAGTCTAATCGAATAAAATCAAACAAAACCACCGATCAGAGAGAAGATTAGTTTCTCCCACGGTGGCGCGTTGCGCGGACTCGCCTTCCCCGTCCACCGCCTCACCTCAGCGAACTCTGACGACCTTCAATTCGCATCGACCCCTCCCACATTTGCCTAGCCATGCTCGATCAGTCGTGTTTCCTCGTCCTCAGTCATGCATGCTGCACACGCACGGGCGCACGGCCCTGCTTTGTCATGTTGCCCGAGCATTCATCGTCCACGAGCTCCCAATTGTTCTTGCTTCACACCCATGCTGTTGTTGATGCAGCAGAAGCGTACGTTCTAATTAAATTAATGCTTGCGCGAGGATACAGGCACTTGCCCATGTAAACCAAAATATTAAATATATACGTACAGGCACTTCCCACAATCTTCTATAGGCTAATATAATACTCCCTCCGTTTTTTAATGTTTGGCACCTTTTACTTTTAAGCACGTTTTTGACCATTCATGTTATTCAAAAATTTAGTGCAAACATGTAAAAAAAAAAGAGTAATGCTTTATGTACATTTATTGATAAATCAAATCACAAGAAAAAAAATGATATTCTCATAGTTTTTTTGAATAAGATGAATGGTCAAAAGTGTGTCAAAGACGTCAAACAATAAAAAATGGAGGGAGTATATGGATAGGCTCGTGGTATGCATACAACTAAAATATAATCATTTGTACAAGCTCGGTCTAGATGCCACCAATCTAGCTGAACACACTTAGGCCCAGTTCTTTTAAACTTAACGACTTAACAGCTTAACAGCTTATCGACTTATCTACGTTTTAAAAAGCCATATATTTTGAGTTTTTTAAGTCCCTTTTTTCGTTGTTTTGAAGGTTGGTCCTAACGCTTTAAAAAGCAAGTCAAACGAAATGGATCCAAATCTCGGACTATCTCGAGAAGCGTTTAAAATTCAGTCATTTCAATCGTTCAATTGTTCAGTTGTTAAGATCAGCTCAAAAGAACAGGGCCTTAATCCAGAGAGACAATCACAGAACCTCTATAACTCTATTTTATCTAGTAGCATCTCTATTACGAACACATATAGAAAAAATACATAATCTTTAAAGTTACTGGTCGTGGAAATATATATAAATGCAAAATAGGGGGTGAGATCATAGGAATGTCGTTGTATGCATTGTTGTCTATCATAAGACATTTTTTTTAAAAAAAGAAGAAAAATAACTAAAAGCGGGATTGTTTCTATGCCAAATTTATCAATTAAAATACATTCTTATATATATTAGCTATTCACCAATTCTCACGGGTTACGGTGTAGCACAAGTAGGAAGCAAAGCACTGTCAACATGATTTTCAGCAAACATAAATTCAGAACAGAAAAAAAAAAGTCGCAGGCACCTCGCTGGCTCACCCAAGGCTCGCCGACGCTTGCTAACTCGAAAACCGAGCGAGACAAACGCTTTCTCAAGCATCGGCTCTCTTTTCTCTTCATTCTCTTACCTTCACGCATGATAAACACCAATAATAGCATTCTTATTAACAAACTAATCTGAAACTATTGGATATGGGCTAAACATGGGATGCTTATTACCCCCTTTGTTCTGAGTTTCGTCATGATACCTGCCGTTCCTCCAATCGTCTCAGGGCGACGGCCATGTCCAAACCGCCGGGACCAAAATTGATGGAAATTTTTTCGTTGATCGTGAATACAGGAGCCCATCAACCTCGATCGACGCTCGTGTTCTGCGAAAAATCAGAGTCTAGACCCAACCAGAACACCGACTCTTTACGTATTTCACCCACGAGGGAAGACCAGAGAGATTAGATTAACAACGAGCGGCGGAATTTGCATCGGCTGATAATCGGCCGTCTTTTTTATAATATTGTACAAATTTTCATTCTATGAAAATAATCACCCACAACTTTAAAATAATATATTTTGGCTCGACGTTTTAATTTTAAAAAGTTATTCAATTCTCTTGACTGAATTAAAAGGGGGTGGTTGAAACGTTTGACCGGCTACTTGTGTTTATATATAGTTGGTGACATGTCAGTTATTAAATTCTTGTGTAAGACATACGTCTCTCCCGTTCAAAGTAGCTATATTTCATTGGGTGAATTGATTTATGACGCGGAAAATGATATCTTTTGCTTTCTACGTACCGTGGATGTGCAACTTCTCCAAGAGTCAGGTAGTGCCCATTCAGTGCGATGGTATTAATTTCAATCACATTCTTCAAGATCTTCCTTCCCGGCTCTCCACCTTTCCCATGAACTATCTGGGCCTTCCCCTTCACATTAAGAGGCTGCATCACGTTCACTTTCAACCTCTAACTGATAACATTGCCGGTAGGCTTGCTGGCTGGAGGGGTATCTGCATGTCGAAAGGAGGTCGCCTAACCCTTCTTAAAGCAGTACTCCCGGCCCTTCCCATTTACCTCCTATTAGTCATTTTGCCGCCAGCCTCTGTGCTCAACAACATCGACAAGATCTGCCGCTCTTGGCTTTGGAGAGGTTCTAGCGCTTCCTCTAGTGGCCATTGCCGGGTGAATTGGAAGACGGTCTGTCGCCCTACCTCGCAGGGAGGCCTTGGCGTCCTTGACCTTCGTAAATTCGCCCGTGTTCTGCACCTCCGTTGGCTGTGGATCCAGAAAACATCTCCCTCCCGGTCATGGGCCCGAATTCTTTACTACCCTCATCACGTAGATATTGCACTCTTCCAGGCGGCCATTACGCTTTCGGTTGGCAGCAGTGCAACCTTTTCCTTCTGGCATGACAATTGGCTGCAAGGTATCACCCCAAGCTCTTAGCGCCCAGGCTTTTCCGCCTGGCATCTAGAAAGAATCGGACAGTGTTGGATGCCCTGCACAACCTCAGCTGAATTGCAGATCTCCGCCGCAACTTTGACCCAGTGGCCTCCTTAGAACTGGTGAATCTTTGCAGATTGCTCTCCACAGTCGCCACTGACCCTGATACGTTGGACACTTCAGTTTGGCGATTCAACTCCGGTGGAGTGTTTTCAATCCGTTCCGCTTACAAGCTTCAGTTTGTCAATGGTACCTATTCAGCTATAAACTGTCGTATCTGGTCTTCATGGGCCCCACCAAGTGCAAGTTATTCTCCTGGTTGTTGATGCATAACCGGGTGCTAACGGCCGACACCCTTCTCCGTCGCGGGCTTATTAACGACTAATTCTGCCCTTTTGCCGCTGGAACCTCGAGACGCCGACTCACCTTCTCCTCGAATGCGAGTACAGTTCTAGCATCTGGTCAAGCTTGGCGGCTGACCTCGTTTTCCAGGCCCTCTAGCCCTCCTCGTGGACGCACACAAACCTTTTCCAAGATTGGTGGGATAACGATATTGTGGCGTCGACCGACTGTGCTGGATGTTTCTCAGTCATTTTGGGAACCCTCTGGTACCTCTAGCTTGAGCGCAACAATAAGATTTTCCAACGGTCCTAGCGTCCAACTTTAGTTCTTATTGTAAATTATTTAGATGACGTGCGCCTTTGGGTGGCGGCAGGGACCCTTTTGTAATTAATTAAGTTACAATGTCCGCCGCGGAGAGAGGCGTTAAGTTCACCTCCAACACTTTGTATTGTCTTCTTGTATTTAATATACATCGGCAGTTCTGTCCTTCGTAGAAAAAAAAAGGGGGCTCAAGGTCAAGGAGAACCCCAACTCCCCAAACCAACCGCGTGAAGTAACCAAGGGCACACGAGCCGTCGTATGCATGCACACGTGCCGTCATATGCATGGCACGCCCACGAAGAAGCACCACGAGAGTAGTTAACCCGGCACACACGTACGCACGTACGTACTACTCCATACGACTATCTAATCAGGCCCTGCTCTAATTAATTAATTAATTAATCTCGACGCGACGTTCCCGTTTGATGTCTGTCCCGTCCTGCCTGCTACGTGCAGTGCCACCCGCGCCGGTCACATCACTAGCTACCATCCGCTCTCACAGCGAACGAAACCAAACTTCTCTCGCCAAGCTAGCTCGATCCTCTCGTGCGTAAACACTACTAATCCGGAATTAAAAGCCGTCGAAGACGAACGTGGCATATACGGCCGGCCATCACTGCTAATCCCCCAGCTGCCTGCCGTTCGAATAGATCAGATCAGATGCCCAATTCCTATCAATTTCGAAAAATCGTTCTAATATCATTATTTCTGTTTTTTAAAACACGGCATTTTTATTACAAGTCAAAGGTTTACAATTTTTTTTGAAAAAAACAAAAGCAGTGGCTCTGCCGTTTTCATTAAGATAGAGAAAAAAGTAGCAGTTACAGAAGGTAAAGATGTAGACAAAAGGCAGCAAAAAAAAAACAAGGAGAAACTTAGAAGAAGAGAAGGAAAAATGAACAACGAAGAAATACTCAGCCAAAGTCATCAAACCCGAAGGCTAATATCCAATCTACCAACCCCTGCCTAATGCTCTGAAGGACCTGCCCAACATCACGAAGCTTTACTCGGAAAATCCGCTCATTACGCTCCTATATCGCAAGCTGATGCAAAGATAAATAGTCAAAGAATTACAACTATAAAACGCTTATACATATAGCAACCAGATGTAAAAGATGAATCGTCTACTATAATTAGTTAAGCCATACGAAAACGTGTTGCGTCAATAACACAGCTAAATGCACGGATAAATCGTCTATTATGGAACGTATTAAAAACATCTCAATCACTATTGTTCAAAACAATGAGGCCTTGTTTGGAAGTGGAATTTTTTAAAACCATGGTTTTGTAAAATCATGGTTTGTATTTTTGCAATGATCATGAAAAATCATGGTTTTGAAAACCATTGTTTGCCAGCACAAGTAAAAAAACTTTGGTGTGGAGTGGAATCTACAAGACTCCAAAAAACCATGGTTTTGTCGAAACCATAGTTTTCAAAACAGAGTTTTTTGGGTTACTTTTAAACACCTCATGGTCTCAAAACTGTCAAAAACCATGTTTTTTGAGAAAACCGTGGTTTTGCATAGAAACTACAAAATAACTCCACTTCTAAATAGGGCCTGAATTGTATCGTGCGCGGCGACGCTAATTTGGAGCAGTTAATCCGCCGCCATCAGCAAGCAATTAGCGGCCGGCCGGCGATCGGATCAACGGCTTCTCGGAGGCACAACCTCGCCTGATTAGCGCCCACGGTCGCCAAGTCAAGCCCCGAGTTAAGATCCGGCCGGAGACGGAGACGGAGACGGAGCCGGAGACGGAGACGGAGCCGGGTTAGGTGCACGCAGCTGTCGCGAGTAAATACGCAAACGTGCCACGCCATTAATGACCTGCGTCCAGCTCGAGATCGAAGCCTTCCAGTGGACGAGCCATATATGCAAACGCTGTACGAAAAGAAAAGAGCTCGCCGTCGCCGTCGACGTCGCCGGCGTCGTTATCGCGCCTAATTAATCACTGCGCTAAAAAATTGAAGCTTGATCTCCCCGCCCTGTGGGATTGGGATTAGCAGCTTGATATCTGCATGGATTGATGAGCATTAATGGCGGGGAGAGCGGCAACTAACCAGCTGGAGAGCGGAGCCGAGCGCTAGCTACCTGATTAGATGCATCGGCTCGATCGATCGATCGACGGATCAGGCTGGATTAATTGCTTTAATTGAACTTCCGCTGCACTCTCCCGGCCCGGGAGAGGATTGATTACGGCGTTTTAAATCGCCATTCCTTTCGTTTCGTTTCCTTTCCTTTCCTGCCACGAGTGATGCATCGCCTCGCCAGCTCCCCGTCGATCCTCTCCTCCATTCAATCGCGCCCCCATTAAATGCTGCTTAATGATACGTAGATACTCGGATATCGTCTGATCGGGATGTTGCAGTTCGAACGTATGTACACGTGCATGGCCCATCGATCTGGCCATCCCGTCAGAGCTTCATCCACAGTCTGGACCTCTGAATTTCAGGGACCCTACGGTGGCAAGTTCACCCATGCTGATCTTTTGGACTATATTTTGTCGGTTTTGCTTCTTTTCATGCGACTGATTTTTAAATAAGTCTCGGTCGATTTTCACATACCTAGATTTTACCGTTAGATCTTTTTTTGTCCTATAGAGACGTTTGATCAACGGTCTAAAAAATCGACCGAGAAATAAATAACTCTTAGGCGCTTGATGATAAGTCGGTATTTGATTAAATTTTTTAACTTCTAGTATTTCTTCAGATGGACTCGATAGCCAGGTCCCTTTTGTTTGATTTGTTTTACAGAACTTTTAGACACGTGTTCGAGACAGGAAAAAGACGTAGTGAAAAACCTAAATTGTTTATATTTCAAACAAAGATAAACAGATAAACAGGTGAGCCAAATAAGTTGTAGAGAATTAATGAGGCCATATGCTATTTATTTTATTCACAAGTAAGCTAAAATTTGAGAGTTTTCTGAAGATTTTGGAGAATAGATCAACTTTATTCGACTAGTTTTTAGAGTTTTCACATGTTTTCGAGAGATACCAGGACTTCGATTGCAAACATGCTGAGGTTTCATGCAAGTTAATTAATTCCTGATACTTTACTTTGTATGATTATTATTGAATTAGTAGCATGTAGTGGTAATTGGTTTTTGTAGTGATTGGTGAAATAACTAGAACTACTATTTATTTTATTTAAATTAGAGTAATTTTCTTACCTGTCGGCATCCCATCAATATTCGAGTCGATAAGGTTAAATAGATGTGACCACGCACGTATTGTGCAACATCGTGGAGATTGTGACCCTTGCATATATGAATACCATACTGTATAGAATACGTAGAATGAGAGCAGCTTCTACGCTCGCCTACGGAGTTTACCATCCTATTTTCTCTCCTACCATTGATCTTTCGTGGAAACCCTCTTGAAACTTTTAAAAATTAAATCTTTCTCATTCCTTTTCTCACTCTTTCATTCTCTCTCTCTAGCGAGCCGACGCCCACCCGTTGTCGCCATGTATTTCGTCCGAAATTCTCTCCCAGCTCGAATAATGGCATCTGTGCACATTTTTTATGTTTATAATGGCGTCTAGGATATTAAGGACTCTACACGATGGCATTTTTTATTGCATGTATGCTTTTTTCCCTTGATCTTTTGTGGAAACCCTCTTGAAACTTTTAAAAATTGAATCTTTCTCATTCCTTTTCTCATTCTCTCATCTCTCTCTCTCCAGCGAGCCGATGCCCACCCGCTGGCGCCGTCGCTGACAACCAGCACCTGGCCTGACGACGATTACGCCGGCGCCTAATAGCACTGTGCTGGCGCGTTGGCCGTAGCGCAAGTCGCAGCGTGCCGCCTTGGTCACACGTCGATGGCAGCACCGACAGTGGTGCTCAGTTTGGGGAGAGGTGGTGGTGGACAGGGGAAGGAAGGAGGACCTCGTTCTTTTTCCCCAAAGTTTTTTTTTCAAATGACCACTAAAGTTTTAGGCACACATAACCATTAAAAATGATACTATATCTGGTTGGAAAAATCCAGTGTCATTCTATAATCTACAAAATCTAACTAGTGTGGTATCGTGCATATTTGTGTAATTAGTTTGTAATTAACTTGAAATATTTTATTATCTATTTATTCTAAATTTATGTTTTATTATAAGTTGATATAAATTTCTTTTATAGTTTATGTACTCTTTCTTGTATTATTTTTTAGGGAGCCACTACAAATTGAATATCAGATTCGAAGAAAAATACAGACACTTGTTCCACACAATGTCAACTTGTTTAGAACATAAATAATGTGCCGATGGAACATACACATTATATCGTTGGAACATTTGGTTGTGTCTGTTAAAATATAAAGTTTTGTCAATGGAACATGTAACATGAAGTCGTTGAAAAAACAAACCAATTATTGGAATATTGCAACCATATTGTTAGAACATGCTAATAAAAGCTAATGGAACATGATTAAAAAAAACTGGCAGAACATATTCAAACATAGCGACCAGTGCTAGAACATGCTAAAAAACACATTGGAACATGTTAAAAAGAACGTTGGAACATGCTAAAAGAACAGATAGTACATGCCCAAAACATACGAAAAATATCATGTTCCACGGTGAATCATCCATCCTCATACAAAGCTAGATGTTCCGCGAGACAAAATTGATGTTTCAATAAGCTAATTCAAATGTTCCATACACATAGGTGTGATGTTCCAATTGGCAAAAATCATGGCACGCCTACTGTCCACCATCCTCTTTCTCAAAAGCGACGAGCTCTTGTCATGATCGCTGTATCTGACCTCCTAACTCATTGTATGAGCTCATCAGAAGAGGATGCGCCACATAAAACAAGACACACACACACACACACACACACAGAGAGAGAGAGAGAGAGAGAGAGAGGGGTCTTCGGGCCTTCGACGAGCTTTATGTGCAAAGCCTAACACAAAGGAATTGAAGTAGTAGAGGGGTACAACTTATAGCTTAGCTAGGTAGCCTCTCTTCGAGCTTCAACGGCGAACAACTGTTGCTAGTGCGCAACTCAACAACCATAAATAAAGTTAGTGGAAGTCAAGATAATGAGTGAAAGAGAGATTTGTGTCGGGTTCTGTGTAGCATCGTCTTCATTTAGCTGGGGCGAACTCTTCTCATGCAGAGCAGACTCTTCTCATGCAAAGCGATTGGCAAAAAAAGGCGAATACTTTTGACATCCACTACACGATATTGAAACAAGTCTAGCAGTGATTTTGTGTCCACGTCCGATGCACCTAGCGGGTTTCAGTCGTCCAATCCCTAGCAATCTTGTTTTTTTATTGTAGTTAATATAAACTTTTTTTTGAAATCTAAACAGTTTTAACTTTGAACCCACGGTTATTGACGGTTGAGATCTTTTTCGTTATTTATTTATGTGAAATTTTCTCGAATAACGTTGTGGGACAGCTTAATAGATAGATAATAGAATAATGAAATCGCATACTGAAAAAAACTATTTTGAAACCGAATGATAAATTTCGTTTTCACGTTTGATACTCAAAAAAAATTATTAATCGGCAATTTAATTTATAACGTTTAATGCATAGGACACAACTGTATTTTCTGACGTCAGTTATTAAGTTTTAACATGCACAATTGGGCTTTATTTTGCTGATTTATACCTGCAAACATTGAAGAAACAAATAAACAAAATACTATTCCAGTTAGGAATTAAAGGATTAATTTTGAAAGGAACACATGTTTCAACTATTTCAGTTTGTACATCTACCCATTAACATAAAAAAAGAAGAAGATGAAGATGAAAGAAACAAGGAACAAAAGAAATTGGTATAATGGTCAAACTTCTATATAATGACCCAGCTGTTTTGCTCCTACGATCATAATTTTCTATATAGGGAACCCATAACATCCTTCTGTTGAATATTATAGACCTACCAAATTCAACTAAAAACTTATCGGGTCGCTAAACAAAAGAGTAAATGACTGAAAAAAAAAATCCCAATTTCTTTCCTCCGTTTGTGTTTTCCTCCGTTCAGACGTCGTTCTCGTCGGCGGCAGCATTCAGGTCTAGTCTCCGCTTCTTGCCGCCGCCGTTGGCAGCGGAGGCAACGCCGGGCTTGGCGGCGGGCGGCGGCACCCTGGCGGCGCAGCGCGGGCAACGGGGGTCGGCCTCGGTGATGAGCACGTAGGTGAGGCAGGACGGGCACGCGGCCGCCCGCATGGACGGCCCCGCCGCCGCAGACGACGAGGACGAAGACGAGGAGGTGGACTTCGACGACGAGGACGACGTGGCCGGCGAGGCGGCGGCCGCCCTCCCGGCGTTGGCGCGCTCGAGCGCGGAGCGCACCATGTCGAGCGTGCAGACCGCGGCCGAGGAGGCGGCGGCAGCGGCCGCCGGCGGGGGCAGGTTGAGGTCTTGGTGACGGTCTGAGCCGCCGCCCTGGTGGCGAGGCGTCAGGAACGTCTTGCCGGACTGCAAGAAGTCGAAATTTAAACTTGGTTAAAATCGGGTCAGTAATTTGAAGCCAGGAACAGGGACAGGAATCATCTCATCTAAAAACGCGAAAAGCTTGATTATTTTCGTCAAGATCAATATGTAATATGCACCGGTTTGATCTTGAATTGGGGTACAGAATATCCTCATAGTGGAAACAGTGCAGATTAAACTATGATCACACAAACAAATTAGGTCTCGGTCATGTAAACAAGACTTCATTTTCATCAAATTCCATCTCGACGATGAAAAAGCAGAACTCAAATTAAAGCACCACACATCCACGTATAAACGCGCGCAAACAACTCTCGACTCTTGAGCCTTGATGAGATCGATCACCAGATGGAGCCGGACGGGAAGGAGGAAAGACTCACCAGGAGGTCAAGCCGTCTCTCCCACCCGGCGGGCACCTTCTTCTCCAGGTCGACGTCCACCTCGTCGTCCCCTCCGGCGGCTGTGGCGGCGGCGCCGCCGCCGCACCCGCCGAGCAGATCCATCGTCACGATCTCCGACGGCGCGGCCCTCTTCCCCGCGGCCTCCCCGCGCAGCAGCCGCGCGACAGAGCTCACGTCAGCCGCCATTCCTCCCGCTCTGCTCCTGCTTGTCCCGCAGAGGTCGCAGGCGACGAAGAAGAAGAAGAAGGAGAAGAAGAAGAAGCGGTGGGATGCGTTGCTGTGCGTGGTGGTCGGTTATATATACCGGGAGGCCGCCGCCCTGGCCGACAAGTGGGGCCCACGAGGCAGGGACAGGGCAGGTCAATGAATATGGAAGAACTATTTATTGGTGTTGTTGGGAATGGTTGGGGAATTCTTCAATGGCAATTACTCCGATTTTTTTGGGAGGAGAAGGATTGATTGCTGTTTAATCTAGCCTAGCAAGTGCACCCCAGGATTTGAATTTATTTTCCCCTTTCAATGTTCGCATTTATTTTGCAATCCCGTAATTTGGTTACCGAAAAAAGGGAAGAAAATATGATCTCTTGGGCTGCCCATGACTTTTAAAAGGGTGCATTTACATGTGGATTTTTTTGGGTGGGTTGATGAATTTTAGTATTTATTTGGTGTTAATGTTTTTAAATGAGAAATGATGGCCGATTTATGTGATGTATTCAATTCAATTTGATTGATTCATTCGGTTATTGTTCATCTAGAAACAGATCTCAATTATTGAATTCAATTAAACTTCCATCTGTGTATTTATTTATGGGCATCCACAATTTCCATTTATTATTGAGTAACTACGGGTGGCGCATGACTAATTCTTTGCAATGGAAAGATTTCTTGTCTAATTAAGGCCTTGGAAAATCTGCCATATTTACTTCACATACATAAACACACGTAATCGAGTAAAATCAGCATGGAATAATTTGATCTCGTAGAGTACTGGCACGTACAATGCTAGAGACAACTGCTGTCTCTAAAGCATTGCCATGTCACCTAAAGACAGCTATATAGACAGTGCATACAATGGGTTGTCTATAGAGCTGTTTGCACAGTAATTCAATAGTTGCATGAAGTTTAGAAACTTTGATTATCAAGGGGCTATAAATTTAAATTTAAATAAAAATTGGATACTAAAAATTTAAAAATAAAAATTTTAAACTTTTGAAATTTATATGGCAAGTGTGGTCTACTTTTGTTCAAAAAAATGTCAAAAGAATCCATTTTTGAAATCAGTTCGGTAATCAGAGATACTAATCAGAAGATATAGCAAATAAAAATTTAAAAATGGGGATGCATGGCGTGTTATATGCATGCGGCAGAGGAAAAAAAATGGGCAGAAGCATTAGCGACGTCCTGGCGCCGTCGCCTCTTGGAGCGCCGACTCTCTCCTCTCTCCTGTTTCTCTCTCATACACCTCAGCCAAAGTATGACATGGCATTCTTTAGAGACAGCCTAAAGACAGCTGAGTTGGAGCATTGTACATGCCCTTAAAGCATGTACAATGGTACAAGTCTGCTGTCTCTAAGCCATCTATAATGTTTACCATGTAGGATAGATAATGATATGGAGGAAAGAGGGTGCACATAGAGAGTTGAGCCGTCTTCAATACAAGAGATAACTCTACAAGCAAATTAAGAAATTTTGTGTGTGATTAAGTGTCATAAAAAATGTGCAGTTGTCTCTAAGTCATCTCTACCATTGTATGGGTTGTCTCTAAGTCATCTCTATAAATGACATGGCAATGGTCAAAGATGGTTGTTGTCTCAACCAATGTACATGCTCTTGTACAATGGTACACATCAGCTGTCTCTAAACCATCTATAAGATTTGCTATGTAGGATAGATAATGATGTGGAGAAAATAGGGTGTGCATAGAGTTGAGTCGTCTCCAATGCAAGAGATGACTCTACACGCGAATTAAGAAATCTTGTGTGTGTTTAAGTGTCATAAAAAAATATGCAGTTGTCTCTAAGCAATCTTTATCATTATATAAGTTGTCTCTAAGTCATCTCTATAAGTAACATGGCAATGGTTAGAGATGACTATTGTCTCAACCATTGTACATGCTCTTAGCTGTCTCCAACAGGCTCCCCTAAAATAGGGGACAAATTCTTCCCCTATGTGCTTCAACAGCATTTCCTATTCCGTTCCCTAAAATAGAGTTTTTCTCTCCATCCCCTTATATACAGGTGTTCTCTCTCCTCCCCCTATACAATTCTTCATATAGGGAACGCTGTTGGAGATAAGAGAAATATAGAGAGAGATTTTTTTTAAAGGAACTGGCTATAGGGGATCAAATTTAGGGGTTCCTGTTAGAGATAGCCCCCTCCATCCAAAAATATAAGACCAGATTTAACTTTGCACGGTTTCCAAAATTATAATTTGATGCTTGATTTCTTTTTTGGCACATCGTTCGTAATAACAAAATTATAATTACTAGTAAGGTGCCCGTGCGCTGCCACGGGTGGCGAAAAAAATATTTTCATATGTTTCATTTCAGATGATTTGAATGTACATCTCATTTATTTTCGTCCTCATTGCATTGGAGTAAGAATCACATGGTATAATAGTAGATTAGTTAGTAGAATTGCTCTCAATGGCAAAGCAACAAATTCGTTAAATTAAAACTTAACATCAGACTACAAAAGTATAAAGTTGCCAATTGAGTATACGGCAAATAAGACATGATGTTCGAGCAAACATTAAAACTGGATTCAAAAATTTGCCTCGGCCTTTAAAATTATGGCCTCGACAACTTGGAGGTCACCACGACTCCTTGGTGCGTCTCTACCATAGAATGAGCCACGCTAACCACGACCCGAACCTTTATACCACGTCCACCTGTAGGTCCTCGGTGGCCAACATATTTGTTGTCTCAAACAATCAGGCACAAGATTATGAAGAAAATTCGGTCCTATAGGCAATTGGTAGCTATTGAAGTTTTATTAGTGTAACCAACAAACCATAACGCGGCTTAGTTACCATAGCATGAGAAGTTCTCTTGATTTTTCATGCAATTAACAGTGCCAATGTTCAGAAATTTAGCCTTAGAAAATGGTGCTTACCCACTTAAATCAAGCAACTCCAAGCTTGCATAAGAACGAACAATAGACGCAACAACTGCATCTGTTATTTTAGAACCAAGAATCAAGGATAACATGCAAAGGCCCCTGAAAGAACGAGAAAGCAAACCAAATAAGGTTTAGCTCAAAATAAACTATAATGATAACAAGACCATCTAGCATATTTGATGAAATATGAGCAGTATTCCAACCAAGTCTAAATTTCTAGTGGAAATATGGTTTCATTGCATAAATGAATTGAGGAGATGGGAAGGTTTTGAAATTTTGAGCACGTACGGCCCAAACTATCCATCAGACTGATTAAAT
>SPJY01013724.1:924915-960826 GCA_005191435.1 Raddia distichophylla
CACCTTCTCCAAGCGCCGCCAGGGGCTCTTCGGCAAGGCGTCCGAGCTCGCCGCCCTCACCGGCGCCCGCATTGCCATCGTCGTCTTCTCCGAGGGCGGCCGCGCGTTCGCCTTCGGGAGCCCCTCCGTCGACGCCGTCCTCCGCGGCGACGGCGGCTGCGACGACTCCGCTGAGGACCTTGCGGCGAGGCAGCAGCTGAGGCTCGCGGCGGAGGAGGCCAGCGGGCAGGTGGCGGCGGAGAAAGCGCGGATGGACGACGTGGGGAAGAAGGTGCTGCATGCGGCGGCGGGGAGGCGGTTCTGGTGGGAGGCGGACGTGGGGTTGCTCGGGGAGGCGGAGCTGCCGGAGTTCACCAGGTCGCTCCGGTGCCTCAGGGACAGCGTGCAGCGCCTCGCCGAAAAGGTCGGCGCTGTCGTGGCGCCATAGCTCTAGGGCCGACAAGAGGAGAAGGTTGACGTGCTGTTTAATTAGCTTAACTAGGTTGCCAATATTACTGAGTGGTGTGGTGGTGCCATTACAACTTACTACTCCCTAATGTCGTTTTATAAGTGAATTACCATAATAAAATAGGCAATGTACGTTGTGTGGCTAGCTGGCAGAAATACCAGCAAATTTGTGTACCTACCGTGTTGCTAAGTACTAATACAGAGCTCTGTCCATGCATCGACGATTGGTTTGGGTGTATCAGGCATATATCATCAACACAGAGGGCCTCAAAAGGCCTCTCTTTCTTACCCAATTGCTAGATGACTTGCGTCCTTGGGAGACCGCAGACGTCCTTTTTGAAATTAGTTAGTACACTGTTTTAAGACCCGCGGGGGAGAGGTGTAATGTCCCCCCTCCCTGTAACTCTCTTCTTTAGATCAATACATCGAAGACAACTCTTTTGCCTCTGCTCAAAAAACACAGGGCATCAAAAGTAGAGATAGAAACGATGAAATTGCAGAGGTAAGAAATGGATCTGACGACGCGAGTTAAGTAAATTAAATCAAATAGCAGATAGTCAAAGACAGTGCAATAGTCGTTCCTAATATAGTACAGACGCTTATCGCCTCGCAAAAAAAAAAAAAACTTTAGCTCTGTGCACCTTGATTATCGTAGATGGAGAACTCGTTTCTTTCTAATTCCCATTGATCACCCCCTTTTCCGAACGGTATTCTCTTTTTTGTGATCATGGATGGATTTTATAAAACAAGTGTAGTTGGAGATGCACCTGTTTCTTTCGTTGCGATGGATCCATTTTGCTACTCTTGTTATACCATTATCAGCATGTCTGCGTTGCTCGCACTCAATCGTGTTTAATTAGGTGGTAAGTTGGGTGATCAACCGGTCATGCACTCATGCCCCGTGTTGTTCTGGGTTTATTTTGGCCTTCCATAATCCTGGTCTTGTTTGAACCAAACAACTGAAAATGGAGGGTAGGAAAGAAGGGAGAAATTTCATGTACACAAAAATGAATACAAATCATCCATTCCTCCTGATCTACCGATTTTAATTTTTTTTTTTATCTTTTCTCAATCATGGCAATATCTATACTACTCCCTACGTCCAAACTATAAGCCGTATTTTGACTTCACAGAGATCTTTGAAGTTAGATTTTGACTGTTAGATTTCTCTATTATATATTATGAAATTGTTACAGTATAATATTTATCAAAGCATTTTGAAATATGAACAATTTGGTACACAAACGATGTATATTATTTGATTTATTTATGTTCAAATTTTACTAAATTTGACTTTTCTCAAGTCAAAATAGTACTTATATTTTAGAACGGAGGGAGTAGTACATTTTTGTGTGAATACTCTCTAAATAGATGGTCGATCTAGATTATACTATCATCCTAGTATATTTGTCAATGTACACAATAAGAAAGGACCAAAAATATGAATAAGGTGGACAGTAATGTGAAGACATTGTAAGATTTTAAAACATAAGAATAGAAAAGGAGGCCGTGTGAAAGGAAATGGAAATACTCGAACATTAGCTAGCTTCCAAAGATCATTTCATTTGAATCTAATGGATGTTTTTTCCCTTTCAAATGTTGAACATAAATCTCTTTTTTTACCCTTTCAAATGTTTGATCGTAAATTTCTTTTTTTTTTTTAGGGAGGGGAGGGGGCGTTATATTGTACTATTAACTTAGTTAGAAAAAGCTCCTCGCCACCACCACCCTAACTCCCATCTAGATCCCTCTTCGACCCCTCTTGCCATCTCAACTTTGATGATCTTACCACTTTTCTCACTTTCTTTTGAGAATAATTTGAGTGGTTACATCCATTTTTTTTTTCTAGAGTTAGGGTTTGCTAGCCATTCATCCCATTAGTGACATTGATAATGACACAATAAGACATGTTAATAAGATCTCTTACAAATTTTTTCAGCACGGTGGTTGGATTTACCATCTTTCTCAATGGAGTCTTGAATAGGATTGATACCCTTAGTTCTCGGTCTATTTGTGGGTTAGCGGCACTTTCTCCCCCGTGATGGGAAATATGTTCCTGTTTAGGACTAGTTCTTTTTCGAAGAATAGTAAATGTTATTACTTATTACTATATATAACTGTAATATTTTGGTCTATGATATAACGAAAGTATCGTGTTATTATCAACCGACCTCTTAAAATCAAGCAGCATACACTTTGATTTCTTTCGGACGAAAGCATGCAAACGCAAAACTTTCCAAGAGAATCTGAGCCAAAATTCCTTTAAAAATCTTTTGATCCAAACATGCCCTGAATTCTGACACGTGCGTCTCTTTTACATTAAAATTGCCCCTCCCAATTTCCCCCCGTTTTTGCTTCTACTTTCCGACGTTGCCGTGGCCTTTTTTTTTTTTTGGTCATGCATGTACTTCGGCTAAGTCAGACTTAACAGTAACTTGTTAATAGTAACATAACCTAATTTTGTTCAGTTCTTCTTCAGTAGGTGTGCCGTGGCGTTTGGTTGAGGTAGGGCCGTTTAAAATGACCCCCAACAAACCCATTAATTAACAGCAATGACTGCATTCTCATGGGAAAAGTAGCTTCCAAAGTCTTCACACTTACGATTTAAATCAGCCCATTGAATGCGATCAACTTGTTGATCTTTGGACTGCACTTATTAATGAACGGATTGTTAGGGCCTTTGTTATCCCCGCATTAATGGCCATACTGGATTCTTTGTGGGAGCTACACTCATATGCTTGCATGTCTCTCTCTGTCTCTACAGAATGTCGAATCGTTAAAACCTGAACCTGGAGAGTTTATAGAAACAAATTTTAAAAAAGTCGCTTTGCTTGGTTCATCTTATTTTTGCAAGATTCAGGAACCTACTCCAAGATTCTTCAAGGAGCGTGGTTGGTGAGTTAAAAGTGTTTTGCCTTTTGAAATGTTTTGATCGATTGAAGTACAGATCTGACAAATTATTTATACATAGTTCAGAGCAAGCTATTAAAAATGAGGCAACTCGATTTTTATATGAAGCGATATGTTACCTATAATATTTATTCAACTTCAGGCTTATTTTGTCTTACTCTATGCAAAATCCTCCTCACTCCGTAAAATCATCGATGAAATGATCATCAACAAAATTGTTATTTTAGTTTCGCTATTTAACTTTACTCACTTGTGTCCCCACCATCTTACACACGGTGGTGGCAAGGCGTAACTGTTCTAAGGAACAACAATTGGGCATCAAGTCACACGCATTTGCGTACCCCTACGACTTTAGAAAAATTCTAAAAAATGCGTCACGCAAAGCCAAATCTAAGTTTTGAACTCCGATGAGTGGCGCTGTCATTGCAGCCTCTACTAGTGACTAATGCCTCGTCCGCTCTTTTCTTTTCGATTAAGCAATAGATATTATCCACGTGATTAAAAAAATCGATTTTTTTTTCCAAAACATCTCACATCTGTATTCTACGTGGCATAAGTAAACGCGTGCAATTTGACCGTCAAGATGCATGCAGCAGCAGCCGAGCGGGGTTACGGAAGCGATCGATGGCCCAGCTAGCTGCCAGACAGCTGGAGTGGAGAGAGTGAAATGTGAAATGGAGCATGT
The DNA here is from genome assembly GCA_005191435.1 of Raddia distichophylla. Classification (NCBI taxonomy): domain Eukaryota; kingdom Viridiplantae; phylum Streptophyta; class Magnoliopsida; order Poales; family Poaceae; genus Raddia; species Raddia distichophylla. Next base: position 928,958 of record SPJY01013724.1, read on the forward strand.
TTCGTTCGGTTCGAAATTTAATTAATGGTCGATTCACGTCATCAACATTTAATTAATGATCAACTTGATCAGTAACAAATTGACTCGAGAACAAATTCTTTTGTCCTCGATCGATCGTGTGCATGCGGCTCTGAAAAGGCTCGGTGTACACGGTGATATATAGCGATAGTCTATGTTGACAATATAATAGATGACATATGCCGGGCTGGGTGGGCAGAGCTGAGACGGTGGCTTTCAACCATAACCTGAAAAGTTAAAATTTACTCTATTTGTTTCTATGAGACATATTTTAATTTAAAAAGATCAAACTTTATAAATTTCGACAAATAATTAGTCAAATTACATACAGTATAACTTTAATGTGTAAAAGACAAATCAATATATTTGTATTTGAAAAGTTCTTTTGATACCATATCATTTCGTAAAAATTGAAAATATATAATAAGGAAAAAGAATGGTCAAAGTATGCCTTGAATGACTTTTCAAATTAATACTCTATAAAAATAAATGAATGAAAGGAGTAAAATGACGAGCAGTGACTTGCCATTTCTAAACTTCCACCATGCATGGGCAATACGAATAAAAATGAGATGCTATCTACTCCTACATATATTTGTCAATGATCTCCATCCTTTTTTTTTCTAAAAAAATATGATAGGATCATGGTCGTTCCTAGGCCATCAAGGGCTAAGTTAGGTCCCCAATGTATATGCATGCGTACATACCATGTATAATTTTGTTTGGGTCAACAGAAAACGTCATGGTGAGCGGAGAATAATGGGAGGCCTAAGGAGACAACCACCATTGTGACACAACACTTATGGGTTAAATTAAAGCTGTTAATAACACGTTTTTTTTTCCTTTAATTTACTTCATGTTAGTTTGTTCTAAACGGCTTCTCAGCAATACTCCTAACAATTAGCTAGGGGTGTTTGTATAAGCCAAATTAACTCTTCTCGACCTTTTTTTTAAAAATATTTGAATAACATCTCAAAACTTTTGAAAACAGGTTGAATTGCATTGACTTCAAAACCAATTATGAAAACCCACAAAGTTCACCTCAGTAATTCGACTCAGCCGTCTAGTGAGTTGCCCATTCTTATAGGCATGGGCAATACCAATTAAAAAAATAAAGGCTATTTTAGCCTCATATAGTCAATGATCTCTATTTAAGAGAAACCTACATGATAGGACGACTCTTCAACCCTAAGCTGAAAAAAAATAAAATTAATGAAATCACGAGTACGTGACTTCTCATCTCTCAACTTGCAAGGTTTACGCATGGACACGATGGCAAATATATAACGCCCCCATGGAGTATTTCGCAGGGCATCGTCATTAGTCAATCAATCAATGAATAGTACATAACCTAGACTTTCTTCTCTACACAGATCGTTCATGGGTCGGTTTGATCAATAACTGAACGGCAGTACTGTCCCGATACCAAATCAAGGTACAATCTGCAAACGGTCACTGTAGCAGAGATTAACGTCATTCGATTGACACAAGCTGGGACCCAAGAACAACTGCTCAAACGTACGTACCAAATGCAGAAATATGTGTTTCAGTGTGTGTGCGTGTGTGACAGTGTGAGGAGGAAGTAATGTGGCTAGTACACACAGTATTTTACACCCAGATGCATTAAGTGCCCTAATTACACACGGTGGTAGTCGCTAGAAGTGCTTCAATTGTGTTAGTACAAATCTAATGATCAGCAAGCCGTTTTATAAAGGTTAATTAAGCTGAATTGCTGGAAATAAACCTCAGGAGCTTACAGGAGCAGCCTTCAAAAATCGGTCCATTGATGACATGTTGTGATTGAGGAACAGACCCAAGTAGTCAAAACATTTGGCATTAGAAACGTCTCAGCTAAATCGCTTAACACCTAGAGCATCCCCAGCAGGAGAAGCAGAGACGACCTGCATCAATACGTTAACCGCGCTCGTGCTCCCCTGCCCACCAGCTGTAGCCTGCAAGTTTGAATTTTTTTCCCTCCCCCGTGTGCACAGTGATGCCAGCCTGGCGCTGATACGTCCCCTGCTGGGGATACTCCTAGGATCGATAGGGAACACACCTTGTTATTGTTCAAAGTTGAGGAAAAAAAAAGTAAAAACTTTTCTGTTGTCGGCATGGCAATTTTGTATGGTAGGAAACGATAACTGTGATTGTTATGATAAGAACTTCTTTGTTGTTGGAATGACAATTTTATAATTTTGTATCACCAGCCTCGAAAGTTACAACGGCGCGATGTGCCGATGTATTTTGGAGGTCCGAATATAGACAATTTTGTATAAAATTAAACGGAGAGGGTAGCATACGAATATTTTTTTAAAAAAAGGATGAAATATATTATTTCCTCGTAACCACGATTGCATTCCGTGATAATCCGATAGATGCTACAAGTAGCTACGCGTACGACAAGATCCACATCAGCCGACACAAGAAGTCGTGAGCTGGACGGTGGCTCACAGTGAGGGTTAATCAATTTGCTTCTTTTTTATTTCGCCGGGTTGCAAGTTCTCTGCAAACTCTTCAAGTTTGCAGTGACTTGTAAGCTAGCTCCTCTCCTTAATTAATCAAATTAAACTGTGGCATCATGCTGATGGCAGGGTGGCCCCCTCCATCTGCTTGAGAACCTGCACTGACTGGATGGATAATCTCATCCGCAGAAGGGAAGAGGAGAGAAGAGAAGAGAGAAGACAAGCCCATTAACTCGCTGCAACAAAAGGCAGCAGGTGTAGGAAAAGTACAGGTCTTCAATAATAAGCCTGCACAATAAATGGTTCCATGAATGCAGAGTGGTTCCCAGTTGAAATCCTCTGCACGAGAGGGGAGGTCGTTTTAGGAATTCAATGAGAGAGGGCAGGCAGGTGCTTGCTTTCTCGGCTGTGTCGGCTCTTCCATGCAATGGACCCAAACACAAGCACGTTTCTTTGAATCATGGTAAGAGCATCTCCGATGGTACTATGTCAGCTAGCTAAATATTTTAACTTAGCATTTTTGCTTATGTGAAGGAGAGAATCAGGGCGTGCTAGCTACTAGTAGAGCTGGCCAAACGGGCCGGCCCGCACTATTCATCGGACCAGACCGGCCCGGTTCAGTTCGCATAGTAGCGGCCCGGTTCGGTTCGCTACTGTTGTATATTTATTTAATTCAATATATGTATTTCTATATATATTTTATTTAATTTATAATGTATATTTGTGAAATATAATGGTTTTTCTTAATTTTTATATATATTTTTAAATAAGATAAACCGATAAATAAAAAACCGGGCCGGCCCGGTTTGGTTCGGTTCACTGTGCGAACCGAACCTGGGCCGAAACCCCGGCCGGTTGGCCCGGTTCGCACAGTAACCGAACCCAACCGGGCCGGCCAGTTGGCCGGGTCTGGCTACTAGCTTACAGCTAGTCTATAGCAAACTCGAATGCACTTACTATCTATTGTATGTGCAGCCATATTTAATCTTATAAACAATGTTATAATCAGTCCATCGGAGAGACTAACTATATGCTATCTATAGATGACATGACACTTGCTTATATCTAGCAACTATCTACACCATTGAAGATGCTCTAATCGAAGTGCATGTACAATAGACGCTAATATAGACTGCATGTATAATAGGTTGTCTGAACATGAACCCATCTGTCTTTAGTGCAGTGCTCCCCGGGCCTTTTCATCATCCATCGCTCCGCTAGGGGGACTCGCTGTCCCTTTTTCTATTCAACCTTGCAATTAAACCTTACAACGCCTTCTGCACATGCCACCGAGGAGGGAGTCCTTTAACCGCTTCGAGGCATCCCAACCAACCTTCGTATCTCACTGTACGCCGACGATGCTGTAATCTTTGTGGCGCTGATCAAGGAAGAGATCATACTGCAGAGATTTGGCGCAATCTCTGGCCTACGCACCAACTTTGAAAAGAGTCAGGTCGTGCCCATCGAGTGCGAGGGGCTTGATCTCGACGACATTCTCGCCGACCTGCCTGCGCGGCGAACGTACTTTCCTATCATGTACATTGGCCTCCCGCTTGCCATCAAGAAACTAAAGCACATCCACTTCCAACCTGTAATCAACAAGATCGCTGGCCATCTGGCAGGCTGGTGGGGGCAAATGATATCAAAAGGGGTAGAGTCACGTTGCTCAAATCGGTTCTCTCGGCCCTACCGTCATACACCCTATCAATGATCTCCCCGCCTACCTCGGTCCTTCAGAATATTGACAAACTGCGTCGAGCCTGGCTTTGGCGCGGTAATGACAATGTTGCGGCTGGTGGGTGTCGTGTCAACTAGAAACTCGTCTGTTCCCCGGCTACCCCTTGGGGGCTCGGGGTGCTCGACATGAAGAATTTTGCTCGGGCCCTCCAATTGCGTTGGCTTTGGCTGGCCAAATCCGGCTCTCCCAGATCGTGCCTCATCTCGCTGGACAGGGTGGACCCTACTGACGCAACACTCTTTAGAACGAGCACAGAGTTGGTATTTAGGAATGGTGCCGCCTTCCTTTTCTTGACCAACGCTTGGCTACTTGGGCAATCTACAAAGGAATTGGCCCCAGGACTTTTTGCGGCTTCCGGTCGAAAAAACCGCACAGTCGCTGATGCAGTGCACAATGACAACTGGTTGTTGGACTTACGACGGAATTTCGCTTCCAACCTCACCGTGGAGCTGGCCAAAAGATCAATCGTGTTGCGCTCCGTCCGAACCACCAGGATCGAGCCATTTGGCGTTTCTCCGCAGATGGGAACTTTTCTGTCCGCTCAGCATACTGCATGCAATTGCTGGAAGGACATCTTCGATGGCGCTATCCCTAATCTGAAAGTAGTGGGCGCTCTCTAAGTGCAAGTTCTTTATTTGGACGTTGTTCCTAAGGAGGGTGATGACTGATGACGCCCTGCTGCATAGGTAGGGATGGCAATGGGGCCCCATTCCCCTATTAGGGGACGGGGATGGGACAAAATGACTCCCAACGGGGAGGGAAATGGGGGGAAGTTGTCCCCGTCGGGGATCGCGGGTTCAGGTCCAGTCCACTACTCCCCGTCCCCGTTCCCCATTTGGGGCCCCGACTTGTGTATGATAGGTTGCCCTCCCCCAGCCACAGGCCCATTTCTCAGTCACCCGGCCCAAATATCCTAGCCGCCGCCCTTTCCCGTTTCACAAATCAAATCCTGCTACCCTAGCCGCCGCCCTCCAGATTCCAGTGCATGTGCTCTTGCGGTCTCTCGCCTCCTCCCCTTTCTTGAACCCTAGCCGCCAGATCCATACCCTACTTGGCCTACTACCCGCACGGACGCACGGTGGCTCACCGCGACGGGCGCATGACGAGCGGTGCTCAGCTCTGCATCCTCGTCGAGGGGTGGCACCGCGGTCTGTGGATCTGCGACGTCTCCATCGAAGGATGTCTGCAACTACTGCACCGAAGGATGGGCATAGCTTCAATCTGCTCTCTTAATCTCTTTGCTTAATCTACTTTGCTTGATTTGTATTCTGGTCTATCTCGATCTTCTTTGCTTGATTGGTATTCTGGTATAGCTTGCTTTGCTCAATCTACACGCAGAGACAAGTATTTTGGTCCAGCTTTTGTTAATATGTTTAGCAATTAACATAAATTGATGAGGGCATGAGGCCTACTGATTGCTAGAGATGACGAATTATTGGGTATTTGGCGGGTATTTCAACCCGTGGGTTCCCCGTATACCCGAACGGGGGCAGGGACGGGGCAAAACCATCCTCGTGAGCGGGGACGGGGAGTGGGGAATTTCTATATTGCGGGGGATGGGGACGGGAGAGCACTCCCCGACGGGGAATGGCCCCGTTGCCATCCCTATGCGTAGGGGATTATCGAATAACTACTTCTATGCACTCTGCCTCAGATGCTTGCAGACCCCGAACACCTCTTTCTCGAGTGCCCCTTCTCCTGCCATATTTGGGACCTACTAGCTTTCAGGCTCGACATCCCACGCCTTCTCCGCTCCATGTGGACCCATACTGAGGATCTCCGTGCCTCGTGGGTCGAGGACATCCTGTAATCCAACCTTGCCCCGGTTTTAGAATCCGTCTTGCTAGCAATCTTATGGCATCTCTGCCTTGAAATGAACAATCGTATTTTCAACTCGAAGGAGCTGCCGCCGATAATCTTCTTCGATTTGCTTTTGAAGGCCCTGCGTCTTTGGGGGTGGCAGGCGCCTGTTTTGTAATAAGTTAGCTCTTTGCAGCGCGCGTCTGGGGGAATGCGCCTAAACCTCCCTCTATATTTTAACTATGTAACTTTTCTATTGAATTAATACAAGGCAGTTCTCTTGTCTTTCCCTTAAAAAAACAATGGCGATACACATGAACACCGTCGATTCTATGATCATCGATGGTGCTTTTTGCGTGATTTGGTGGATTTGATTTGGTTGAGCCAAAAATTAAAGACTTTTAAAAAGAGGATCGAAAAGACTAAAAATTATTAAAAATATTTTACTTGAAAAGAACCCTACAAAACTTCGAAAAAATTATATATTGTATATATTCATCTTTATGGCCTTGTTCTTTTCGGCGTATCGTACCGTTGCGTATTACTGTAGCAAATTTTGTTATTTTTATATAGCCTATGCTGTAATAATTCGTAACGATTTTTTCGTGGCTTTTAGTAATCCTTCCAAAGATTCTAAAACTATTTTTAATTATTTTTTAATAATCTTTAGACCTTTTTTCGAGGGCTCTTAAATTTGTTACAGTATTACACCAACGCAACGATACACTGAAAAGAACAAGACCTAGAGATAGCACGTTGTTACACGCATAATGCTGCCTATTTTTGGCCACCTTTTATCTTTCATGATGTACTCCCTCTGGTTCAAAAGAACTTCACATTTTAAACTCGTTGTAAATTAAAGTTTTCAAACTTTATGTATGAAAATATTTTGAACTAGTTATATTGGGCAGATAAAAGCCATACATTTATAAATATGGTAATATGATAATTTTTTTAACAAATTTATAAATAAATTGTAATGGTAATTAGTAATCAAGTGTTTAGTTTTGAAGATCCCAGATCAATACTTAAAGGCCTTGTACATTTCAGCTTAGTTTAGCGTTTCAACAAAATTTATCTTTTTTATATAGCCTATTTGGTGTAGTAATTTGTAATGATTTTTTTAGGTTTTTAGTAGTTCTCATAAAGATCCTAAAACTATTTTTAAATTATTTTTTATAATATTTAAATATTTTTCAAATACTCTCAAAGTTTGGTGAAACGCTGCGCTACGCTACGTTAGACTAAAATGTACAAGGCCAAAATGCCATGTTTTCTGAGAACGGAGGAAGCAGTCAACAACGACGTCATATAAAATTTTACACAGGAAAAGTTATAAACACGTGACGTACGTCTGTCACTCATTTCATTCAATGGCCCTCCCCTCCCCTGGTCTATCTGATGTGTGTCAATTCGCTCCAACGGCTGTAATAACTGCACCTTGAATGGCTATCTCTTTCTTCTTTCTTCTTCCTCCCACAAGCAAAGCTGGAGTATTTGCTACTCGTTCATCTGAAAGGCAGGAGAAGTAGTTAGGGGGTAGGAGTACTTGGCATGCCAAGAACGAGGATTACGGAGCATTTGATGCACGTAATCATTCCCTTCCTCTAAAATATGGTTGCACGTAGCCGTTCCGGGATAATCATAATCATATCTGCGTCGTGATTACTGTGCTAACACAAACCAATCAAACATGACAGTGAACTGGCAATATTATTAGATAGTTCAGACGTTAGACGTGTTTGTAGTGGAGCAATTTCGTACGTAGGAAGTTACCACTTCTCAACAAGTGGCCAGTTGTGAAAGATATATGTTAGGTTTATGTTGGGTTTAGTCCCACATCAATTAGTGGTGATGGGGGCACAACTTAAAATGTGGGGTAATCATTATCCATCAGATTAGTCTTTTGAGTTAAGTGGATCTGAACCCCCCTTGAGGTGTAATTGATTATTTGCCCCGAAGTTGATGTGCCCTCGATTACCCCGAACCTTGATCGTGACTCCAGTTGGGTTTTGGACCTTGGGGCCGAGACCAGGTGTTGGTCTCGGGAGTAACCGGATCATTGGTAGGCAATTGCAGCGGGCTCCAACAAGTGGTATCATCGTTGACAATATATTAACCATTTTAAAACATTCAATTTTGGTAATATTAGTAGAGCTCTTCGGCAAGTTAACTCTATGATCTGACCACTCTTCAAAAAGGTTTTGTCTTGTTTTGAGTAGGGCACCTCTACTGGCTCTGGTTTCGGTCTCGTTTGTCTGGGGCAAGTGTAATGTACTAAAAATATGTTTTTTTATTTTTTTTTAATGAAAATGAAAATCGTGTTCGCCCCTGTTGCAAAAACAAATCCTTTACTTGGCAACGGGCACGGGCGGCAATGAACCAAACCCATCCAAATGAAATTGTTATTTGGGCTCCAGCTTTCATCTGAACTAATAAATGGAAGCCCATTTAGCCCAGCCACGCTATTTCACCCGCTCAGCCCAAAAAAAAATCAAAACACATCGAGTCCCAACTCTCAAGGCCCAACTACTGGTCGCTGCTAGGTTTCCTCGTTACCGCGCCACGCCCCCGCCCGGTCCTCCCCGCCGTCCAAGCCCGGCGCCGGCGGCCAGCGCCGAGCTCGCCTCCTCCCCGCCGTAGACGCGCCGAGTGCCAGGCGAAACCCGAGTCCCCACTCCGCCGTCCACGCCCACGTACCATCGAAGCCACCAAGCGCCGGCGCCGTCGCGCCGATGACCACCGCGCCGTTCCTCTTCCCCTCCCCCTCCCGCGTATCCTCCGCAGACGCCGCCGCAGCGGCGGCGGCGGCGGCCGGGCGCGCGCCCTGCGCAGAGGCGCCGGCGGCGGCGGCCGCGGCCTGGGAAGGCGCCGGGGAGGGAGAGGAGAGAAGGGAAGGAGGAGGAGAAGGGGAGGCCGGCCATGGCGGCGGCGGCGGCTAGGGGAGAGGAGAGGAAGAGAAGAAGCTAGCTGATACCATGTTAGATAGGGAATTATTGCCTTGCATTCCAAACCCTAGAAGGGTGGTACATATAGGATAGAGTACATGGGCCTCACGGGCCTGCTACATGGGCCTAAAAACACATACTCCAATATTTATTTCCATTGCACCCATGGGAAAAGAAGAGAAACCTCTCTTTGCAAACTGGGGAAGTGAAACCTCATAAATAACAAGATAAACATCTTATCTAGAATCCACAAAGACATAAAAGAAATAAATTTGAATTATGGATTTCTGATGGGCCAAACCTTCATGTAGGCTGCCTAACTTTTGATGTTTAAGAGTGCCACTAGTTGCAGCTCTGATATTATTGGGAGAAAGCGATGTATTTTATTATTAAAGTATGAAACCGTCCTACTGAGGGAAAATCTATCACTTTAAGAGGTCCACGTGTTGCAGGTAGTCATTCTACTAGAACCATGCTATCCTGTAATTAGGGATGGGAATTGGGAAATGCCTTTTGGTTTTTCATTTCCTAACATGATGTGATTCATGGAAAGTTCGTACCTCTCTTCTCTTCCTCCTATTAACTAATGTATTGATGTATTGATGTTTGACATGTATGGCTTTGGTTATTCCACATCAGTGACAAGAATGACCATTGTAAGCGACAAGTCTTCAATCTCAAATCAATAAGCGAAGATAAATTGCAGTAAAGTGAGAACAAAAGTTCATGACCGTGGCCATCGCGAGCTTTCTAATCTTAATTAACCTTGAGAGAGACAGCAGAACTATATTCCTTGTCTACCAGCCACCGAAGTAAATGCATGTTGGACAGACAGAGTATTCATTTGAAATGCATTTCTGTTTTACGTGTTTCTGCAATTTGAATGGTACTAATATTCAAATTGACGTATCTTGTGCTTGACAGAAAAAGATTCCAATTTATGCTACATTAGTGTCTTTTTTTCGGGTGGTCAGAATTAGCCATTAACTTTCAGTATGTAACTTACAGCAACTGGCATCCCATGGACTTTTTGATGTATATGTAAAGGCGACAGGTGACACACACATTGATGACCATCATTCAAATGAGGACATTGCTTTGGCAATTGGCACGGTGATTGTTGATATCCTAAAATAATTTAAACTTGATGATTGTACTTCTAGAAATATTTGTAGCCTTGTAGGCATTTTTGCTATCTAGAAGTTAGGGCATTCATATTTTCTTAGAATCTCCTGTGCTCAATTTAACACCTTAAAAACACTCACTGTACTTTTGTTCTTTGCCCTAAATTGAATCATCTTTAATCTAATGGTCTTCAATCTGTTTGGATAGGAAAACAAATAATGGGGTAACTTTTTTTTTTTCTTAAAAAAAATGTACTTGTAGGCTCTTCTTGAAGCACTTGGAGATCGAAAAGGAATAAACCGGTTTGGGCATTTTACTGCTCCACTTGATGAGGCAGCAGTTGAAGTTATACTTGTATGTAATATTCTGTTTCTGTGTTTTACATGGTATGAATGTGCAATTCTCTGCATTGTAGTGTTTTGCATCTCTGTTTGGCACTCATGCATTGATAACCCTCTTATTTTGTTCAAGCAGATAGCTGAGTTAATCTGTCTGTTTTTGAACTTAGGTAATGCTTCTCAGTTATGAAGTTTTTTTTTTTCATGAGCATCTACTGGCTACTGCTATTATATGTTGAGCCATATCCAACTTTTGGCATAGGAGCACTAACATTCAAATTGCTAACTTCTGGCTTTGCATTTGTTATTGTTTTTCGGACCCATATATCACACATAATATGTTTTATAATAGCATGGGGATTGCATCTATCTTACTCTTATCATATCCTAATTCACATTTTGGGTTCATGTTAGCTAATCTGTGTTTATTGAACAATTGTGACACCAATATTTCACTTCTGTTTGTGAATTTGCAAACTTTTACCACCTCATCAGAGCCTGAAACAAACTCCATTGATCTTAGGTCTTATACCAGTTATTCTATTACATGTATCTAGGATCTATCTGGTCGTCCTCATTTGAGCAGCGGCCTAATCATTCCTACTGAGCGGGTTGGCACATATGACACACAGGTAATTTGTCATTTTTCTGTTCTGTTGATTTTTGTTAATGCTTGTGGTGTTTCTTTTCTTTATTCTCAGACTAATATTGTTACATATGGCACATTATCTTTATTCCTTCTACTTTTTTTTTTGTGAAGTCTTTTAAAAAATATGATCATCATTTTATTAATTACCAGTTCCATGCAAAACCCTTTCTATCTTGTATACCCCTGCTATAAACTTAGGCTAATACTCATTTATATTTTTTGGTGACAGCTAGTTGAGCACTTTTTCCAGTCTGTCGTGAATACTTCTGGGATGACGCTTCACATCCGTCAGGTATATATTGCTTTGATTCAAGTCAAATCATCTTCTGAAGAAATCTAATATTTTAATTGTACTACAATATATTTGTGTCCTGAGTTCCTAGGTTATAACATAGGACCACAGGAGTTAACTAAGCTAATTGGCTCATGTCTCCACTGCATTCCCTGATCTCAGATTCTATCATTTTTTTCTTTTCGAAGCTTGCTGGAAAAAACTCTCACCATATCATTGAGGCTTCTTTCAAAGCGTTTGCTAGGGCCCTTCGACAAGCAACAGAGTACGACTTGCGCCGACATGGCACTATCCCCAGGTTTGTCTTCACCTGTTGCAATGATTGTTCAGGAAACTCCGTATAGTGCATGATTGTACTTATTCGGAGACCACCGATAGATGATACATGTTTCAAGTACTATTTCCATCTACACAGTTCTGTAAAAATAGTTTCTCTGCTACCGCTGATCGGCGTCTCACATCCTCATTGTTAGCTGGAACAAGAATTGGGAATGCAACTTAATAAATAAACATTTGGTTCATTTTGTTCAGTGATCCCTGATGGTATCTTTGTTTGACTCAAATTGCAGCTCAAAAGGTGTTCTATCAAGGTCATAGCATTTACCAGTTTGAAGATGAACGCAAATACTGTTCATTGCAACTTGCAACTATCGGAGACAACATATGGAGGGGCATGCTACAGTTGGGAGCCTGTACTCTGTAGCACTGTCAACAACAAAGCAGGATGCCCATACTCATGGGGTCGTTTTTTTAAAAATGAAATGTGTAACTATTCTCAGGGATTAATGATTATCTATCTTAAAACAGTGTCATTCATTGCTGCAATCTTGGCTATTCTCCGAGTTCCGACATGTGTAATGCTGATTAGATGCTGTATAATCCGGGAACTCTGCTGCTGGCATAAACTTGTGAATCCAGAATTCGTCAGGGTGTTGCATCTGCACTGCTTGGTCATTGACGCGAATAAAAATAATGTCTGCATAAATATTGCTTCTTATACAGAGCTGCTGTGTCATTACGCAGATTACAAGCTGGTAGATGTTACTAAAATTAATGTTTTAGACACCTAACATATCGAAACTTTGATCTCTAATTGCTATTGAAACCTATTATATTACTAAAACAAAGTTTAACGTGAGTCACCACATTAATCATTAAATCATTGAAATTTTCACTTTAATCGAAAAGTATAAGAAATATCTACACCGTTGATTGTTGTAAGATGGAAAGGAGTCAATATCAGTCGCATTAAAAAAATTACATAAATTAAGCAAGAACAAATGGAGCCATCACATTAATATTAATGGAAGAAATTCTCATGTAAATCAAAGAAAAAATATACACCATCGAATATAGTGGGGCCAGATTATAATGTTCTCTATGAAAAGAAAAGGTAAGCCAAAATTCAGATTAAAAAATTCATAGAAATAAGATCCAACACTGGATGGAAAGAAGTCCATGTCAATTGCAATAAAAAACTACATAAATGAAGCAGGAGCGAACGGAATTACCATGTTAATCGGAGAAACTCCTATGTAAATCAAAGAAAAATAAAAGATCTACATCATCGATTAGAGTGGGGCTAGATTATGATGGCCTTGATTTAAAAAATGTCTAATTCGGAATAATAAATTCATAGAAATAAGAGTCTACGTTGGATTAAAAGAAAGAGTCCACGTTAGCTACAATAAAAATTACATTAACTCAGATCTTAAAAAAATAGAAATAAGAGACCACGTTGAACTAAAAGAAAGTGTCAATACCAACGATAATTAAAAAGTTACATACATTATATTTAAAATAATATAAATAGTAGTCTATGTTGGATTGAAAGCAAGAGTTCATATTAGGTACAATAAAAAAATACATAAATTTAGAGTAAAGTAAAATTAAATGAAGCCATCACATTAATCATAAAAAGAAATGATCAACATTATCTATTGTTGTGACCTTAAATTATAACAATCCAGAAAGGAAAAAAATTGAACTTAAATTATAACAAACCAGAAAGGAAAAAAAATCTACATCGTCTTTTTAACTAAACAGAGCACAACGCAAATGTCGTCACCTTTTGTACCAAAGACAACATTACCCTTCGGCCTAAAGTTAGCGGGCGATGTCTATCTCATCTAATTCCATTACTACCTTCAACCAAAAAAACTTAACCCAACACGAATTTAAAACTAGATTTAGCACCGAGGGCTGACTTCTCATCAGGCGACTGAGACTTATTTAGCTCTTAGTCTATTTTTTGAGCCGTTGATCAAGGGCACATAAAAGATCCAAACAATATCCACGTATGTGAAAAAATTGGCTGAAAGATAAATAAGTCTCAGTCACCTGATAACCAGCAAAGGTGTTAGTATTATTCCATAAAGTACAAGACCACGGAGGCAACAGTAATTAAGCTAGTATACACTGGTGCAGTTAGACCCCCATATTATTCGACATGATCGAGATAGCTCCCCGATCAACACGAACACACACTAGTATTGGCCACACGTGTGGCCCACAAGTACGAAGGCTTTATCTGGCATAGCATTGGCCAGTGATATCATGCATGCATGTACACCATGCATGCTAGGCTCGTCGATCGCCACTGTTGAAGTATAAGTGAATTGCCCTCCTTCCACTATCAGTTTAAGCTTTTGGATGAATTGGTTAGGGCATGCAGCTCAATAGCCACGACATGAGGGCTTAATTATGGCCGCGAGCCAGGAATGCCGCCGCCGCCACCGGGGAAGCCGCCCCCACCAGCCGCGCCGTCGCCGCCGCCGGGGAAGCCTCCCCCACCAGCCGCGCCGCCGCCGCCGCCGCCGGAGAAACCGCCCGCGTCGCCACCGGGCGATTACTAAAACAAAGTTTAACGTGAGTCACCACATTAATCATTAAATCATTGAAATTTTCACTTTAATCGAAAAGTATAAGAAATATCTACACCGTTGATTGTTGTAAGATGGAAAGGAGTCAATATCAGTCGCATTAAAAAAATTACATAAATTAAGCAAGAACAAATGGAGCCATCACATTAATATTAATGGAAGAAATTCTCATGTAAATCAAAGAAAAAATATACACCATCGAATATAGTGGGGCCAGATTATAATGTTCTCTATGAAAAGAAAAGGTAAGCCAAAATTCAGATTAAAAAATTCATAGAAATAAGATCCAACACTGGATGGAAAGAAGTCCATGTCAATTGCAATAAAAAACTACATAAATGAAGCAGGAGCGAACGGAATTACCATGTTAATCGGAGAAACTCCTATGTAAATCAAAGAAAAATAAAAGATCTACATCATCGATTAGAGTGGGGCTAGATTATGATGGCCTTGATTTAAAAAATGTCTAATTCGGAATAATAAATTCATAGAAATAAGAGTCTACGTTGGATTAAAAGAAAGAGTCCACGTTAGCTACAATAAAAATTACATTAACTCAGATCTTAAAAAAATAGAAATAAGAGACCACGTTGAACTAAAAGAAAGTGTCAATACCAACGATAATTAAAAAGTTACATACATTATATTTAAAATAATATAAATAGTAGTCTATGTTGGATTGAAAGCAAGAGTTCATATTAGGTACAATAAAAAAATACATAAATTTAGAGTAAAGTAAAATTAAATGAAGCCATCACATTAATCATAAAAAGAAATGATCAACATTATCTATTGTTGTGACCTTAAATTATAACAATCCAGAAAGGAAAAAAATCTACATCGTCTTTTTAACTAAACAAAGCACAACGCAAATGTCGTCACCTTTTTTTTTCCACGTACGCGCATATTTATTGGATCTTTTATGTGCCCTATGGAGGTGTTTGATCAACGGCTTAAAAAATCGACTGAGAGCTAAATAAGTCTCAATCGCCTGATGAGAAGTCAGTCCCCGATGCTCAATCTAGTTTTAAATTCATGTTGGGTTAAGTTTTTTTTTTATTGAAGGTAGTAATGGTCATATAGTTGTAACTTTTTTTACCAGATCGAAAATTTTTATGTTGAAAAGGAAAATTTATAGATTCAGTGTCACATTCCGTAAAGATTTATGATACATGTATAGGATGCATTCAATGTGTACGAGCTTGTCCAACAGATGTATTAGAAATGATACCCTAGGATGGGTGTAAAGCAAGCAAATTGCTTCTGCGCTGAGAACCGAAGATTGCGTGGGTTGTAAGAGATGCAAATCCGCATCTCATCTAATTCCATTACTACTTTCAATAAAAAAAATTTAACCCAACATGAATTTAAAACTAGATTGAGCATCGGGGGCTGACTTCTCATCAGGCGATTAAGACTTATTTAGCTCTCAGTCGATTTTTTGAGCCGTTGATCAAACTCCTCCATAGGGCATGTAAAAGATCCAACGTATATGCGTGTACGTGGAAAAATTGACTGAAAGATAAATAAATCTCAGTCGTCTGATAACTAGCAAAGGTGTTAGTATTATTCCATAAAGTATAAGACCAAGGAGGCAACAGTAATTAAGCTAGTATACATTGGTGCCATTAGGCCCCCATATTATTCGACATGATCGAGATAGCTCCCCGATCAACACGAACACACACTAGTATTGGCCACACGTGTGGCCCACACGTACAAAGGTTTTATCTGGCATAGCATTGGCCAGTGATATCATGCATGCATGTACACCATGCATGCTAGGCTCGTCGATCGCCACTGTTGAAGTATAAGTGAATTGCCCTCCTTCCACTATCAGTTTAAGCTTTTGGATGAATTGGTTAGGGCATGCAGCTCAATAGCCACGACATGAGGGCTTAATTATGGCCGCGAGCCAGGAATGCCGCCGCCGCCACCGGGGAAGCCGCCCCCACCAGCCGCGCCGTCGCCGCCGCCGGGGAAGCCTCCCCCACCAGCCGCGCCGCCGCCGCCGCCGCCGGAGAAACCGCCCGCGTCGCCACCGGGCGTGGCGGCGCCGCCGCCGGCAGCTGGGAGCGCGGCGAACTGCGCCTGGATCCAGTCGACCTCGGCCTTGTCGATCATGAAGGCAGTGGCGAGGACGGCGTCGAGGATGGGCGGCTTGGCGTTGAAGACGGCGTTGGCGATGGTGATGACGCCGGGGTTCTGGCTGCTGAGCGCGGCGATGGCGACGGCGGGCGCGGCGCCGTTGTTGAGCTGGAAGTGGATCAACCCCTGGGGGAAGACGAAGACGTCGCCGGCGCTCAGCTGCTTCTGGAACAGCACGTTGCCGTTCTGGTTGGAGGTGACGAAGCCGACGAGGAGGGTGCCCTGGAGGACGGTGAGGATCTCGGTGGCGCGCGGGTGCGTGTGCGGCGGGTTCTGGCCGCCGGGGGCGAAGTCGATGCGCGCCAGCGAGATGCCCAGCGTGTTCAGCCCCGGCAGCTCGTTCACCGACACCAGGGTCACCGTGGAGCCCTGCGCGTTCGCCGTGTTCCGGGGCACGTTCAGCTGCGCCGCCAGGAAGAAGTCGTTCGCCACCACCAGCTTCGGGTTCTTGCACACGAACCCGTTCACGAACACTGCAAATATTCGAACATACTTCGGTGAACAAGTGATCGATCAGTGCCACATCCATCCATCGTGCGTGCATGCATGTCTTATATATGTACGTACGAATCACCTAGCTTTTTTTTTTTTTAAAAAAAAAGACAAGACGTCTATTCATTCAAAGAGAACAGAGAGTGAAACACTGAAACATAAGTTTGCTACAACGCTGGCTCCACACGGGAGGCGGTACACACCGACTAGGAGCCCCTAGTATAGTCCCATTAATTACACCCGTAACATTAGTATAGTAGGCCAACGAAAAGCATCCCTAAAGATCGTACTATTTTTCGGCGATTACCCCATTTTTCGGCCTTTGCGCTAGATGGGATGTGCCTCTTTTAAACAAAAGAGAAGTAGCTCTACCCATTTATTAAAAAAAATAAAATACAAGGAAAAAAGAAAAACAGTACTAGATCATCGAGACAAAACTACAGCGCAATCGCTGCCACCACGCTCTAAAGCTTACCACTTCGCCCACACGGCATACAGAGGAACACGCTGTTGATAATGCATAAACAGAATCATTGTTAACATATGTGTACGTGGTACCTAGCATCAATCACAAGGGGATAGTGTGCTATATACAGTTGATCTAGATAAAAACAGTGACACATAACTTAATTACGGGACTAATTGTAAACGTGACTGTCGACTACATATATTAGCAAACGCAAACACGCTTCCCTTTCTGCACATTATTGTGCTAACGGCTATGCAGTCTTGACCTTGTATTATTATTTCTTATCTATTTTATTATCTTAACTCAAAAATTTAAAAAATAGTATGTTTTTTCTATTTTGAAACCACCGTCTCATAGCTCTCAAAAACAAGTTAAACAAAACATAACAGGCTTTCCAATCAATATTCTCTAAAAGTTTTTAAAGTTTGGCTTATAAACAAATAAAGTGATTTGCAAATAAGATATATTTAAGGTGAAGAGAACAGCTTCTAAACAACGAAATCTGTGTTAACACTTAGCAGTACCACTCCTAGTTTAACAGCTCCTAGTTAATTAACACATACCCTATCAATTAACAAAAATAGCATCCAAATGAATACTGCAAATATATATATACCATTGCTGAGTCTATCAGCAACACAGAAGTCTTGGAGAGAGCCTGGGTCAGAGCCCATGGCGTGAGGCACCCAAGAACAAGCAGCTACAAATACAATTGCCAGTGCAGCCAAGGCACGGGAAGCCATGGCTTCTTGGCTTGCTCTCTTCTTACCTAGCTAGATGCAACACTGTCTGTGAGTGTATTGCCGTGCGCTTCAAGCACGTAGCTAGGTGCAATTTATACAGGAGTAAAGGTGCTCCGGATCAGTAGTGGACTAGTTGCATGCTCCAGCAGCTAGCTAACATACATGCATGATTTCACTGTCATTATTTCACTCTGTAGTTTGAGTAGGCATCCACAATACTACTTGGCTTACGTATGATCTCTCTACTAATTGTCTTGTTACTGCCCCACTAACTGTTTGTTTATACAGTGTAATCACGTGGTTAATATCCCCGTGTGGAAAATTTGTGGAGAGAACGAAAAATTTTCAATGTGATAGCTAGTTTGTAACATGCATCCACTAGCAAAGATTTCTATAAGCTCCACTTGAATTGTGACGTATAGCACATCATCTCTGCCCGTAATTAAACAAGTGCTACTTTGCAATGAAAATTCAACTCTGACGAGTCTGATCCAATGCATTATGTTAATATACAGTAAATTATTGATCGGTACGGTTGGAAAATCATCTGGCGCAGTTCTTAATTATTAGCATGCATCCGCTGATTATAACAGAGGTTTCCATGAACTCCACTTGCGACGTCGATATCGATGATTCATATGTCAACAGGTGTTAACTTTGTACTTAAAATTTCCCATTGATACGCACATATAGCACTTCAGGACCTTGAGGGACAGCATAGTGAATAATGCCATTAGGTCATGGGCCATTTAATTTGCTAGTGCTTATCCTCTCCATTAGATCGTGCATAAGTTTTTGACTTTCATTTGCCCAGAGATGGGTGATTGGGTGTGGCTGCTGTGCAGTGAGGAGGGTGTCGCAGTCTCGCAGATCTGTTGGAATAATGGAACCGCGATACAGCATCATGCATAGAAACCAGCCTATAGCTAGCGGTTTGTGCAGTGTTCATGCAGTAGACACTGTGGCTGTGTCTAGCTTGCGAGGTTTCTTTATGCGAAGCTAAGATCCTAGGAGACACGTATCGCCAATGGAGAGGTCTCATGGGACTTAATTAGCTATGAGCCTCGTCTTTAATTTTCTTGTTCAATTCCAACTAAGTGTCGTGTTGCCAACCAGTTCATGAACATCCTGTGTCATATGATCTTGAGTGAATTTCCCCTGGTACATGTGGATCCAGGTAAGTTCACAACTTGTTTGTGTTTTGAGATTCACGTTGTGTGTACACCCTCATGCATTTTTGCAAAAGAGAAACCCTTCCCTTTCTTCAAATTCATGTTTGATTGAGGTTCCTGGCGACGATCACCGCTACCAAAGCTAGTCATCTCCCGCCACCATGCTGCGAAGCCCCACTAAGTCAAGTTGTACCACCTTGCATCTGTTTTAACCGCACACACTATCATCAACGAGACAAGCAACCATGGTAGCACATTACTACAACCATTTGAGCCTCATCGAACCCTCGGTACAGCGGTAGTGGTCACGGATTGTGGCATGCACCGGGGAGGCGGGGAGAAATGGTTGGGTCGGGCAGAGAGGAGAGGAGATAATAAAGAGAGATAATGAGGAGGAAGAAATATCTTACTGCAAATAAATTGAATATGTAGTGCATTTTTATTTTGCAAAGATGCAAGAGAGGAGTAGGGGAAAATCATGGATATTAGTGCACAGCTGAGTGATCGTGAATATGTCTAGAATCGTACGTAAGTGCGAGGGATTGCATTTCTGCCCATGAGTCTATGATATTGTGTGCAAGGTAATGCTAGCTTCCCCATCGTACTACTAGTCTACTACGTACTACTACCTTTGGCTGGTATGTAATTTATAGAATTCAGGATTTGGGTGACATAACCTTAACTCTTTGGTTCATAAGCCATGTAAAATCCATTAACATATATAACCATGTAAAATACTTCTCCATTTGCCAATTATACCTCCTCATGCATCCAAGTCGGCAAAAAAAAAAATGGCGATCATCAACTGAAATCGAGATTGGGCCGTCCTTTTGTAAGTTATATATACAAAAATTTCTACCACCACCGCTACCACTACCATAGTTCAATTGAAAGGTTCGTAATAAGTTTATACTTGTTTGCAAAAATTCAAAAAATTCAGAAGGCTTTATATATTTAAAAACATGCGGGTTTTTTTTAATTAAATTTTACAACAAATTGAATTTCTAAAATCATAATGATAGTTTTAGAAATTTCAATTTGGAACTTAGATAACTTGAGAGCATCCTTGGAAAAATTTCAAAATTGTCACCTCATTAATAGCAAGCTTACGAGCAACAATGCTAAGAGATGCAAGTTTAAGGGTTCAAAAGTAAAATTAATTTTCATATGATTAGGTGAGTTTCACTATAAGTTTATGGTCAATAGTTATACTTTCTTTATATTATATTAGGTTTTACATGTATGCTCATGTCTTTGCACGGAGATCCATCTTTTTTTCCAAAAGGAGGTATTCCCCCTATTTCCATTATCATGGTGACAACGGAAACAAAGTAAAGTCTTTGAGATGATCCCCATACAGGACCTTCTCCAGCCTGACTCCCAAAGTAGCAGAAACAAAACACAAGGTTTACTCCCTAGTACAGACAGTTTTAGATGCAGCTAATACAAAAAAAAGTCCTCTCTTTTCCATAGCTAACATTGAAGAAGAACCATTCGTCCTTTTTGGGGTACCGCCAAAATCCACCATTCTAAGAAACTTGATCTTCTCATATCATATAACCAGTCCCACGCGCCCTAAGCACAAATGTGCAAACCTGACGACTGATTACAATCCTTTTTTTCTTCTCCATCACCCTTCTTAGACAAACCTGCAATGAAATCACTCAAAATTTGGGAACATCTCATCAGGATTTCAGATTCAGAATCATTTTGCATTCCTGCCCAATACCTCATATTGGAGCACATTAAATGCAGAATAGTAAGTGGTGATTTTATTAAGAAGTCATCAAAAACAGCTTTATTTCTATAAGCCCATATAGCCCAACACATCGCCGCCAAACAAACTACATGTAACCTGGAAGCCCGAGACAAAACTCTGTTCATCCACACAAAAGAAATGCTCAAAGCTTCTAGGCCTAAATTTCATACCACAGCTAGAAGCAATAATCCCCCACAATGATTTGGCAGTAGAGCACGAAAAAAAGATGGTCAATAGTTTCTATGTTATTACAAAAACAACACCTAGCATCCCCTCCCCAATTCCTTTTCCTAAGGTTATCTTTAGTGAGGATCACTTTTCGAAACATTAGCCACATGCAAATTTTAATTTTAAGAGGCATCTTAGCCTTCCAAATGTATTTCATCTCTTTACTGCCTAATGCATTACATAACCTCAAGTACATGGATTTAACTGTAAAAACTCTCTATTTTTTTTTCCAAATCCCAATATGCACAATCTGATCCATCCCTCAAGGGGATATTTTTGCATTTATCCACTAAGTCATTCCAATGTTGCATATCCTGGGGGAGCATCCATCTCCTAAAGGATAAATTCCATCCCTTTTCCACACACTGACACACAGTAACCTCTTTATCTTGACAAGTATAAAAAATTTGAGGGAATTTCTTCCTAAGAGGAATATCCTCCACCCGAGAGTCATTCAAAAAATCAATTTGTTTGCCATCCCCATAGAATACAATCTGAACTGAGTATAAATATGTTTGAATTTGAGTAAATCTCCCCACCCAGGGGAGTCACTCTATTTATGAGTAATCTGTGAGATTGTTTTACCCCTCATGTATTTATTCTTCACCAAAGTTTGCCAAATACCCTCACCAATACCTAATCTCCACCACCACTTACAAAGGAGACTGATGTTCATATCTCTAAGATTACTGGTCCCCAAACCTCATTTGCTTCTTGGCATTGTGATCTTATGCCATCTAACAAGGTGATATTTTCTTTTTGACCTGTTGCTACTATAGAAAAAATCCCTCCTGATTCTATCAATTTGGTTAACAATAGTCTGAGGCATCTTAAACATTGACATACTGTATATAGGAACACTAGATAAACAAGATTGGATCAAAATCAGCCTACCCCCATAGGACAAACAATTTCCTTTCCAGTTATCTAACTTCTTTCTCACTTTATTGACCACATTGTTCCAATGCTTGCAATTAAGTCTATTTCCACCTACTGGCATCCCTAAATAACAAATAGGCAAGGTCCCAATGTTGCAAGTAAACAGCTCAGAATACATGCTCTCAGTATTTCTATCTCCATTTATTACAAACAATTCACTTTTATGAAAATTTGTTTTCAAACCAGATAAAACTTCATACAAAAACATAATGAATTTTAGGTTGGTAGTAGATTCAATGTTATGTTCTAAATAAATTATAGTATCATCAGCATATTGAAGAATAGCTATACCACCATCTATCAGATCTGGTACAAGTCCCTTTCCCAACCCTTCTCTTTGAGCTACTCTGATCATCTTAGAAATACAGTCAGCTACTACGTTAAAGAACAATGGAGACAAAGGGCCCCCCTGTCTAACCCCCTGTCCACTTTGGAAATATCCCCCTCTAGAATTATTAATCTTAACATTCAGAGTACCCCCTTCTACTACTTTTCTAATCCAGCCAATCATCTTTGAGTGAAATCCTCTAATGTATAGAAGCTGAAACAAGAAATCACAATCCACTTTATCATAAACTTTTTCAAAATCTAATTTTAGAAAAACACCACACTCCCCAGAGTGTTCAACTGAGTGCATTATTTCATGTAGGGACATGATCCCTTCCACTATGTATCTATTCTTCAAAAAAGCACTCTGAGTCTTAGAAATGATTCTGTTAAGCACCCCTTTGTAACATCCCAAATTTTCAAAACCAAATTTGGCACGTTAATAATTTCATTAAAATGCATTATTGAAATATTAAACTATTTGAGTGTTGAAAAACATCACGGCATCATCATTGCATGTAACCTTTTTGAAATGGTTTGGGTCATTAATTTTAAAGTAAAAACCATTGTCATGGGTGTCAGTTATTTAAAGGTATTTAAAATAAATATTGTCAAACTTTTGAAAGAAGAAAAGAGAAAAACAATATTTGAAAATAAAAACCTCTTCTTCTACTCTCGGGCCGAGTCTTCCCCGGCCCAGCTCTCTCCTCCCGCCTCTGTTCTCCCCCGCGCGGCCCACTTCCCCGGCCCAACTCGCGCCAGCTGCGTCCGCCGCTGACCGACGGGCCCGGGCCTCGTCTCTCCCTCACCCTCGCTGACCGACGGGCCCCACCGGTCAGACCCCTCTTCCCCGTTGTTTTCCCCCTTCCCCTCGCGAACGCGTCTCTGCTCTCGGTTCTCTCTCTTTCTCTCTCTCGCTCTCGCTCTCCCTATTGCTCTCTTCCCCGTCCCCTGCTCGTCATCTTGCTCGCGCACCCGGAAGCTCTGCCACGCCCGTCATCTCCGCCCTGCACCCGGCCCCGCGCAGCCTCGCCGACTGCCTCTGCTCCACGCAAGTCCGTCGCTGCCCCGCCATAACTCCATCGTCGCGCTGTCGCCTAGCTTATTAATCCGCCGCCTACCCTCCGCCCGAGTCACCCGTACGCTTGGCGCCACCTATTCCCCCGGAGATCGTGCCTTGACCTCTGTGGCACAATCCCCTCCACCTCCAGTGCATCTCTGCGGGGTCGTCGCCTCGCCGCCGCTATTGCTCAACAGCGGACGTCTTTCGCTGCCTGGGCTTTCATGGCGGTAGGTGAGCAAAGCCGTGCCCTCTCTTCGCCTATAAAACCGGCCCTGTGCCCTCCGATGTCACCTCGCCTAGCACCGTGCCGTGCCCGATTCTTCTCCTTGGTGAGCTCGCCCTCCTTGCCCTCTCCCTCACCGTCTCCCTTCTCTGCTGGTGTCGTCAGGAAGTCCGCGCCGCCGCCGGAGTTGGGGACGCCGCCGCCGCCGAAGGCTTCCTTTCGCCGCCGCTCCTCACCGTTGCGCCGCCTCTAGGGTGAGCCTTAATCGCCGCCGAGACCATCATCACCTTCGCCGTCGCCCCCTCTTCCTCTCCCCGCGCGGAATTGGCCGCCGGTGGCCGGCTTCGCCCTACCCTTCGCTCGAGGCCGCCTCGGCCCGAGGTTGAAGACGATGGGGGGGGGGAACGGGGAGGAAGCCCCGAGCCGGCCCCGGGCCGTGGGCCTCACCCCGTTCTGGGCCGACCGGTTTAGCCGGGATGATTCTTTTCTTTTTGTTGAAAACAAATTTAAAAAGGCCCTAGCCTAAAAGGTTTTGCAGAATATATCAAATGCCATTCCAAAATTCTGTAAAAATACTCAAAAGCACCTTGCAGCAAGCTGGATTTTATAAAAATACTAAATCAATTTTGCACCCTTGTAACCACTGCATTTCTAATAGTTCAAATGCCTAGGTTCCATTATTTCATGTGCATACCAAAAGAGTTAGCATCCTTCTCTCTAAACAAAATGCATAAAAACATTTTATGCCTGATGTACTGTTATTTTCATTTGTATGTTTGGATCGTGCTCGAGTAGGAGGCCAAGGTGTTGTAGACCCGTCCGACGTCGCTGGTTGTTCCTACCCGTCGTCCGACCAAGGCAAGTCCCGTTGACCATACTGTGAGCCATTTTGCTTTGTTTCAAAAACGATTTATTAGATATTGAAAACTTGCATGCTAAATTAAAAAGTAAAAATGTCGTATTTACTAGTTATTAGTTAAACAACCTAGATAATCATGGTAAGACTAGTGATAGGCTTAAACCATAAGGACTTACTATTAATCTTGTGTATATAATTACATTCCATTGATGTTAGGAAAAATGCCTAAAAATGATTTTTATCGCGATGACATTATAACTCTTGTGTGAAAATAAATGTTGTGATAAGGAATGGTTTAAGAAAGGTTTCGAGAAAAGGGTTTGAGAAAGTATGTGCATTGAGGGCAATGCCATGGGGGGAAAAATGATTTTTACTCTCTTCCCCTAAAATACTTCCGACTAGGGAGAGACTTTTGCCGGTTCGGTGCGAGAAGGCACCATTTTGAGAAAATTGGGGCTAAAATATCGTCTCTCTTCTAGTTTAAGGACTGCTCATCCTATGATCCTACGAACTGAGCCATACAGTACGACCTCGAGTTCTGTTATGTGACGGGCCTAGTTGTTAGCCGAAAAACCCTGACGGAGACTCCCGGCGGTCGCCGTTAGCGTTTGAATCTAACGGCTTTGTGGCAAAACACTTTTGGGTGCGTAGCCTCTCAAGGGTAAAGCGTACCCACTCTGCAGAGTTAAAACTATCATGGTAGCCGTGCTTGCGGTTATGAGCATGCGAAGGGACTGTTCATATGGCAGCTCTTCTTTTCCAAAAACCAGGAATTTTTAAAAAGGATTTGAGTTGAGTAAGAATTTTTGAGAAAGAGTTTTGATCTTGAGATAGGTACTACCGGCTTGTATCGTGAATTGGGTTCGGCCTATCATGGATTGCTCGCGCGGTTGGACCTAACTCTTTGTTCCGAGTTATTCCCCATAACGCGAAGAGACTGAGGAAGAAATTCGCTATGGCTGTGGCCAATTGGCGAGAGAATTTGAGAATGAGCCCCGAAAAGATAAAGATTGGAGATTGAAAGCTTTCTGAGTATTGCTTCTATAAAATTAGGAAAAATGAAAATGCATTTCTGCAAAACTACCTAAGCCTTCTATTTGTACCAAACCCTATCCGCATATATTTCCGACTTGCGGAGTACCTTTGTACTCACCCCTGTTTTCCCCTCCCCCTCTTTAAAAATTTCAACAGCCGCGGAGCTCCCCTACGACTCTACCTTTGAGGAGGACTCGGACTACGAGGAGGAGGAGGACTACGAAGACGAAGCGTAGGGTTGCGTGTTGCCTACCGCCGTTGCCTGTGGAATAGCCTACTAGCTAGAATAAAATCGCGCTATGTTAGGTCCATGTGTGACTGTCTGTGTAACTCTGTATCTCGGCCTGCGTGCCGTGCTTGATGTACTAAATTGTGACTCCTTTTGGGACCCGTAGTCCCCTATATTGTAATAATGTAATTCGAAGGCAATGTATCAGTTCTGTTTATTTGTGTGTACTAGCCATGATCTTCTGGGACTTGTACTGTTTAACACAACAGGGTTCGGTCATTTAGATCGGGTCCGACACCCTTCCACTCTTTTTGTCAGAACTTTGGTAAATATATTATAGAGACAATTCAGCAAACAAATGGGCCTAAAATGTTTCACCCTGACAGCATCTGTTTTTTTGGTAGAAGGATAATCTGCCCATAATTTATTTTATTAATGTCCATCCTATCCTCAAAGAAATCCAAAAAGGCACCCATAAGATCCTCTTTAATTATAGGCCACCATATCTGATAAAATTCTATTGGCAGATTATCAGGGCCAGGGGCTTTATTATGTCCTATATCAAAAATTGCCATCCTAACCTCATCCTCAGAGAAAGGTTTTGTAATTAATCTCCTTATTTTCCTTTGCATTTACTTTCTCACAGTCCTCCCATATATTAGAGAAATATACATCTCGACCTTTTGGATGTGTTTTAGCGAAAAGATCTTTATAGTACTCGGTAGCCAACTCTAAAATATCCCCTTCCTTATCAGCAACCAGCAACCCGATCCTCATTTTGTAAAGAAAGAATAGTATTTTTTCTCCTACGATCATTTGCTATTCTGTGGAAATACTCAATATTAACATCACCCTTTAATAACCAATTTGCATGGGATCTTGCATACCAAAAGGATTCTTTTTGTTCATGAATAGAATGAATCTGAGAAAGAAGTCTAATTTTATTGGTGACTTGATCACTAGAAAGGCCACAAGACTCCTCTTGGGTTTCTAGATTTTTTAAGTTTTTGGGTTAAAAGCATACATGCCACTGGAGAGTCTTTATTGGGCAGAAATGTCACTGCAGACAATGAAATATCGAAGATGCCATTATAAACTTCAGATTTGTGCATACATGCCATTTTCGGAGCTGGAAGGGAATTTTAGATGAAATACAAAGGTATATAGGTTGGAAATACGGTCTGACATGTGGGGCCCACATGTCAGCCTCCCCACCTCATCTTCTTCCCCATCCCAACTCTCTCCCTCTCTCTCTCCTCTCTCTGGTCGATACGCGACCCCGCCGGCGACGGGGCTCCGACGATGGGTGGCTCGGGCGAGGGGCGGCTCGGGCAAGGGGCAACGCGGCAGGAGGGCGGTGACGGCGAGGCGCGGCCGTGCCTCTCCCCCACGCGCGCATGGCGACGGCGACGCCTCCCCTTCGCCCATGGTGGCGGCGATGGAGCCCCCCTTCCCCCACTGTCCATGGCGGCCGCAACGGCCTGGCTCCCCCCATGGCGGCGACGAGCTTCGCTTCCCCCACTGCCCATAGCGGCGGCGGCGACCTCCCCTTCACCCACGGCGGCGGCGACCTCCCCTCTGTGCCGCCACAGGCCTTCACAGCCCAAGCCGCCGCTACCATCATCTTTCCCGTGGCCGTGCGCAGCTACGCCGCCCCTTCCCCTAGTCATTAGCGCCGCTAGCGCGGCCACCGGTGCGCAGCCCGCGCAGCCGGCGAAGGCCGCCGTCGCGCCGCTGCCTCGGGCCATCCCGCGCCGCGCAGCCACCACCGGAGAGGTCGCCGAGCCACCGCCGACCTCGTCCGCCGCTCGCCGCCGCCTCCCCCTCGCCGGACTCACCGAAGCACCGTTGGTCGCCGGCTGCCGGGCTCGAGGAAGATGGCGGCGTCGCAGCCGTGCGCGCGTGGGGGAGAGGAAGATGGCGGCGTCGCAGCCAGCCGCCGGCGATGACCTTGACGGCGTGGAAGGCAATGGTGCCCCCGGCGGGTGGTGTGGACGCATATCGGGTAGAGAGAGAGGAGAGAGAGGGAGAGAGTTGGGATGAGGAAGAAGTTGAAGTGGGGGGCTGACATGTGGGCCCCACATGTCAGACCGTATTTCCAACAGTATATACCTTTGTATTTCATTTGAAATTCCCTTCCAGCTCCGAAAATGGCATGTATGCACAAATCTAAAGTTTATAATGGCATCTTCAATATTTCAATGTCTACAGTGGCTTTTCTGCCCAATGGAGACTCTCCAGTGGCATGTATGCTTTTAACCCATTTTTTAATGACATCATGATTTCATTCTTATCTTTTAACTTATTTCCATATATAAAGTTTAGCTCCTGAACCCTTAAGGAATTTCTTAACTCTTTTCAATTTAATCAATACAATGTCCAATTTTGTTTTTACAATCACTTTTTTATTCCATATCAACTGAATTTTCTCAACAAAATCAGCATGTTTAGTCCAAGAAGTGTCAAACCTGAAACCATCACTTTTTTTAACCATGCTGTTTTCAAGCATGTAGATAATAGGATTGTGTTCAGAAAAACATCTAGGAATCTTACTAATGTTAGACATAGGGAAACTACTTTCCCAAGCTTTATTTATAAACACTATATCCAGTATAGCCAAAATAGGCTTATGCCGACTATTTGTCCAAGTGAAATGCCCTCCAGCCAAATCCAACTCTCTTAAGCTACAGAAATTAATGAAATCATTAAACAGTTGTACCATTAAGGAATCCACATTCCCAGTATTTTTATCACTACTACACCTAATTAGATTAAAATCCCCCCTAACAATATAGGTTCCATCTGAATATTACAAAGGGATATGAGTTCATCACAAAAATCCTTCTTTCTATTTCTGTGAGGTGGGCCATAAACCGTTACGATATATAATGTACATTTTTTTTGTAACATCCCAAATTTTCACAACTATAGTAAATTCACCCTTATTTATACTAAGAATATCAAACTTGTCAGATTAAATTCCACAAAGGATCCCCCCAGCTCTCTCGCTGGACTCAACCTAATGCCAATCAAAAACCTGACCCTTGTCTAACTTTCTAAGAAAACTATCATTATAAGAGCATTTTTTTGGTCTCCACCAGACCAATAAAATCCACTTGAAATTTATACATCAGCTCCCTTATGTAGTTAATGATGCCTTTTTTATTTAAACCTCTACAATTCCAAAAAATGCAATTCATAATAGTGTTATAGATTAAGTATCCAGATGCAGTTTCTTGCATCTAACTTTTTTAGGGTCAACAGCCCTCTGTTCCCCCTTTTTCATATCATCATAAGAAATCCTCTTCCCTATAAACCGTTGAGTTTTTTTTTTAACAATAGATCTCTTCTGACTTCTAGAAATTACTCGTGAGAATCCTTCCTCCAAGCTATCCTCATGAGCACTAGCCTCACTATCCCAATCCACTTCTTCTATAAATCCCTGCTTTACATCTAACACAGGGACCTCCTCCTGTATTGTCTCCTTTTGTTTTTCCTCTAAAGCTTTATTATAAAGGTCAAGCCTAGCATTCTGTAATTCCTTTAGGAAATCTAAAGAATCCTGAGTATCATTAGAAAAAGTCACCCCAACAGTATTAGCTAATAAAGTAAGATTATCATTGCTAATAACAGAAAAAGAATTGCCATGGGTAAGATTGTTTGTACCTTCCATAATCTTCTTTTGAGAAAGTTTAGCTGCTTTATCCAAAATAGGAATATTTCGACCCATGAGCCTCTTACTCCTTCTTGTTGGGACTTGCTCTTTAGAAAACTGATTGGAATAATTAGCAAAACTTTTCCTCTTTAAAGGACTACTCTGAGTTCCCCCTGGAACTAAAGAATTATCACCTCCCTCTTCCACCCTTTTAGTATGACAAAGATAGTCAACTCTTTCTTGCCTATTATCACAACTAATTAATCTGCTAGTATTATCTTGTTCTGATATTTCTTCAATGCAAACACTATGTTTGACATATCCCTTGATCTTCCCATAAGAAACCAAATCCCTATCTTGACACCTCTTTAATGTAGCAAACTCAGTAGTCAAATTAAAAGGAATATTAATTTTTATCCCCTCCTCCAAAGGATTGCACCAAGCAAAATTCGAATTAGCAAGACTTCCATACAGATTTGGCTTCCTAGATCCCTCCATGACTCTAGCCATCAAGCCGTGATGAATATATACTAAATCATTAGAGTGTTTCATAAACTGACCTTTTTTTGCTGCCATATATTCTTCCACCTCTGCTGAAAGCAAGTCATCCTCCTCTGAGTCTATGCCTAGGGCTGGAAACGAGCCGAGCCGAGCCTGGCTCGGCCAAGCTCGGTCAAAAACGAGCCGAGCCAGGCTCGGCTCGCCATTTTGGCGAGCCCCAAAAGTGGGCTCGGCTCAAGCCCAGTAACACCTCCGAGCTGAGACGAGCCTGCCCGAGCCGAGTCACGAGCCAAAGGCGTTTTCGCGTTCAAAAGATGCCAACGAGCCAAGCCAGACCAGGCTCGGTCAGAAACGAGCCTAGCCTGGCTCAGCTCGCTATTTTACCAAGCCCCAAAAGTGGGCTCGGCTCGAGCTCAGTATCACCTTCGAGTCGAGCCACGAGCCTCGAGCTATTTTCTAGCCCTATCTATGCCCATATTGTCCTCCCCATGAGCATGGTCAACTATACTGAACTTGGGTTGATACATCTTAATAACTCCTGTTTCTATCTCATCAGTCAACTCTATCTGAAAAGGTCTTGCATGTGTCTTAATCAACATATCAGTAACCATTTTGTCTTCTTCCACACCACACATACCTTTTCCTCTAATGGCACCTACCCCACTGTTACCACCTGGAACACCATTTTTACCTATGCTGGATGTATTACCCTCCCCAGCCCTAGAATTTTTATTCTTGTTTGCACTCTTTTGATTATGGGGAAAAGCATTCTGATCCATATTTTCAGCAGTAATGGGAACTCCTAATGCAAACACCTGGCAACTCAATCCTATCCGTTTTCACTTCTATGAAAAACTCATATATTGATTTCTTAATGACCCCTTCAACCACCTCTGGAATCAGGGAAACATCCCTTACTGCAACCTTGATCCTTACATATCCCAAATTTTTTAGACTCTCCATATCAACATCAGTAGTTGTTCCTATCATAGAACCAATGTAGCAAGCAACCTGGTAAGTCCTCCTCCTCCTTAAAATGTTTCTAATCTTGATCCAGACTTCCTGTAAATAGCCAATAGCTTCATCTTCCTCATCCCATGGCACAAACTTAAGCAGAACTGATCCTGACTTCAGTTGCATAGAAGGGAATCTTGAAATCTTCTCAACCTCCTTAATGTTTGGAAATTGAACCATAAACTGACCCTCTTTCACATTAGATACTTCTCCATTCCATTCATCCCCAAAATAATCCTTGAATTCAGCATACAAATCTTCTAAGGTCACCCGCCCTTTCTCTACCGAAACTAAAACAGTACATTCATTGAACTTGTCAAAATTCTCCACCTGAATGTCTTCAATCAGGAAGAACCCCAAAGCTTCAGAATGAAAACCACAAAAAACTGCCACAAATTCACATAGTTTCTTCTCAGCACATCTGTGAGCCATATGACCCTCCTGTCCACACCTCAAATATTTGACTGGAAAATTACACTCAGCCAACTTATGACCTTTCCTTCCACATCTAAAGCAGTTACCTCCCTCCTTGTCATCCTTCTTACCCACAGTGGAATTAATATTAGTGTTCTGATCAAGATTTCATACCTATGAGATCCGGAGCTGCATTTCTAGGTCTCCACCCTTGCTGATTTTGCATATGCACTCCCCCCTCAGCGTTTCTTCAGCATCCACTCTGCCCATAGCGATCTGAGACGAACTCCCCAAGTTGTTACCCGTAGGATTTACCCAAGTCGACCACTCTGATTGTCCTCCATGCC
>SPJY01013724.1:960841-1042261 GCA_005191435.1 Raddia distichophylla
AGGAGGACGCCAACCACCTCTCCAATGGTCACCTAAAACCGCTCTACCACTCCAAGAATATCATTCCAGAAACCCCCACGCTCACCTCCAGACCAGCCGAAGTTGCTCGAAAAACCCCCTCTCAGAGGCGCCCTTCCACCTGATCCCCTCCAGCAGATCTGACTCTGTCTTCCTCCGCGGTTGCCTCTCGCACTTATCGCACCACGGCCAAGATCCATGGTGGAGGTGAGGCGACCACCTCCGCGTAGACCTGATCATGGGTCACCCGACCCGAGCGACCCGATCCGACCCGCCCGAAAAAAACCCGACCCGACCCGACCAGTTCAGGGCGTCGGGTGGGCGCGGGCCATGTATTTTGACCCGGTGCAATTTTTGGGTCAGGCTTGGGCCAAGACCTGATCATGGGTCACCCGACCCGAGCGACCCGATCTGACCCGCCCGAAAAAAACCCGACCCGACCCGACCAGTTCAGGGTGTCGGGTGGGCGCGGGCCATGTATTTTGACCCGGTGCAATTTTTGGGTCAGGCTTGGGCCAAGATTTAAACCCACGGGCCAACCCGCCAGCCCGACAAAGTGCATTAGTACTTACGTATAGTGATGCTTTCAATTTCTAACTGCTAGCTTGTTCACTGATACTTGTTTGCAGGGGCGGAACTGGGCCCCTGGCAACCTGGGCCGTGGCCCGGGGCGTGGCCTCGCTACTAGTAATTAGATTTTATGTGTATGGCCCAGCCTACCAACAACTGAGAAATACTCCGTAGAAGCCCAATAGCAATTAACCCTAAGTCCCTATCCAGCCACAGGCGGACTCCCAGCCACGTCCCCAAGCGTTCTCCGGCGACCTGCGAGCTGCTAGGCGCTGTGCAAGCTCGGCTGTCACGGCGACCACGGGCTCCCCGCTCTCGCTGTCGCGCGCCTCCCTCCTTCGCAGCTCCGCCCGTCCGCTGCAGCGCCGTTGAAGGTGAGCGCTTGCCTCCCTCTCATGTTTGACCGGTCGGCCCCCGGATGGTGGTGCCGAGCAGAACTTGACAGAGGAAGCAAGCGCACAGCGACGCGGAAAGAAACGAGCAAAATCAATGGCTCGGGCCACCGGGCTGACCCGTGGCCTGTCGGGTCGGGCTGTGGGCGGGCTCGGGCCAGAATTTTCAGTTTTCTGTCGGGCCGCGGGCGGGCTCGGGCCAAAGTTTTTTCTGTCGGGTTTTTTTTGACCCGACCCGACCCGAGAAATGCTCAGGTCTACCTCCGCGTAGCGGCGCCGATCCCCTCGAACTGTGCCTTGCCACCCTTGAGCCTAACCCTAGGCACCCGCAAAGAGGATTTGGTGGTATTCCACGGATGCGCGAACTTTCTACGGAGCCCAGGGTGTGGATCAAACCTACTAACTGTAGCACTCGGGTTTGTCTGCACCAACTCGCTCCCTAGATGGTCCCCGCCATGACTCCAAATTCGAGTCAAGGACTGACATTGGGGCCCCTCTCGAGAGAACCTACCAACCCACCTTGCATGCACGCCACTAACCGAACTCGAAGACGATCTCATCGGCGAACCTGTCGCCGATCGTATCGCCGCCGTGGCCGCCGTGGCCGACGCCTTCTTTTGATAACTCCCCTCTAGAATGCGTTTGTGCAATGATCTAAAAAATGGGTTGTCCGAGGGAGCGGATCCTCAGCCTTTCTTTGTGCTAATCTATTAGATCAAGCCGTGAGTGACCCGCGTGATCATTCGAGGAAAATGTCCACAGATGACTGTCGCATGGAGATCCATCTAGTTGTAATTTACGCTGTACTAGAAGGGAAGGTTAAATTTTTAGATGATAACCTAACCTGGCTTGGAACAGGTTACTCTGTAAGAACAAGTGCAAAGATGAAAAATTGAAATGAAACGGGTTGAAAAAATAGCTGGACTAAAGCTTTTAAAATAAATAAATGGATTAAAAGTTCTTTTTAGGAAAATAAATGGACTAAAATTCAAAAGAAAATAGTTTACACGACCACGATGGGACTCGAACCCACAATCTCCCGCTCCGGAGGCGAGCGCCTTATCCATTAGGCCACGCGGTCATCCTTGTTGACGATCAATTATTAATCCTTTTTATTTAAAATTTACTATGTTGTTTGGGCTTAAGGCAAAGCCCAAAGCCCACACATCATCCCGGTCTCTCGGTTCTCCGGTACTGAGCATACAAGCATTTGGCCGCCGGAGCCCGAGCGCCTCCGCTTCTCCCCTCCTTCCCCCGTTGCCGCCGGCCATCGGAGCCCCGTCGGAGTTGTCCTGTTGGCAAGGTACGCCCCCTTCTACTCCTCGCCTCTCCGACGCTCTCCATTTGTCATGTTCTCCATGATTCTTTTCTTCGGTTCCCCTCCCAGTGCCCAGAGTAGCTTTCCTGCCTCCTTGCAGCGCCATGTCGAGAGCCCTAGCGCGCCGTCCGGTTCCCCCTTTCTTGAGACTGCGCTCCACGGTGTGCGACGACAGCTTCTGGGTGGGTAGGTTGGACCACAAGGACTGGCTCGCCCCAAACGAGGTCCTCAAGATCTTTGCAAGCATCAGGGATCCTAGTCTTATAGCCATTGCGTTCAAGAAAGCCTGCACGCGAAGAGATTTCAAGCACAATGAGGCCCTGTACAGCTTGATGATTGACAGGCTAGCATTTGCCAGGAGGTTTGGGGATGTGGAGGAGTTGCTGGCCAGGGCGAGGGTTGAAAGGTGCAGGCTTTCTGACGAGTTCTTCTACAGGCTGATCAAGATGTACGGCAATGTGGCGAACCATGCCGAGAAGGCTATTGAGACGCTATTTGCGATGCCAGAGTATAATTGTTGGCCTTCCACGAAGACATTTAGCTATGTTCTTCACATGCTCGTGTGTAAGCGGCAGTACGAGGTGGTTCACGAGGTGTACTCAAGCGCGCCCAGGTTGGGTGTGACGTTGGATACCTGCTGCCTCAATATTCTTATCAAGGGCATGTGCCAATTTGGCAAATTTGATGAGGCAACCTCGCTGTTGCATGAGATGCCGAAGCAAGGATGCTTGCCTAATGTGACAACCTACTCAACTTTGATGCATTTCCATGGCAAGCATGGCCGAGTCAATAAAGCATTTGAGCTGCTTGAGAGGATGCGGAAGGGGGATATTGCTGCTGATACAATTGTGTACAATATATTGATTTCTGGCCTCTGCAGAGAGGGAAGGGTGACTGAGGCATTTGATCTGTTTAAGTCGATGCCTTCTGAAGGCTGCTATCCTAATTCAGGGACTTATCAGGTCCTGCTTGATGGTCTTTTGAGTTCAAGAAATTTCGTAGAGGCAAACAATTTTGTTAGCATGATGAGTGCAGAAGGTCTGAGACCTAGTTTCTCGTCATACAAATCACTTATTGATGGCCTGTGTAGTGTTAATTGCTTAGATGATGCACATTTTGCCTTGAAGAAAATGGTGCACCAAGGTTTTGTTCCTCGAATGGGTACTTGGAAAAAACTTCTTAAATCCATGTCCTCAAATGTGCTATCATTTCAGTGAATACACCGGAACTGAGGAGATCTTTTTCTTATAATTTTTATTACTGGAACAACTGGACCAGTCCCTGCTTTTCTGCTTAGACTGCTTATATTAAAGTCAGATCTTTCTTTTATGGGAAATTGGGAACATTCGGGGCCTCAGGATGACCAAGACCTGTTTACTTCTTACATCTTTGGTAAGCTTGTGACATTAGATCCTTTAGTCACCAAGAAGGCAAGAACCATCATTTCTCAGTTTAAATGTGAAATATCTGGCGATGGTGTTTGTGCATTTGCAGTTAATCCTCACTTCAGTCTTCTCACCATTTTCTTTGTGTCTTCTTGCTATTAGGTTTCAGGCAAATGATCCGAAAGATGCATGCCATGAGGTAGTTTCTCTCCTTTTATATCCTTAGTGTGCATATGACATTGCTTTTCCTGCAGTTAGTATTTTTTTTAATGAAATATAATCACCCAATATAGTTGTCTGTCTCTTTGCTTCATTAACTGTTTTTTAACTAGCCATAGTACTACTGTACTTTTGTCCATATGTTTTGCTGGAAGTTTTGAGATTGTCAATTCATCAATCATTCTTGTATCCTTGTCAAATTTTTAGTGGTGAATCTTTCTGATTATAGGCCTAATTATTTTAGGATAAATTTGCAGCTCCTGTAAGCTCACTGAATGAAGCTTTTCAAGTTATTAGTCCTAATGATAAATCTGCCTTCATTTCTTTTTGTTTCAGCCTTGATAGGATTCTACAGACATGAAGGAAATAATTTGTTGCTGTCTGGAAGAAACTGCATGGTTGTATAACCTGTTAATTAAAATCACCTCACTGCACCCAGACATGCTGGAAAAAAGCAGGAAAGAGAGCTCAGGAGTCAGAATTTAAAAGGCAGAGAAGACTCAGAAAACTGTCATGGTTCATGATTTGATGCCAAGAATTTGGCAATTTCTTGTCTTCACTTCACAGGTGTCAATCCAGCCAGTTTTTCTAATTGAGATCGTTCACATAGGAGTGGATAGGATAATTTGGATGTCAACATGAAAACATCTCGTCCATAATCGATTTGGTTATGCAAGGGCAAAACAGATTTGCATGCCACGTTTACCCAACATTTGCATATGTATTCTATATGAGGAGATATTCGTCGCCTGGAAAGACTTCCATTCATCTCATTAAGTAAGAGCGACTAATGTGTACAGTGTACTAAAAAATCATGTGAGCCTATCTTGGACATTTGGACCATGCAAACTATACTCAGTCAACTATCTTGTACTAGAAATAAAGAATAAAATTGCATCTTGCAGTACGTTTGTGGCACAGCAGTATATTGAGAATCCTTGATCTACCCTTTTCGAGGCCTGTGAAATTTTGACCTGGTGCATACTTAACTTGGTGATGAGGCAATTTTGGTATGCCTCCAACGCAGAGAGCCAACGGCAGTGGTGTCATCTTGAAGGGTTGACAAAACGGTAGATAGCAGGAGATGCGACAAGGACGTGTCATGATTCATGAACCCATGGTTCTGACTACCAAGGATGAATGGCAATGGAAAGTAACCGACTTATTTTTTGAAGGCTGAGTATGAAACTGGTATATGGCCTCCTGAGCCCTGAGTATATGCAACCATTCAGCTGTGCCCATGTTGATGAACTGGTGCTTGGTCCACGTACACTACGCAACGCCAGCAAGCCAACCACTGGCAGGAAGAAGAATATGGCCACAACATTGAACAAGCAGAATGCTGGCTACTTCATTTGCGAGTGAAGATGATCTCTGGACCGGAAGGGCGATGCAGCGAGATTCAGACAGGTGCTTGAACTGTGTCGTGTCATGGGAGTGAACTGGTGCAGGAAAGGTCAAGTTTTGTCTGCTCACACTTCATTTTATCAATCTCAATCAGCTTCCTGCCACTGAATTGGCACGCTAACTGCTCCTGCTTAACTGCAGTACATTAATCACCCGAGGACACTCCCAAGTAGCCTTAACAGTTGTAGTCGATAGACATGCACTGCTTGTATTGTACTACTATACATTCAACAATCGAAATTCTGGCTTTTTGAGAGTGCAAATGATCTCTGGAAGGGTGATGCAGCAAGATTCAGAGTTTCAGACAGGTGCGTGAACTAGTGTCGTTGGAAGTGAACTGGTGCTGGATTCTTGGTTTTAACCATCTCAATCAGCTTCCTGGTACTAAAATCTGGTAAGATGAAGGCCTGAAGGCATGCACTACAGTAATCATCTTCTCTACAAACAGTTTCTCCACACTAGTTGCTGTCTATAGCTAAGTTGCTACAAACAAATTTGTTGTCTATAGCAAGTTGCTGTGTCACTGTCACCTATGGAAAACCACCATCTTCTGTGTAATCTTCTCTGCAAACAGTTTCTACACTCTCATAACGCATCTTGGTTTCCGTGCTATAGTCAGTTACGAAACTGTAGATGACTCAATTCTCTACTAGGGATTGAGGATTTCTTTCACTGACATCATCTTTTATTATACGTGGCAGAGCCTGCGAGCATTATAGTACATGTTTTAAAACAGCTCAAGTAGCCTCGTAGGCAAGCACCACTGGGGATTGTACCGCATGGAGTTTGACCAAATTTCTACTTAATTGCATGCCCCCCAAACTCGCGAGAAATCCAAGGATTAAACAAACACACGGCTAGTTTAACAAATGTTAGGCAGGATTCGATCTACTAGTGCTCGCAACAGTCGCAATTGCACGCAGAGCAGCGAGAAGATTCCGGGAGCCAGACAATGGAGGGAAAAAATGCAGAGAAAGAGGGGGAGAGAACGATGGGGAGATCGAGTCCTTCGAGCTGAGTCTTGGGCCTTACATTTCAGCTTAGTGTAACATAACGTTCCATTGAAGCAAAATTTATTTATTTTATATAGCCTATTTGATGTAATAATTTATAATGATTTTTCTCAGGGTTTCAGTAATTCTCTTAAAGATCATAAAACTATTTTTAATTATTTGTTTACAATATTTAAACCTCTATTTAACGACTCACAAATTTGAAAGCTGCGTACAAGGCCTTGATTGCAGTTCAGACGTCTATTTAAGTAGGAACGGGTATTTCTCTGAAAAAATTAGGAATAGTTAGGTGAGCTCTTAATCTCACGCAAGAAATAAAAAGCGTTGACCAGCTCCTCTCTGTCACGGAGTTTCGCAGCGTTTTTTTTTTTGAAGAGAAACAGTAGGTAAAAACCTTGCAGATGTTTAGGTTGTAACCATTTTGATTGTATAAAGCCATAATTGCATCAAAGAGGAGTGATCCTTCTTTTGCTCTATGGATAACCAATGCAAATTCAGTGAAAATAAAACACACTAGCTTTGCAGCGAGGGACAGAAGCTGCCTGCATTCCCACCATCCATGTGTTTCATTCATCCATTTTCACCCGCACACGTTCATCCGCCGATGCTTTTTGCATGAACTGTGTGTGTTCTTAAACTGATTTGGAATATTTTTGCTACTTATTTTGGTATTGTTCGATGCCCTACTGTGTATATGTATTGCTACTATGGCTTATTTTAGCGCAAATTAATAATTGCCCTGATGCATCGGTCGGTGAGGGCACGCAGCCAAAAACGAAGGAAACGGTCACAGAGATTGAATACGAGTCTCTAAATATAGAGATTAGAAAAAGAGCCTCTAAATTTTAAGGCTAAGAGCATGGCCGGCAGGCACCGTATCTGTTGGCCTGCATCACGCTGGAACTGCTCGCGCGTGTGAGCATTAGCTCTCCCGTCCACCTGCGCAGACACAACAGCGTTTGAATTGCTCACTCGCCCACACGCGTGTAGATGCCGGCCTGCATTGATGCAGCGCCTGGTACGCATGCTCTAAGAGCATGTCCAACGGTCACTCTTTACCACTCTGTAAAACACTATTCACAAGTGGTTTGGAGGGGCTATTTGAGATGCTCTAACAACTCTGTTTAATGTGTCACAGAGACTAAAATTATCTACATTAATAATGTTGTAGGACATCTGTCTAACCGAACAAAATCGTACCCGACCGCGAACCAAGAGGCCTAAGCCTTCCTTCTGATCTGATCTAGTCTAATAAGAAGCAGGGCATTTTGACTTTTGACTCGCGCAGATCTTGTAATTTTCACGCGTAGCCATTTTGCATAGCTACGTGACGTCTCTCAAGCAAACTTGGGATCCTTGGTAAATACCTAAAGGTGTCTCCTAGGTCAAATACCGGCCAAAAGTTTCATATAAATCGGCACGGGTTTCTTATTAGACCAGAGACCTGGAAATAAGGAAAAACTCCCCCCGAGCCCGACGACTTGCTCCTCCTTACTTCTCTCTTCCTCCCCCTTCCCATTTTGGACACTTGGGTTCCCTCCCTCCATTTCCGCCTCCTGGCGCAGACCGATCTCGCGCCGCTCTCTTCGGTTTCCGGTGATGCTGATCTGCTTGTGAGGTGAGGTGAGTTTCTTGGCTTGATTCCTATTTCTTCTCCTGTTCTTTTTTTTTCTTTTCTTTTCGTTCTTTGCTGGTTTTGAGTTCTTGCGAGGCGTTTTTCAGGTTGGCCCTTGCTGTTCTTGCGTCTTGCTCTTGCGTTCTTTTTTCACTTTTGATTTCCTTCGTAAGCGAACGCCGGATGATCCTTTTCAGCTCAAGGATCTGTTCTTGAAATGAATTCTTTGCGATGATTCCTTTGTGTGATCCCGAAATGATCTTTTTTTGGATGCAAATACAGATTCGTGTAGCTGGAGGAGAAGAAGCTGAGAGTTATTCTTGGTTTCATCCGTGGGAACCGACCGCACATGCCAACAACCCCCAGGAGCAGAAGCCAAGCTAGGACCACCAGGCCGTGGATCTTGTCAGGTACATCAATTTCTACCTCAGTTGATCCTACTTATTTTCTCCTTTTGCGCCTTTATTGATCTGGTTAAAGTCAGGAAATGGAATTTGTGTCTAGACCAAATCGCTCTTGCTGCATCACGGGAGTGTCCGTAGGTCACATATTAATTTTACAGGAGTAAATTGATTTTCTGTGGTGTAAATTTACACCACGGATGGGTATTGCTTGCCTATTGGTATGGTGTGTTCATCTTGGCTTGCAAAACTATAGTTGGGGCCAGCACAATATGACTTTGTTTGCAAATCTTATAATTTGCCCCATCACTTTCGCAGGTATGGACTTCAGTGATTCAAGACGCAAGCCTAATTTCGTGGGAAAGATCGCTGTGGCTGCTGCCCTCACAGTCATGTGCATAATTGTATTGAAACAGTCTCCTGGTTTCAACAGTAATAGTGCGGTGCGTGCTGAATCTCTC
Source organism: Raddia distichophylla (assembly GCA_005191435.1). Taxonomy (NCBI): domain Eukaryota; kingdom Viridiplantae; phylum Streptophyta; class Magnoliopsida; order Poales; family Poaceae; genus Raddia; species Raddia distichophylla. The sequence goes on from SPJY01013724.1 coordinate 969,641, forward strand.
CACAGCTAGCCTATGTCACTGTCACTTGCTGATGAGTTTGCCCTTGCCATTTTCCTTCTTTAAGACTTAATTTAATTGCATTAGTTAAGACTTGATTTAATTGCATTAGTTAATATATTAATTTCATACCACAGAAGTGTCGGTGAGGCAATAAGAAGACATGCCCTTTTTACTGTTCATTTGTCTTACTCTTTTGTGCTAGTGTTATTTTCCTAGTATTTGGTATCATGGATCGTGATTCCATCAGAAGGCAAGCAATTCCATGGAAGTGTTTCTGATTGTCATATGTTCAAGTTATTTACATTTGCAGTTTCAACCTTTCAAACTAGAGGCATCTTCTTGATACATCACATGTTCTGCAGTTCTCGCGGCATGAAATTGGTGTGACTCATGTGTTAGTGACGGGAGGTGCTGGATACATTGGTTCACATGCTACCCTTCGTCTTCTCAGGGACAACTACCGAGTTACAATTGTGGTAAATTTATTATTTGTAACCCATGTTTTATTCCTATCTTGAAGAGCTTTGAAAGAGATAGCAACCTGTATCATTTGATCTTCACAGGATAACCTTTCTAGAGGAAACATGGGAGCTGTCAGAATTCTTCAACGCTTGTTTCCAGAACCTGGGAGGCTTCAATTTATATACGCTGATTTAGGCGATGCAAGAGCTGTATCCTTTGTCCTTACCAATGAGTTTGATAACTATAATAATTTGCTCTACATTTCTGTGTTGGTGATATCTGTTTTGCACTTAACCAATAACCAGGTAAACAAAATATTTTCGGAGAATGCGTTTGATGCAGTTATGCACTTTGCTGCTGTTGCTTATGTTGGTGAGAGCACAATGGAGCCACTAAGGTATTGTATTGAAATTTAGGCATGTAATATGTTTTTTTTTGTTGCTGAAAAATTTAAAAGATAGGCAATGCATGAAAGTGCTTTTATTTTGGCATCGTCCTCTGTAATTCTTCAACGTGTAAGCAGCAAAGCACCCCCTGCTTTTCCTTTATTATTAAAACAAACTTCCTATTGTGGCCTATGAAATTTCATGTTCTTGTATTGCCCTCCATAATTTTTCAATGTCTTATTATTGGAACGAACTTCCAACTATTGTCAATCAATATTATTGTAGCATTAAATGAAAAACACGGTCATACCATTCTTGCCACTATTTGTTTAGCGAAGTTCATGCCACTCTTGATACCTCATTGTAATTAAAGAAAGGTTAGGAGCCGTTGTTGTAAATGGATGTGCTTAATGTTTGAACACTTTGTTCCCCTTATGGTCTTATTCCTTCCCATGTTGCTCTCCTTGTCATGCTGGAGATGCCATTTGTACTGTACATTCTATGCACTAACACTGATATACCAGGTACTACCACAACATAACATCAAATACGTTGACAGTGCTTGAGGCAATGGCAGCTCACAATGTGAAAACTCTGATTTACTCAAGTACTTGTGCTACATATGGTGAACCTGACACGATGCCCATTACAGAAGCAACTCCTCAGGTTGTTTTCCTGATGCATTAGTTTTTTTTTATTGAAATATGGATATTATCAACTATTCACTTCTAAAGTTTCTGGCAATCAATGATTCGGTTTTAAATAATCTGTAAACCAATGCAGAATCCTATCAATCCATATGGAAAGGCAAAGAAGATGGCAGAGGACATCATTTTAGATTTCTCAAAGCGATCAAACATGGCTGTCATGATTTTAAGGTTTGTCTCCCCCTATTCTAGCTTGGATTACAAATCATAGAAAATACTCATCTCCTGTTTCTTTTGAATTAGATACTTCAACGTGATTGGATCAGATCCAGAGGGACGTCTAGGGGAAGCTCCTAGACCAGAGCTGCGTGAACATGGGCGTATTTCTGGTGCTTGCTTTGATGCAGCATTGGGAATCATCCCAGGGTTGAAGGTACACTACAAGCTTTAACTTAGTATACATCAGTTTGGCATGACAAAAAAGTGATGATATATCCACACATGGTTTTATTCCCATCAGGTTCGAGGAACCGATTACCGTACCACTGACGGAACTTGTATAAGGGATTATATAGATGTCACCGATCTTGTCGATGCTCATGTCAAAGCTCTTGATAAAGCTCAGCCTAGCAAAGTTGGAATCTACAACGTTGGCACTGGGCATGGTTGTCACTTGTCAAAGATATATAATCACATCATTACATGTACACATTTGTTTTCAATCATATATTTCCTTATATCTGAAAATGGTGTTATCTTCGTGTTTTATCAGGTAGATCAGTGAAGGAGTTTGTAGAAGCATGCAAGAATGCAACAGGAGCTAGCATCAAGGTCGAATACCTGGCCCGGAGACCGGGAGACTATGCTGAAGTTTACAGTGACCCATCCAAAATCCGCGATCAGCTAAACTGGATAGCTCATCACACGGATCTTCGTGAAAGCCTTTCAACTGCATGGAAATGGCAGAAGACACACCCCAACGGATATGGATCAGTCTGATTGGGCTTGGTAGGTTCAGACTCATCAAAGTTGTCCTACGCAGTTTCATGGGTGCATGTGCAGTCATATACAGCCTTAAGAAAATTGGTTCTTCGCCACAGATATATAGCAGACAGCCACACAAGACTAGACGAGGACTGAATTTTTTTGCAGCACTTGGAAGAAGAGAGAAATGGCCTCCCTATTCCTGGCTTAGAATCATATATAAATTTTTCCTTTTGATGTTGAAATTTCATTGATTTTGATATGCGCTGAAGCATAATATAATAACACAAGTGCAAATTGTGTTGTAGACTTGTAGACAAACTAGATCAATCTTATGTATGAACCTTCACGGTTGTGGATGAAAGGATATAAATAAGTAGGTGCATGTTCCTTGTTTCAAGCCTACAGAAGCCTTATCCTGGCATGTTGACTAGTCAAAATTTCTTGTGTTAAAGTGGCATTTATCTGTGTAGCACTCAGTAAGCAAGGGAGGAAAGGAAGTCACTGTCTAATTTTTTTCTTCTCAAAAGAGTTACCATGTCTACATACAGATTTGCGATTAAGGGGCTGTTTGGTTGCCTGGCTCCAGCCTGACCAGGCTCGCGTGAGCCAGGCAACACTTGTTTGGTTGCTTGTAAGTCTCCTGGAGCCAGGCCCGGAGCATGCAAATTCACTGTTTTGACCTGGCTCCCTAGAAACGCTCGAGGTGGCCGTTTCTATTGAGCCAAGCCAGAACAGTGCGAAGCGAGCGCAGCTGCGGGCGCTCCGGCGAGCACGGCTACGGCGGCAGTAGGGAGCGAGGACGGCGGCGGTAGATGTGCCCGAGACCAACAGCGATGACGGATGCGGTCGAGACCAACAGTGGTGGCGGCGTATGCGGCAGAGAGCAACGGCGGCGGCGGCAGGTGGGCTCGGCGTGACGACGGTGGCGATGGGTGCGGCCGGCTGCGACGGCGGCGGCGGCGGGCGCGGCCGAGAGAGACGGCGGCGTGTGCAGCTAGGAGCGACGACGGCAGAGGGAGAGAGAGTGAGAGGTGGAGGGGAAGACGACCTGCGACGACGGAGCTCCAGCACGGCGAGCTCGGTGACGGCGCGGTGAGTTGGTGGCTTGGCTAGGGCTGGAATGGTGACGGCTGGGTTGGGGGATGGCGACAGGCGGGGGATGGTTTGCTGCAATGGCATGCTCGTGAGGTGTTCGATGGAATGCCGGATTTGGTTTAGCAAAATATCAAGGCAACCAAACACATGTTGTACCCAACCAGGCTCAATTGATGCAACACAACCAAACAAATCACCCTGCATGAGTTTAGCCCGGCCCCTCTCAGCCTGGCTGAGCCAGCCATGCTATGCTCAACTCCTACAACAACCAAACAGTCCCTAAAACTCTCCAAAAACAGACACAGAGAGAGTGTTATTGGACCCTACTTGTCAGCGACCCAACAGACACGTGGACTTTGTATATTTTATTGTCCATTTGGAGGATCATATTCAGTGCAAAAGAGTATTCAGTGCACAAATGCAAACATCAATCCTTGGCCGAGGATTGATGTTTGCATTTGTGCACTGAATACTCTTTTGCACTAAATATGTTCTACATGTAAACTCCCCTGTAAATCCAGCAGCATTTCTGTCAAGCGAGCTCTGTGTATTTCGCTGGGCGTCGTCAGATGAAATCGAACCAGGCTTCAAGAACGGGGACGAGAAGCAGGAGCAGCAGGAGCAGCGGCCGCTCAGGCCCCCCCGCGTTCCAGAGCACGGCCGCGGCGGCGTCCGCGACGCGCCGGACGGCTGCCGGCGGCCGGGCGTCGCGCAGCCGCATGCCGTGCATGACGGCCAGCAACCCGGCGGCCAGCAGCGCGAACGCCAGGATGACTTGCCACTCTTCTTGGACGCCGTCGCCGCCGCCGCCTCCGGGGGCCGCGACGGCGAGGAGGAGGAACGACGCCCCGCTGACCGCCGCCGCGAAGCCGGCGCCGACGAAGTCAGGGGCGGCGGCGGCGCCGCCGGCGAGGCGGGGATGACGGCGCACGCGATGCATTGGTGGTGGCAGTGGCGTGGTTGAGACGCCGGCGGCGAGAGCCGACGCTTTGCTTTTGTATATACGTATGGCTCGGCTTCATGCGCTCGCGGGATTGATCGGTAACTTGTAGTAAGGCGGTGTAATGTGAGCGGAAATTGGACGGCAAGAACCATCCCCGAAAATCCCCCGAAAAAAGGGCGCGGAATGCTTCTGGGATTCTTCCATGCTCATCGCTCAGCTCCCGTCGAGGCTCACGCTGAGTTCTGCTTGACCGCCAATGGCGTTGGCGCCTCACCTTTCGATTTCCGAAAGGGTGAGCTGCATTCGTTGCCAATTGGACCACACTTTGGTTCGCGGTTGGGTTCGGCTTTGCTCGGTTAGACCAAAATTTGTTATATTTGTATAGATTATTCGGTGTAACATTTTATACATATCTTTTTTAAAGGTTTTAATTTTTGGCTCAACCGAACATAGCTGAACAGAACCGCGAACCAAAGAGGGCTAGTAGCGGTGAAAAATGATAATAAAAAAAGAAATGCTGATGAACGGTGAAAAAAAGATGTGAATAGTAGCTGGATAATAGCTAAGCTGGCATAAATTAAGAATGATCGAAGATGCTCTTATATTTATAAAGTTGCATTAAATAATTAATACAATTTTATAATGACATGTATGAAAGTTTTGTATAATTTATTTGAACTTATTAGACTTATATGTTTGTTTATTTATCTTTGTTTAAAATATAAATAATTTGGTTTTTTCAATCCGTTTCTTTCTTTCTCGAAGTCGTGTCTAAAAGCTCTCTAAAACAAATCAAATAAAGTGAACCTGGCTCTCAAGGCCATTTCGAAAAACTCTTGAAGTTTAGAGATTAGTCAAGTAAGTAAATAGGTTAAATAAGATAAAATAAGATAGGCCGGGGAGAATAATCCCTAAACCTTTTCAAAACTCTAGCCTGTGAAGGAGCTGACGTGGCACATGGCAGTAGCTAGGCTCTCTGAGAGTGAGAGGCTTGCGAAGTGAAATTCAGATGCTTGCAGGAAACAGTTTGTTGCTTAGCGCTGCAAGTCGCAGGAAATTAACACTTGACTGCTCTTCCTGTGCTGCCAGTTGCAACTGTCAGCCACGTATGCTGGGGAGTTTGTTTTGATGCCGATGCCCTCACTTCAGTTTTTATAATGCTGTTGCCCTTGACAAGCTTGAGCTGAAATGCTGACAGGATCGACGAGAGCCGATCGAAAGGCAAATTTCTCTAAGCATTTGATGCACTCCTAGTTGCGCATATTTCTCTAAGCCGAAAAGGCTAGTCCTAGTTTTCAGAGTCTTCAGGTTACTAAACTGCCGCAATGCTGCTAAAATACAAGACTACAACCGTTTGACTAGGAAAGCTTCAGAAATCAAGATAGGCTAGGCCTGGCCAGACTTTAAAAATCTGTTTGGATGGGAGCCCGGCGGCGCCATGCCAATCCAGGGCGCGCCCTGGCCCAGGGCGCGCCGTGGCGAGCGATGGCGAGAGATGGCGCCGAAATCGAGCGCCCTCGCCTTCTCGCCCGCGCACGTTTATTGTAGCGACGCTCGCCAATCTTCGCGCGCCCGCGCCCTGGCTCGGCGAGCAACCAAACGGCCGCCAAATATTCATGGCGCGCCGTGGCTCCGATTGGCAGGGCGCGGTCGCCAACCAAACGCGCTTACCAGGTGATTGATTTTACAAAAAGAAATTATCGCAGGTGAATTATGAGAGGGGGGAACAAAAACTCACCAGAACAGTTCTACAGTGTACTGGTACTGAAGAATCTTTCTTGTTGAGGGTGGTTTCTGTTTGGAGCGAAACAAAATTGGGTTTTTTTGTCCCAAACATGCATGATTGAGGGATGCATATCATTCAGGGTTGGTGGCTGTACTAGTGTGCTGTCGCACTTAAAGAGAAAAGTCAATCACATCCTACACAGATATATGACTGTCGAGAGTCGAATTGCCTCCTTCCGTGCCGTGGTATTCGTGGATAGGAAGGTTATTGGAAAGGTCGAAGAAACTGTTATGAATGTTTTGGGTTACATTGTGATGCGTCATTGTCGATCTAGAAAAAATGAGAGTGAAATGATCCGAAGATGTGAACGCGATCGTTGTTCCATGGAAACTGCACTACCAGGGTACCAACAACTTTTACTTTAGATTGAATCGAGTTCAGGTTGAATCGAGTTCGATTCGAACTTAGATCGAGTCCTAAACATAAATGAGTCGATCTCAAGTTTAACCGAGCTTTTGTCCAGCCCGATCTAAACCCTTTTAGTTGGACTAGATTCAATTGATGGTAAAAAACGTTAAGCTCTAACTAACGTTAATATAACTAATGTTAAATCAAAAGTGTAGTTTTTATGTAACCACACATATCATGGTTATCTTTAATACAATCTAAGTTTAATTTAAAAGGTAAATTAGTAATACCGATCTTCGCAGTACAACATTATATTAGACGCTGTTATTATAAATTAGTAACACTGATCTTCGCATTCATACGGCTAGGAAAATCGTATGCGTATCACGTTTTTTACTGCTGTGTCAATGACCCACAGATCTAGCATTAGAAGGAACATTATCCTTGGCAAAACCACGGTACAGGAGCTTGGCCAAATCGCGAGGGCGGTGTTCAACTCCAGACAGCAAACAAAATCTAGAATGTAATTTGTTTGAATCATGCTGAGAGTATACAGATCATAAAGTACGAGCAGGGTAATCAAACCAATGATTTCATCTCATACAGAAAACGAACGGTACACTTGTAGGGTGTATGTGCACATATCCAACTGCCGAATAGTAAATTTCATAGTACAGATGCCGCCCTCGAGTATGCGGTAATGTTTTTTTTACAACTATACCTGCTCACCATCATTTTGTTTTCCCTGCATTTTGTTTTTCGGTAGTTTGGCATTAGGTTAGGTCATTCTCGTCCAAGGAATCCTCGCCGTCGTCACCAGCCAATTCTTTCTTGATGGCCTGCAGATCACCTGTTGGTAGTTTCCTTGCGAGCCGGATCACCTGCAGTTTAACAACCAGTAGATCAATGTATCAGATGAAATACAACAGCAGATGGACGATCTATAGTCCTATGAAAAATCAATAACTACTGCAATACAGAGATAGGCATTCCTTGCATGTAGTCTGTCCTGATGGCTAATAATATCACTGTTGCGCATCTATAGAATCTAAAGTAGTAAGGTCTTATATTTTAATTTAAAACAGAGATCATGAATAACATGTTCACTATGAATATATGATTACCAGCTCAGAGTTTCCATTTTATTCATATGCACCATCATCGAGAATCTTATGATACACAGACGATGTAGCATCCCTGGTATAGTAAACAATGTAATAAAAGAAGACATACCACATGGTCGAGGTGATTGACAGCACTTGATTGAGCAACACGCTTGATTTCTTCAGCATCTCCTTCCTCATAAGCAGAAAGCAGCTTCATTGCACATCGATTTTGGTCACTGTTAAGGAAGGCTTGAACCCTGCAATGTATTAGAAAAGGAAATAATGGTGATAATTACTTTTTCTATCGCACGATCTGATGCAACCAAAGAAGGACAATATACTACTAAATGTGAATCCACATGTAACAATTCTCATCAGTGATAGTAACAGCCACCAACATACAACTTACTCGGAGCAGTCATTGTAACATTTCTGTGCTTGCTGAAAATCATGAGCATAAAGGTAGATAATGATTGCACTCAGATAACCCTGCATGCAGGAAAGAACTGTGGATCAGACAAGTTAGAGCTCATTCATCATACTGCTTACCTGAACATGCAAGATTTTTTTTTTCATTTTGCATATGAAATTGCATTAGCATAAACCTTGCAGTTTCTAGTGCATAATCTTTTTAACTTTCCTGAGAAGTATAAATTCTCAGAATAATGTATAAACATTACCTTGCATTGGCTGTTGATAGCATTGCACTTATCAGCAGCAGCACCAAGTCTCAAAAAGAATGATGCAGCATCCGCATACCTTAAGAGAGTTGGCCAGAGATGGAAAAAAACTGTAAGATGAGTACAACTACACAACGGTATTGGTAGTGATTAAGGGATGCACACATGCATAACTGTCGGAAAGAGATCGAAGGTATGAAAAACACAAAGATAGATAAACATGCTGCCTAACAGTTTTCTGACCTCAGGTGGCAAGGGCTTTGTGTAAGTAAAGTGTAGGAGAAGGAAGGTAGTTTTGTCAAAAACAGAGGCGGAGGCATACAGAAATAACAGATCACGGACATTAAAGGTCATGAACATACCTTTAGTTGCTATGGTTTATTTTAATGCAATAACTACAAGCCCTTAACCATTTCTTTGTATAGATAATTCAATGCTAGATACATTAAGCCAAGTGACATGCTTAGTTAAAGACTTAAAAAGTGAAAATTGCAAGGATGACCCACTTGTGACACCATGAAAGTTTGGAATTAAGCACAAAGGCAACAGCGCCCTCCAACGTAGGCACAGAAATTGGTGGACATAGGCTACCCCTATTGTAGCCCACCGTATGGTGTGCATGTCTTAAAGACCAGGTTACTCCAATTCCTGCCGTGTTCGCTGTGGACTGACTTTAGAAGATGTAGCATTAGTCCCTTATTGTTACTCTTAATGTTTTGTGATTTTCTTTATTTATCTAAGAAGTTTGCTTACTTTGCGAGTAAATAAAAAAGATAAAAACTTGCCAGTGAAAAAAAATAAGGAAATCATGCATGACATACCATAAATATGTAAAAGGGCAGGCTACTGTGTGAAACTGTAATAAGCAAGCATTAAGTTGATCTGTGCAATCTTACCTCTCAAGCTTAACATATAAACCTGCAGCAGCACGATACAAGTCAAAAGCCATCTGCTCCTTTCCATCCTCTTCTAAAACTGAACAGGCCTCATCATACATTTTAATAGCTTCTTCTGGAGATTTATCCTCCAAGGCACTAATTTTTTTTATGAAACCATGATCAGAAAAATAAGTCTCACAATATTGTTCACATAATTGCCATTTTTCTTTTTATAGATATATACCTAGCACCCTTTGCAAGAGCATCAGAGGCAGGCTGTGGTCTTCCACATTCACGATATAATTCTGATGCTCTGCGATAAAAGTCAGAAACTTCATTCCAGCGGCCAAGCTCCTTTGCTAAAGCACCAGCAGACTCCATATGTTTAGCAGCATCCCAAGGTCTATGGAACTAATTAAGGGTGCATCAGGTGATAGTTCAATTATGTTAAAACATGGTAGCTATAGAGAAATATTTTTGGAGGATACGAGGAGATCATTTCTTGTCCTTTTGAAGCCTTCTCAAACGCATCCTTTGCTTTCTCGTTATCCTTTCGGAACCTATAAGCAATTGCTTTAAAGTAGAGATGATGCTGTGTCATATGAACTGCAAGGAGCGAATAGCTAACAAGGATAAAAGAAGATGTCAAACAGAGTCACTGACCAGCTTGTTCATACAAGGAGGTAGCACTCTTCCAGTCGGCATTCCACCTTGTAAAGCTCAGTTTTGTTCTGCAAAATTATTTATAAAAAATGTTCATGTTTAGCACAAAATTACTATAAAGTGGATGAAATCATGAAACTGGGGGAAAAACTATAACAGATGCATTGGTATCGCAGAAACAGGAAAAATAAGAAAATAGGCTCTTAACAAACACTCACATGTTAAAACAAACAACTTTCAGTGACAAGAATGACAAAATCCAATCGTACAAATAGCTTATACATTGACATGGAACTGAGAACAAAGGAAAAGCCACAACTGAAAATATTCAAAATACTGTTTGGCTTTGACTATGCTGAGGAGCCATGTAGAAAGTTATAATCTGCAATCTGCAAGTCTAACCAGCAGCGCACACGAATATCCATTTCAAACAAACTCATAAATGTTCGATGTATGAGGATCAACAAGAGGCTGGATTTTATGCAAGGCAATGTGCTCTTGTTTTTCATCTACTCTTAGAGCAGAATCACATATATAGACCAAGTGCAGATTTTTGGCATGACAATCTACCACAACCACCGACTCGCTAAAAATACTGAAGTACCATGGACCATCATAAGAATTATTATGCGTTGACACTTATCTGCATTCTGCTGAGGTTTCAAAAGTATACTGTTATTCCAAACACTGCACAGATGTATACAAGATTCGGAGTACCATTGAAAACAATGTTCCACCGATTTTAATGAAATTGATGGATCCTTTCATGCATGGAAAGCCGTAGCATTTGCGGGCAAGTCGTCATAAACCTAGCACCCCAAACTTATCTCTGCCAACCACTTGGAGATCTCGAAGATCCCAAATCAGTTCCATAAATTCGCAAACTTATCCCAGCTAAGCTCAGGTATAGATCCACGAGTCTCAGGTCCTTGATCCACCCAAAAAAAAAGGGGGGATCTAAGAGATCCACTACTCGGAATGATACTTCGCAAGAGAATTTGACATCACAGATCGTAGAAAAGCAGCTAAACATTCTCCAGTTTGACGGCAAGGCAACCTCTAATTTCGATTTTTTTTAAAAGAACAGATAGCAATTAGATGACAGTGGCACGCGGATTGAAAGGTGCAAAAGGGTAAGAGGACTTGCAATTTGTCGGCCTTGGCCATGAGCTTGTCGGGGTCGGAGGAAGAGCTCGCCATGGCGGAGAGTCCAAGACCACCTCCTCCTCCTCCTCCTCCTCCTCCTCCACCACCGCTCTCCGCTGCTCCTTCCAGATTCCCAACGACCGCGTGCTGCGCCGCGGTGTCGATCCGAGGCGAGCAGTTGAGCTGCGAGCTGCGCTTCGCTGGACGCCGACGAGGACGAGGGCCAGGAAGGAACCCGGTTCATCTCCGAGATTCGCGCAGCCACCACGGCCCATGGGCCTCCCCAAGCCCAATACGGGAGCCCATAAGCGACCCGCCCATTCCATTCCCCCCAAACCAACCTTCCCTTCCCTCTCCGCGCGCGCGAGCAGTCACCACCGGCGCAGCACGGCGGCGGCGCCGCCGGCGAGCGTTTGTACGATCCGCTTCCGCCGGGGGATCGCCGGCGGCGAGCACGCCGTGCCCTTGCCTTTGCCCTTGCCCATGCCGTGCGCACGCACGCGGATTCCGAGGAGCTCAGAAACCTGCATGGCGATTGATCGAGGAGGTGGCCGCCGGCCGTCGCCCATCGCCCATGAGGTCACCTAACCTGGATGCGCATGCGCCGCGACCGTGAATCGCAGCAGGAGCCAGAGCCTAGAGGAGAGTGGCTACGTGCGCTAGCCGGTAGCTACAGCTACAGCTAGTCCATGGCTCCATGCTAGCTTAATTAGCTCGGGCTCGCAGCTAGCTAGCGTCCGAGATGGAGGTGACCGGGTGCCGTGTCCGCTTGCTGCAGCTTCCATGCCCTCTTCCTCGCAAAGGCGGGGCGGCGGCGGCATGGGCGCTTCTTGGACGCTACCTTTCAGGGCTGGACCGGATCGCCAAAACAATTCCATTCATTTCCTACGCATCTGTACCTGCAGACATGCGGTATACTACTAGCTAGTGTGTGCTACTTGTGCCACATGCGCTGGCTAGCTGCCTGAGATCTGAATTCTCTTCTCCTGTTTTCTACGTGCTGCAGGTGCAGCAGCGCAGAGCCCTGCACGCGTTTGCATGCGTGTTTTGCGGGGCAGAGCGTAGGAGGGGACGTAGATAAATGATACCAGCACCCTCTTTGATTTGCGGTTCGGTTCGGTTTGTTTGAGCCAAGGTTGATGGCTTTAAAAATAAAGTCAAAAAAACGTTAAAAAGATACTACCTTCGGTCATAAAAACAAGTCGCCGTCGACTTTTAAAAACGTCTTTTACCATTCGTCTTATTAAAAAAATTTAGTGCAAACATGTGCAAATATAACAAATCATAACAAAATAAATGATAACTTACGCAGTTTTTTGAATAAGGCGAATGGTCAAAGTCGTGTCCAAAATCAACAGCGTCTTGTTTTTATGACCGAAGAGAGTACTATTAAATTTTGCAGGGCCGGCCCAGGGCATGTGCGAGCTATGCGACCGCACAGGGCCCCCAAACTAGTAAGGCCTCTAAATTAAACTCATATCCTTCAAATAGCCTAATATAGTAAGTATATCTCTATACTTTTCTACCTTATATTTTAGAATGGAGGTAGTACTAAAAAAGGAGTGCATAATCTTGAATTTTTTCTCTTATAATACTGTATTTTGAGGCCTACTTGCAACTTTGTTATATTTTCGCACAGAGGCCTCCAAATTGTAGGGCCGGCCCTGAAATTTTGTTTGAGGTGTTTGAGAAAAATTCATACAGATCTTAGAAAAACTATTATAAAATGTTACAATCAATGGTTTATATAAAAATAATAATTTTTTGTTCAACCGAATAAAACCAGACAAAACCGTGAATCAAAGAGGGTAAATCATCCAGTGGCGGGGTGAGGTGGACTGGGCTCTTTGCTGGCTTCTTGCATGCTTCAGCATGCATGCATCATGTTCTCCTGGTTCCGAGGGTTTGTTTCAGAAACAAGTGCATGCCTGCATGGGGGCACCACCATGGTCCATGGCTCTCGGTATTCAATTAGCAGGAGCACTATGTGAAGAGTTCGTATATGTGTTGGCAAACTCCATTTTGCAAGCCAAGTTTGAGCCATTCCCCTAGCAAGGTAGGTCGAATGATTGACCTGTCCAAAGACGTAAACAAGTCCCATCAGAGGCTCAGGTACATGGTAGTCGCTGACAATCCAGGCAGGAAACTCCACGGCCGGTGAAAGATGAGGATGACTACAGTGCTCACTACCCAGCCCGGCCATGACGAAAAAGCTTATATATATAGAAATCAGATGCCACAAATGCTATCTAAAGTTTGGTGGGTCGAAGAGACCATCAGGTCACCAAGAAAGCTCTCACTCTCAGGCTCTCTCTCTCTCCATCTATAGCCTATAGGCTTGCCTAGGGCTGGACCAGTAAGGCCTTGCTAGCATCGATTCATAAGGAGGTGGAGGGCAAGGAGGAGCCAAGTAGAACTCAGACACCGAGAAGAACGGTATGCATGCAAACCATGAGTCTAAACTTCTGTTCTAAGTTCTTTTTTTTTCAAAACTAAACTTCTGTTCATGGTTACAGTGTTGTTGTTGTTTTGCCGCATGCAACATGAATCTAAGCTCCTGTTCTTGGTTCTTCTTCTTTTTTTTTAACTCAGACACCAAGTTCCGTTGTTATTACTGTTTTCTGAACTCTCTCGTGTTGTTGTTATTGTTAAGATTAAAGAGAGATTGTTCTCTAAGATGTTCTGATTGCTGAACGTCTTATTGATATAGGAAGGTGATCAGGTTCGTCAAGAACTGATGGAAGAGGGCGGCAGGGTTCCAAGAAGGCCTACTCCAACCCGCAGAAGCAGATCTGCTGACTTCCACAATTTTTCAGAAAGGGTAGGCTGCTGTTAATCTGTTACATCGTGCATGCATGTTAATCGCAATCGATTTATTAGCGTCGATCTCGTGTTTCTGATCTTTGATCTGAAATATCCGCAGAGGAGAAGGGATAGGATCAATGAGAAGCTGAAAGCGCTGCAAGAGCTGCTTCCAAACTGCACCAAGGTTTTAGATAATATCTGATCTTACCTTGTTCATATATATCTGGCGTGGAGCTTTTCGCCTGATCTCTGATCCCGGTGTTGTTTCAGACAGACAAAGTGTCGATGCTAGATGAAGCCATCGACTACCTAAAATCACTTCAAGTACAACTTCAGGTAACGAAGGACATGACATCATACTATCACATGATCAAGTCAATTCATCAGTCCTGAATCCTGATCTTTCAGTACTTGTTTGCATGCTTCGTTTTCTATTTAGTCGTCAAGAGTGTCAGACTGAAGATCTTCACTATTGATCGAGTTTCCTGGTTTTAATTTGAAGCTGTCAAGCTTGCAAATTGAGCCGTGCAACTTAATCACCTCGTATCATTATGCTGTAATTAATGCATACAGATGCTCGTCATGGGGAAAGGCATGGCACCTGTGGTACCTCCTGAGCTGCAGCAATACATGCACTACATCACTGCTGATCCTGCCCAAATCCCTCCCTTGCGCCCCTCCGAGCCAAGGCCATTTCAGATAACTCACGCCATCCCGCAGCGACAGTCTAACGTTGAGTCAGATTTCTTGAGCCAGATGCAAAATCTCCATTCTTCTGAGCCACCTCAGAATTTCCTCAGGCCACCTAAATTGAAACTATATACGCCGGTATGTATTCCCTGCTTCAATAATGTCGTTGCTAGTAACAAAAAAATGTCATTGTTAGTACATTTTGTTTATGTTCTTTATGATATAATGCATGTCTTTGCTAGATTTCATGTATACTGGACTGCTATGGTGCTATATATAGCAGCAAGGATATATACTTCCTGAACTTGAACATATCTTCTTCTTCTTTTTTTGAACAAGAACATGAACAAATTAATCTACCCCTAATGGCTGATGAGATGTTCATACCTAATTTCATTCCGAAAAGATATTTTTATTTTTCATTCAAAAAGAAGTTCATCCCTAATGCAGGAGCAGAGGGGAGGGCTAGCTAGCAGCAGTGGCCACAACGGAGGTTGGATTGCAGAGAGGAATTCCTCGTACAACTTTATGGAATGATGAACTACTAAGATTTCAGAAGCAGTCCTCATCTTAGCCTGAAAATAGCTTTCACTCTGACGTGTTTCATCTTGGCGATTATGTAAGGTGCTCCGTGGAGTGAAGAATGTGTTGCAGTTAACTAGCTAGCTAGTATGTTCCTCAATAAAAGGATCCATGATCTTGCTTACTTTGCTAACCGCCTCTCACCATTCCGTCATGTTGTGTGCATGCAAGAACGGCTAGAGCTCTGTCGTCGAAGTGTCTCCGACAGTGCTTAAGTGTCTCCCCCAAGATGGAAAGATCACCGGAAACAATAGGGCTTTGGATCTGGAGACGTAATGCAGGGTTAGGAATAAAAATTGCGCACCCCTCAATGGAGGGGGTGCTCTTGTATTTATAGGGGGTTGATGATTAGGGTTTACATCGTGAATACAGAAAGACGCTTTTGCCCTCACATCGGGACCGTTGATACAAGATCAACGGTCTCTTACATCAATTGATCCTCTTTCAAGTATGCGAAAAACCCTAACTGCCCCTAATGCTTCTTTAGCTCTTACTGGGTTATTGGGCCAACCTACTATAGGCCCATCTCCTCGCATGCATCCACGCTCATGGCCCAAGTTCACTGCTTGGCCCTGTAATTACTAGGCCTTTTGCGAATCCCCTCAGGGTCCATTTATCTCCGTGTATCTTCGG
Source organism: Raddia distichophylla (assembly GCA_005191435.1). NCBI lineage: Eukaryota > Viridiplantae > Streptophyta > Magnoliopsida > Poales > Poaceae > Raddia > Raddia distichophylla. The sequence goes on from SPJY01013724.1 coordinate 985,478, forward strand.
GTAGCCTTGCCGTCGCCTAGGTAGAACCATCTTCAAGGAATCCTTCTTCGATGCTCCTTCGCGCATTGAAGGATATTTACAATCTTCGGATTCCTCAGACCTGACGACCACAGTCTTGTGATTTTCGCCATGATCTTCGGGGAAAAAAGGGGAGAGACTTCCTACAACAGAATCCCCTTGCAGCCTCAGTTCGCCTTGGTGTGGTGATTGGCTACCACCCAAGGTCTGTCCTGCTTTTCACCACGCGATGGCGAGGATACCGAAGACTTCACGTGATCCTGCAAAATACTTAGGATTTCAAGAGTTAGCCAGTGTTACCAAGTAACTTGCGCCATTCATTTATTGCAGGGGCCCACAATCCATAGGATTTGACGGTTGATGCAACCCAACAGTGCTATTTTCGAATCGCGCGCCATGGGAACAGTGATTGTGGGTTCCACGTGTCATCTCCTAGGAGTGCGTCACTCGGAGTTCCTTTAGCAGGAAAAAAAAAATTTTACTGCGAACGGTTCGGTTTCTAGCCGTTTATCTTGACACGCGTCGATCATCCCTGGGCCATCTTGACCTATAAATATACCGGGATGGGGGGTTATTTTCTTTACACTCTCCATTTCACTCCAGCGATTTGCTCTGGATCTTCCTCCTCTCCAGTGCCCGCTTTTTTCTTTGTCCACTGCAGCTCCGCTGTTGCTAGTGCTTCTGCTCATCGCCGGCGAGCTCGTCGCTGGTGAGTAGTTCCATCCGCTCCACCGCTGCCTTTCCCTGGTTTCCTCCAACTTTCCGATGAGATTTCCCTTTTCCCCGATGGCTCCCAAACGTCTCCTAGCCGCTTCTGCGCAAGGGAGTTTGTCTTGGGAACTAGGGGAGTCACGCGTGACGGCGGATGATTTGACCACCTTGGCATCGCGTTGCGGAGTGGCGGCGGAGAATGTGCGCCGCCCTGGCAGAGAGACCAGCCCCAACCCTCGCGACGGGGAGGCTGTACTCTTCATCTACCGACATGACGCGGGGATTCGAGCCCCTTGCGTCCCCCTGGTGGGGGAAATCTGGGGCTTGTACGGGGCCCAAATATGCCAGCTCTCCCCCAATGCCATAGTGAGAATGGCGACCTTCGAATGGGCTATCCGAAGTCATGGAGGGGTCCCTTCGGCCAGAGTATTCGCGCATATCCACGAAGTCCGCTAGCAAGGAAAGAGCCAGGGGATCCCCTTTTGAAGCTTCAACTTCGTGGTGAAGAAGGGATGCGAGGACTGCTTCCCCCCTTTGGCGTCAAGGCGAGGTTGCCACCGTGGGAGCTCCCGAAGTGTCTTTGGATGGTGCCGACGAAGCCCAACTGTTGCTGCTTTGAAGAATTAGCCGAAGGTTCAGCATGAGGTCATTGGTCGAGGAATTTGTTCCCGCGAGGATCCACCCGCTTAGGAGCGGCTGGGGGTGCAGCCCCGTCATTGAAGATGAAGGAGCTTGCTTGTCCCTTGGAGGACATACATGCCTCTCTCTCAGCGGACCGAGGAATACGTCTTCCTTCTTAGCCCCACCCATGCTGAGGAGATAGCCAGGGCCGCCAATACCGGGGTGACCATGAAGGTCAACCGGGTGCTTGGAGCCGAGGTCCCTTTTTCCAAGGGGGCCGCAAGCGCAAGATGAAAGGCACCAGCTCCGGTGACGCACCGACACCGAAGAAGACCCGCGGCCCGCGTCCCCCAATTGCAGCTAGCCCTATGAGGGCTCTCCCTCCAGGCTTGGGGATGAGTAGCAAAGGGTATGATGACTCCGAAGGGGGTCAGAGGCCTTCGGGTGCAGCCAACTCAGCCGGAGGTACCCTTCCCAGCGAAGATGAGCCCCCCTCAGCCTCTAGTCCACCAGCCCCTGCTCCTGGTGACGGCCTGCACCATGAACCGAACGATCCCAAAGGTACCGGCGGAGCGGGGGCCAACCCTTTCTCCCCCCAGGATACTTTTGTGTCCTTGGAGGGAAACACCGCAGCCGGAAGCCACACTGGTGGTGCCTATGCTGTGGACGTGTCGGCACCCGATTTACAATATCGGATTCCACCTGCGTAAACACGTACTAGTCCCAAGGATCATGGCTAGTACACACAGATATACAGAAAAGGAACAGTGCCAACGATATTATTATTACAAACGGAACATAGTCCAGTACAATCACATACAACGGCTCGCAGGCCGCACATCAGAGTACACGGAGATACAGGCCTAATACAATATCTAAATACTTATCCATCCCACAGGCACGAGGGCTGTAGGAACGCGCAACCCTAGCCTTCATAATCTTCAGAGCAAAGCAACATAACATCATCAGCATATAAGGAGATCCTGAAGTTTGCCAAGTTTTGTTGGACTTTTGAAAGCAGCCCCAAGTTTTCTGAGAGATTTAGAAGCTTGGAGAGAGGTTCCATCGCAAGAACGAAGAGGAGAGGGGATAGAGGACCCCCCTGTCGAAGGCCCCTGTGATGGTTGAATTTAATCCCTGGACGACCATTCAAAAGAACCTGAGAGGATGATGAGGCTAGCATAATGGAAATCCAGTCTCTCCACTTCTGGCCAAAACCAAAACCCTGTAATATCTGCAAAATATATGCCCAGCTTACTGAATCGAACGCCTTCTCGATGTCTAATTTGAAGAGAAGGGAAGGCACTCTTTTGCTATGAAGAGTCGCAATGGAATGCCGAACTGTGAGGAAATTATCCTGAATGGATCTTCCTTGGATGAAGGCGCTTTGGTTAGGCGAGACCAAAGTTTGCATACATGCCCTCAGTCTATTAGCAAGAACTTTGGAAACAATCTTTCCTACACTGTGCCCCAGACTTATTGGCCTGTAGTCCGACACCGTTACCGCACCGGTTTTCTTAGGGAACAAAGCAATGAAGGCATTATTAACAAGTTGAAAACCAGATAGATTTCCATTCCACATTTCCTGAAAGGCTTTGATTATGTCTGATTTAATAATATGCCAGCAGCTCTTGAAAAAAATGCCTATGAACCCATCTGGACCCGGAGCCTTGTCCTTCGGCAAGTGGCTAATTACTTGGAAGATTTCATCCTCCTGGAAAGGCTCCTCCAAAGCGTGAAGGTCAGGGGAGGGCAGGTCCAACAAACTCCAGATAAGGTCATGTTGACGCTGCCGCGGTGTCCCTAAAAGACCGACAAAATGGTTGAGGAGCTCCTGATCGATCTCGTGAGAAGAAGAGAGCAGGCCACTTTCTGTTGTAATCGATCTGATAAAGTTTTAACGCTTGTTTGCATTAACCTTCGCATGAAAGTATCTTGTATTAGCGTCTCCTTCTCTTAGAATTTTGCATCTAGACTGTTGTCTCAATCTAACCCTCTGAACGGCAGCAAGGCCCAAGATCTTGTGCTTTAAGACCCCTCGGAGAGCCACCTCTGCATCAGATAAGGACCTAGCCTCCGAAGCCACATCTAGTCAAAAAATGACCTCCGTGGCAATCGCCAGTTGCAACCTGATCTTTCCGAAAAGACGCGAACTCCAGCGCCGCAAAGCCTTGGCTGTTCTACACAACTTGAGGTGAAGTCTGCCAAAGGGTGAAGGGTGAGGAGCAGGAGGTGCCCAAGCTTCAAGAACCACATTTTTGAAACCTGCCACCTTGGGCCAAAAGCTTTCAAAACGGAAGCCCCTATACCTGTTCAGTTGGGCCTCGGCTACCAGAAGTAGAGGCGTATGGTCGGAGATGGAGCTAGAAAGCGGCAGAAGAGATCTATGTGGGACCAAGAAATCCCAATCTGTGGTCGTGAAAAACCTGTCAATCTTGGTCATGGGTCTAAGATGTCCATTGGAGGATCCTGACCAAGTGTACCGCTTACCCTTGAGGGGGACTTCATGCAGCCCTAGGTCATTGATCGTTGTGTTGAAAGCTCTCATTAGAGAAAAGTTTAGATTTGCAGCCGAGTTCTTTTCATCAGGAGACCTGATTAGATTAAAGTCTCCTAAGAGAAGCCATTTGTCCAAAGCCTGTGACCGAATAACCTTAAGGTCGCCAAGGAAACGTTTCTTTTCCGCCACCGATTGTGGCCCATACACCCCTGAGCAAGTCCAGAGAACACCAGTGGAGAGATCTCTAATCTCACAGGAAACCGAAAATTCAGAGGTCCTAGGATTTGAGATGTCGAAAAGACGTGCAGAGGCTGCAAGGATGACGCCCCCCCTAGTTCCAATAGCAGGCAAAGAACAGCAATTCTGCGTGAACTCCGCTCCCAGAGTTTCAGCTATGAAGTGTCTGCCCACCTTATTGATTTTTGATTCCTGTAAGCAAACAACATTTGCCCTGCTTTCCGTAATGAGCTGCCTGACGACGGCCCTTCGCGCTGGAGAGTTTAAGCCTCTCACATTCCAACTAAATATCTTGAGACTTTCCATAAATGAAAACAACACGACAACGCCTTGATCCGAAGATAAGGTTACATAGCTTGCAGACACGCCTGGGAGCAGCATCAGGCTTTAGGAAAAAGTAAGACAACTCAACCAGGGACAGAACACAAACAGAGACTTCGAGCCTCGACACAAGGAGTACTACTCGAAACGACAAGAAACGAAAAACACCAGGACAGGGACACAGTACAGAGTTCGGCGGATACATAAGAATGATCGAGATGCAACTGCCAAACATGGCTGGCATCAGACAGCTTGGATTGCCCAAGCATCCGCACCAAGAGCACCTGCTAGGTCTGGACCTGAATTGTAACACCCCAGCCCAACCGGCTCGGAGTATTACTATCTTTACCCAAAATTACAAATTTCGATAGCATCTCCTTTGTTTGTATGGACATCCACGACAGGCAATTTAACAAATAATCACATATAATCAGCTCCCAACATCAATACGTAATCAACAATAAACTCAAACCAACTCACAGTCCTTCTCAACCAAGCCCATATCGACAACCATCCACTTTTACCTTTAACAACGACGATGATGACATTAAGCGATAAACAACTCCATTGTCTAACAATTGGAATAAATATGAAGTTTCACACAAAGCAGAAATATTAAAGAGTTCTCTAATTAGCTTAGGTATAGATTACTAAATTTATTAAGTCCTGCAACTATTTCAAGATATGAGTGGATTTGTGCCAAAAGGAACTGTGCTACAATCCCCCCATGCATGTCGTCTTCAAAGATCACCTAAAAACCAAATAAAGCAAGAGTGAGTATCGAAAAATACTCAGCAAAGTATATGTATAAACATAAAGAGCATCAAGACCTCTTCGACAATCTCATTAAAAGAAAACAACTGTTACAACAACCACTCCATCAAATTCACTATCCAAGTATTCGATGCAATGCAATGCACATGCGTCTGTACTGTGAGCTCATACCGGTATAGCTAGAGTGCCACCCGTCGGTGCGCACCCTTGCCCGTCCTCTCAAGGCCGGGGACCAATTACTCCACTCCCGTGGAGTACCTACCAAGTAGGACTTTAGAGCACTCCGGACTAGTCACTTTTGACTTTCTCACCGACCGAACCGGACTAGTCAAAAGTGACTTTCTCACCGACCTGGCTCATATGCACATGATGCAAAATGCTCCTTCTTTCATATAGTCCACACATACTTCCATCATAACAATAAATATCGAAATTCTCAACTTAATCATCATAGCAATAAAACCATTCATCCATAGGTCAAAGTTAAAGAGCATAGCACCATTTCGACAATCAAATACACTATACACTATTCGTTTAACATATACTTGCCTTTAACCAGGAGGACCCGCACGATCAAATGGCGCCGAACTCGCACCACCACCACCTATAGAAGACGATAGAATTCAATACATTGCTCCCATAATGCAGACACAACTAGAACATATCACGCCTACCGTAGTATCTCTTCTTTAATCCCAAATATCCACCCCTCTATGAATTCTAAAATCCCTAAACCAATATATTAATAAAACCGGACAGCAGTACTAAAATCACCACATCTCTCAAACCGCTTATCCGCTTTCAGCGCTCTTATACTTGAAACGAAGATAAAACATAGACGCACAATTCCCTTCATTGGACCAAACCCTGAATCGGATCCTAAATAGACCAAAACACCACCTGAACCTGCTGCTTATAAAACCGATCTACGCAACTTCATCTCTTACAACTGAACTTCACTAAACTAGGAAGTTGACCATCTAATTATGGGAAAAACCCCAAGAACACATCTAATTCAACAATCCGGCCTCTCACATCCCCCATCCATCTTCCTCCCAATGCCCTACTGCTTCCTCTCTAATCCTCCTCTTTCCCTCTATCCTTCCTCTCATGGCAACACGATAAGGAATACCTTCAATGGCGACAAAAGACTGCGGCACGGTGACGGGGACGACGGAGCAGCGGCGGCACGGCAACGGCACGGCGCTGGCTCTGGGCGGTGGCGGCTCGATGCTGGGCGACGGCGGCGCCCCTGGACGGCAATGGCGGCGGCCCCTGGACGACGGCGGCGCCGGCCCAACTCGGCGGCACGGCCGGGAGGGCAGGAGGAGATGGGGCGGCGGCTAGGGTGCGGGAGAGAGACAAGGCGGCGGCGGCTTCGTGCGTTACAGGGGAGGGGATTGATCCCCTCCAACTCTCTCTGCCTCCTGATAAGCCAAAGCCAAACGGGCCAAGTTGGCTAGGGCTGGGCCTAGCCCATACGGCTTATTACATGAATCGATCCCTACAAGATCCTTCATAGCTGCAATGTCATCATCGGAGAGCTCTCTGTTGTAGAGGTTGGAGTAACGATTGAATTCATCTTTGGTCAGACGCTTGTCGCCGCAAACCACTCCCAATTTCTTTGCGAGAACCTGTTGGGCCCGTTCGACCACTGACATCTGCTTCGCCTGGACTTTGCTTGCGAGACGTGGGCTCCTCCACGTTGGGCGAGATGGCTGTGGTGGAGGGCATGGAAGAATGGCCTCCGGGGCTGCACAGACCACCTCTGCGTAGAGCCTTTTAGGAATGGCAGCGGGCAAGGAGTCGCCAGATTGCCCAAGATGTTGAGTCTGCATTGGTTCCGCGACCGGAGCTGTCACGTCATCCTTCGAAGTAGCAGGGGCGGTGGTCATGCAGAAGGTCGCCTCGTCCCGCATTGGATCAGGAAATATGACCGCCAAAGAATCAATGTCTTTGAAAGCTAGTTGTAGTGGATCAGCAAACTTGGATACTGCACTGGGTGTGGAAGAAGAGATTTGGCCTGATGCAGATGAAGAAACATGCAAAAAGTCGACCTCTGTTCCCTTTCTGACCGGTTCAGCCGAGGTCGCGCGACGTCGTCCTCCTGAGAAAAAAGATCGCCTGCTACCTGTTGTGGACGAAAAAGCACCATGAATCTGATTCACCTGTGATGGCTGAACGTCCCAGCCAGAAGGACGCTGGCGTGATGGCCGAGAGGACGGCGGTGGTGAGGGTGGGGGGCTGTCATCATCTTCATCGAAATTATGGGCGCCGAGTCTGTTGCGCACAGGCGCCTGCTGCTCCGGCGGACCATCCACCAAACCTAGAGTCCAGTCAAAAGAAAGCTTGCGCACACCTGAGCCATCTTCAGAGGAGGAGACCGACAGAGGGGTGAGCAGTCCACTAACACAGCTTCCTGGGCTGGAAAAAGGTCCCTCGAAATTCCTGCCTGGAGGGTCGAAGTCCCAGACCTTGTCCACATGAATAATCAATCTGTGGAAAGAGTACGAGGTGGAAGATCGACACTTTCAGTTCCAATTCGAGGTTCCTCAAGCAGTAGGGAGGCCTTCTTGGGGACACAATTTGCATCATCTATCCAGAACCAAGCACAAACGCAAGGCTCTTCCTTCTCTTCTCTTGGCATGTCAAGTTTCTGGAGGAGGAAACCAGACGGAGCTAGAATAGGTGCTACAGCTGCCGACGACCAAGCATGCCTAGGAATACCCTCAATACACACACGCACCTTAAATCTAGCTAACAAAGCTTCGGCCGAAAGGAAACGGGTCCACGGCCTCATCTTGAAATTAAGACCTGCAACTATCAAACTAGGGCGACGTAGAAGGTAGTCCCTAAGTTCTTTGCAGTCACACATGATAAAGAAGCTTTTGGTGGAATTTCGCTGCACGAAAATCCTCTGATTCGACAACCTAAATTTCTGTTCGAAGGCCTTCTGAACCTGGTTAGTGGGAGCCTCGTTCCCCTCAAGGAGAATTGCGAGGAGAGCTCGCTCGGCATAGATATCCTCAAGCTCTGTGCCTCGAGCTTCGAAAGAAGTGTACCTGTGGGCGAAGCAAGGACGGGACGCAGTTGCACCTGGCAGATCCTCCATCTTCATCGCAGCAGCACCGGAGCCCTTCTTGGATGGGGGAATCGATCTATGCTGACGAAAACGGCAGTAGCGCGCCCTATGGCCAGACTCCCTGCAGATCAAGCAACGGGGCGGAGCAGAGCAATTCGCGACGAAATGAGACGGGGAGAGACATCTGAAACACTTACCCCGGGCCTCCCTCTGAAGTAGAGATTTGAAATATGAGATAGATCCGCTGGCAGTAACTCCGGCATTTACTTTCACCTGCTTCCGCCGAGGAACTACCACCTGCCAACCACCTCCATCAGCTTGTTTGGAGCCTTCAATGGCCTTGCCCTTGTTTTCTGGTCTGACAACTTGTGAGGCGAGACGAGTCCCTGCAAAAGTGCTGGCGAAATCGACGGAAAGTGCTTGCCCTGCAGAGGAGTGGCTTCTTAGATCTTGAATCTTAGCCTTCAAAGCGTCTGGATTTGAACCTGTAGGTGGCGGGGAGGAAGGCGGAAAAGGGGATCTCGGAGAGGGAACCCATCTGTCGAGCGAGATCTGAGGAAAAGCTGAGGAGCCTACGACAACGGAGCCTTGGAGCGGCGAGGAGGAAGGACGGGGGAGCTGCTTCGGCTGGAAGGATGGCTGGCTGGTCGGCGGGTGGGTAGGCGGCGACGCCGAGGTTGGGGGTGGCTGGGGGTAGGGGGCGAGAGAGCAGGAGCTAGCCATCCTGTTGCCTAGCTGTTCGTAATGTAATACTATAGCAATCAATAATATATAAACAAAGAAACTTGCGGTCAAAGTTTGTCTTTGAAGACTTTTTTCAAATCAAATTACGCCGTACAGAATCCTCGGAAAAAAGGTACGTTGCAGCACTGAAAAAAGGGTCAAAAGCAGAAACTTTGGTACCACTTCAGGCCCATGCCGTCAGGCAGCATGGGCAAGATTGATACCAGTGCACTGTTCTAAGGCAAATGTCTGAACAATCCTCTACCATCTAGATCAGCTTGGAATCATTTTCCCTTTAGCTTCAAAAGGTTTGAGCATTGAGCCAAAAATGTGCCCCAAACTTCAAATGCAACGCAGAAACAGCTCGTAATAAGTCGCACAGTGTTTTCTGTAACCAAGAATTCAGAAGAATTTGGAGAAATTTCGACATCAATCTGGCACAAACTAAAAACTTCCATACGTATGCCTGCATTTCGTCCTCTTTTTTTTTTTCTTGGCTTCAGTCTTCTCCACAGAGCTTTGCCATCTTGAGCAGCGAGGAGAGCACGCCGTCCATGTCCGGGCGCTCCACGGGCTCGAACGCGGCGCACGACAGTGCCAGGCTCAGGGCTTCCGCCGCCGTGGACAGGTCGGCCTCGCCGGCCACCTTCATGTCGGCGTCCAGGACGTCGAGGACCCCCTCGACGCCCCTCGACAGCGCGTTGTCGACGAGCTGCTGCAGCGTCAGCGGCACGCCGTCCTCCTCCATCGCCCCCGTCGGCCGCCGCCCGGTGAAGAGCTCCATCATCAGCACGCCGAAGCTGAACACGTCCACCTTGGGCGACACGGCCCTCATGTACGCGAGCTCGGGTGCCATGTACCCGACGGTGCCCCGGAACGCCGACGAGGTCGCCGATGGCGGCGCCGCCGCGTCCGGCGGAAGGTGGACGCCGAGCATCCGCGCCGTGCCGAAGTCGCCGACGTGCGCCTCCCAGTCGCCGTCGAGCAGGACGTTGGACGGCTTGACGTCGCAGTGGACGATGGGGACGTCGTAGCCGGAGTGCAGGTAGACCAGACCGTGCGCCACCGAGACGCACGCGCGCAGCCGCTCCCGGACCGTCCACGGCTGCGCGTCCCGCCGCCGGCGGTGGATCGCGGCGTCGAGGTCGCCGTTGTCCATGTACTCGAGGACCAGGGCCTTGATCTTCCCGGCCTCCCACGCGTACCCGACCACCCGCGCCAGGTTCTTGTGCCGCAGGCGGCACAGCGTCGCGAGCTCGGTGAGGAAGCACTTGTCGGACCTGGCCGGGAACTGCTCCAGATTGAGCCGCTTCACGGCGACGACCTCGCCGCCGGCGAGAAGGCCCTTGTAGACCGTGCTCAGGTTGCTGCTCCCGAGGACATTGCCTTGGTCGAACGAGCCCGTCGCCGCCGCCAGCTCACTGTACGTGAACTTCCTCAGCTCCGGCACGACGATGGCGGCGGCTTCAAGCGAGCGGTCGCCGGAGCCTCCGGCCTTCTTCTTCTTGTACCGCCGGTAACCAACAAGAAGGATCATCGCAAGCAGCAAGAGCAGCAGCAACGACAGCACGAGCAGGACGACGAGGATGACGAGCCCCGTCCTCGAGAACGGCCGCTTGCCGGCGGCGTGGCAGGGCGGTAGGAGCTTCCACCCGCAGAGGCCGGCGTTCCCCTGCAAGCTAGACATGGTCAGGTTCCTGAACACGCCGGCGTCCGGCACGGGCCCCTCGAAGCGGTTCGACGAGAGGTTAAGGGCCTTCAGACTCGTCAGGTTCGCCATCGCCGGCGGGATGGCTCCGGCGAGCTCGTTCCCGGAGACGTCCAGCGTCTGTATGTGCTTCAGCGCCGCGATGTTGGCAGGAATCTCTCCGGCGACGTCGTTTCCGGAGATGTTGAGGCTCGTCAGGAGGTCGAGCTGGGGGAAGAGGCTGGCCGGGAGGGCACCGGAGAGGTTGTTGCCGGAGAGGTCAAGCGAGTAGAGGTTCTTGCAGCCGGCGAGCGCCGCCGGGACGCCGCCGGAGAGCCGGTTGTTCGACAGGTCGATGGCCTGAACCATCGTGAGGCTGCCAATCTCCGGCGGTATCGGTCCCGTGAAGAAGTTGTTGGAAAGGTTGAGGTACATCTGCACGGTGCTCATGCTGGCGACCACCTCGCCGGCGAGCACGCCGGAGAGGCGGTTGTGTGAGAGGTCCAGCGTGAGGAGCTGCCGGAGACCGCCCAGCGCGGCGGGGACACCGCCGTTGAGCATGTTGTGCGACAGGTCGAGGACGGAGAGAGACCGGAGGTTCGACACGGCGTCGGGGATCGCGCCAGTGAACCTGTTCGACGCGGCGGAGAGGACGGTGAGCCGCCGCAGCTCGAAGACCTCACCGGGGAAGTCGCCGGCGAGACGGTTCTGCAGCAGGTCGAGAACCTGGAGGGACGACAGTTTGGAGATGCTCGCCGGCAAGCGGCCGGCGAGACTGTTCCTCCCGAGCTCCAACCCGATGAGCTTCGTCAGGTTGCCGATCTCCTCCGGTATCGTCCCCGACAACGCGTTCCCCTGCAGCTGCAGCAGAGTGAGCTCGCCAAGCCGCCCGACGCGGTGGCTCAGGCCGCCGGAGATGTTGTTCTCCGCCAGGTTCAGCGTCCGGAGGCTGCCGCAGTCGAAGAGATCCTCCGGTATCTCGCCGGAGAGCGAGTTGCCGCTCAGCGACAAGAACATGAGGCCCCTTAGCCGGCCAAGCCCCGCCGGCAAGTGGCCGGAGAAATTGTTGGACGCCATGCTCACGTTGGACAGCAACGTGCAGTTGGCGATGCTCGCCGGAATCTCGCCGGAGAGCGAGTTGCCCTGGATGATGAGCTTCTGGAGGCTCTCGAGCGACCCGATGTTCTCCGGCAGCCGACCAGAGAGGTGGTTGTAGCTGAACGCCAGGTATGTCAGGTTGGCGAGATTCATCAGGGACGCCGGAATTGTCCCGGTGAGCCGGTTCACGTGCAGCGTCAGTGCCCGGAGTGATCGGAGCTCGCCGAGCTCCGGCGGAATCGAGCCGGTGAGCTGGTTCATGGACAACCCGAGCGAGAGCAGCGACGTGCATCGCCCGAGCGAGCTGGGGATCGACGACGAGAGCGCGTTGTCGTACAGCCGGAGCGCCTCCAGGCTCGTCAGCTCGCCGAGCTCCGGCGGGATGGCGCCGGTGAACCGGTTGCTGTATACGTTGAGCAAGGTGAGGTTCTTGCACCGGCCGAGCTCCGGCGGGATAGCGCCGGAGAACTGGTTCTCGTAGAGCTGGAGGATACTGAGGTTCGAGAAGTTGCCGATCTCCGGCGGGATGGCGCCGGACAGCCGGTTGCCGCTGAGGTCCAGCGTCTCGAGCCGCGTGAGCTTCGCGAACGACGGCGGCAACTCTCCGGTGAGATCGTTCTCGTACGCTTGGAGTATCTTGAGGTTGGAGAGATCCCCGATGCAGGAAGGGATTGCGCCGGTGAGGTTGTTGAACTCCAGGCCGAGCGCCCACATCGCCGAGCAGTTGCAGAGACTGCTCGGGATGCCGCCAAGGAAGGAGTTGTTGGAGAGGTCCAGCAACTGGAGGCTCACCAACTCGCCGAGCTCGGGAGGGACGCCGCCGGTGAAGCTGTTGCCGTCGAGGATGAGGCTCTCGAGCTCGCTGAGGCGGCCGAGCTGCGGAGGGACATCGCCGGCGAAGCCGTTCGACGTGAGGTCGAGGGTCTGGAGCGTGGAGACGTTGCCGAGGAAGGGGGTGAGCGCTCCCCGGAGCCGGGACTCCGGGAGCTGGAGTGACGTCACGTGGCCGGCGCCGTCGCAGGCGATGCCGGTCCAGTTGCAGTGCGGCGGTAGGCCGCCGCCCCCGCCCGCCGCCACCGTCCAGTTTGACAGCGTGCCGAGCGGGTCGGCGGTGACGCCCTTCTTGAATGCGAGCAACGCCTCGAGCTGCACGGCCACGGCGGCATCGGGGACGTCGGCGGCGGCCGTCACCGGCGTAAAGAACAATACCGCCGCCGCCGCCGCAGCCGCGAGAACGGGTATCACTGAAGCGTAACGAGTAGTGTGCTCGCAGTCGCAGGGTGCCATTTCACCTCGAATTCTATCCCTTTCCAGTTTCCATGCAACCATGCGAACCAATGGCGAGTGCTTATAAAGAACGTCGTCGAATCATCGGATCGGCTTGCGACTGTTAAGTCAACGAGCTTCAAATCCGCGTCCACGCGCGATGAAGGCGATGACGGGGTTGACTCGAAATATGGCGGGAACGATACATACAGAGCGGGACGAGATGGGGGCTCTGGGACCATACGGCTGATGAGGCTACATGCAACAACCACGATATTCAATCATGGTTGACCGTGCCGACATGGTCGTAGGCTCATAGTCAGCTTATTAATTTATCTCCACCGCCCTGAACATGCTCGGAATTTCTGCTCGGGTTTGGTTTTGGAGAAGTTAGAATGGCAGCAGATTGGTTCAGAAATCTGAATCCACTAGGTTTGTCGCTGTGTATGGGATCATTGCGCCTTTTGAGTTATGTCACCAAATTCAAGGCAAAATCATGCGCGTGCACACACACATAAACAGATACTCCCTCCGTCCTAAAATATAAGTATTTCTAGGATGTTTTGGATAGATTAAGGAGAAGGGAAAATACTATAATGCCCCTCAATTAATGATGGTATGTGGTGAGTGGGAAAGTGGTTGGGGGTAAGGTGGGAAGAAATTTCAATGAATGATGGTTGGAGAAAAAATTTGAATGCTAAAGTTACTTATATTTGGGGACAAAATTTAAATGCTAGAAATCCTTATATTTCAGGACGGAGGGAGTAAATCAGTACATGTGCCATCAGGCATCCAGGCAGCTGGGTCGGTTCCGTGCCAATTTGCCTAGGGGAATGTTAGTTGGCTTCCACCACCTAGACACGTCTTTATCATTATCATCAGCACTGCAACTGAAAGTGCCTTCATATTAAACGGTTAGAGTATGGTATCTGCCAAAAAAACATGCTTGGGTGCGTGCGCGTGATAGTAGTAGCAGTATAAACCATTAGGTGCTAATATGTTAACATTAAATCTAGACCATTAAATCCATGATGGATGGTTCGGATATGGAGAGGTGAAAACCCCATTAATTACCTCATCTCTCCCTTAAATGGTTTCACACAACCTCCTTAACTTTCTAAGTGGAAAAAGGACCTCCACCTCTCTATGTCTAAACCATCCATCATAGATTTAATGGTCCAGATTTGATATTAGCATATTAGTACCTAATGAACATTAGCACTAGATATGTTGCCAATAACAAGTTGGTACTGTACTTGAGTGCTGTTGTTTTCAGTAAGATAAGCGGGAAACATAACGAAGTAGTAGATATATATAGTTTACGGAAAATTCTACTATGTGTGCGGATAAATATGGGCCATTCATTCTCTCAGATCGGATGCTCCACAATGAAAGGTACAAAGACAAAGGTATATAGGTACCGGTGAAAGTACAGAGGTACGGAGGGCAGCCAGGTCATTTCACATCGAATTAACAGGGGCAAAAGCGTCTTGTGAGAATACGATCGAGCGAGCAGCGGTCACGACACGACTCTCTCCCCGTTCCCATCGCTCCCCTAACCCTAGCTGTAACTGCCCCGTCGTCACCGCCGTCGCGGCCTCGGCATCGAGCCGGCCACAACTGCCCCTCTTCGTTCCTCGTCGTCGCCTCTGCGGGTTCCGTCTCCAGCCGCAGCGCGGCCATGGTTCTCCGCCTCGCCGTCACCCCCGCGGGTTCCTCCTCCAGCCGCCATGTTGCCACGGTTCTTCACCCCTTTATAAAATGGGCGATAGCAACTTATGAAGCATGCCAGTAGCATTACATAACTGGTAGCATTACACATTCACGATCAACAAAATTGAAATAAGCATTTAGATTTCCTCCTGTACATTCATAGCATGCTAGTAGCATTACATAACTGGGCATTACATAACAAGTTCATCAAAACAAGAAAATTCAAATCAGCAGTAGGTAAAGCTGAACTCTTGCCACTCGAATATCTCGAGCCGATCAGACGAACAAAAAAAAATCAGTGATGTGCATACTTCGAGAAAGCGCCCCTGCGTCCCTCCATAATGCATAGATAATGTCATTGTCCCTATAATTTTTATAGTCGCTGTTTGGACTTTCGGGTCGGAGAAAATTGAAATGGTGATTTTTTTTTAATCTTTCTATAGCTTTTAAGAGATTTTAGAGGTGACTTTATAATTAAGAAATATGGAGTAAAAACATTTATTTATTTTATAGCTAATTAAGACTAAGCCAATTTAAACATGATGTTAAGAACATGCTCATTCCATCTTAAGGTTAGACTTAATCATTGAGCCTAAGCCAGTGAAAAAAGATAAATGCTTGTTCTTTTAAGTCTTAACTATTTTCTAACGCGTAACCACATCTAAATCCAAAAATAATACTCCCTCCGTTTCAAAATATAAGGCATATTTTGACTTCACAAAAGTCTTTGAAGGTATAGTTTGACCGTTAGATTCCTCTATTATATATTATGAATTGTTACAATATAATATTGTATCAAAAGGCACTTTGAAATATGAACAATTTGGTACAACTTTGGTATACTAACAATGCATATTATTTGATTTATTTGTGGTCAAAATTTGCTAAGTCGAACTTTTCTCCGGTCAAAATACGCCTTATATTTTGGAATGGAGGGAGTATAAACGAAGCACCCCTTAACTTAGTTAGCTTTTGTTTCTCCTTGGTTCTTATGATTGTATTTCTTTTCTTCTTTTAATGAATGGGTGGGTAAAAAAATGCATTGAAGCAATTTTGGGAAACATATTCAAAACCCTCTCGAAGTACAGCTTATTCATTCAACACAACCAGCTCATTCGTTCAGCTCAATTATTCAGAACACGCTCTAAATAGCTACCAAAGTCTAACTTAATGTTCGCCTTATTTAACTCAGTCAGCTTATTAATTTATCTCCACCACCCTGAACATGCTCGGCATTTCTGCTCGGGTTTGGTTCCGGAGAGGTTAGAATGTCAGCAGGTTGGTTCTGAAATCTGAATCCACTAGGTTTGTCGCTGTGTATGGGATCATTGCGCCTTTTGAGTTTTGTCACCAAATTCAAGGCAAAATCATGCGCGCGCGCACACAGATAAACAGATAAATCAGTAGATGTGCCATCAGTCATATCCAGGCAGCTGGGTAGACTGCATTTTCTAACAAGAAGATTTGGCAGAGGCACACTTGTACAAGCCAGCATGTATCACTTGCCGGACCAGGATTCAGATCAACGCATGCTAGCTAAAAACCAGGGCGATGAGCTGGAGCTGGACTCATGGTCATCGGTTCCGTGCCAATTTACCTAGGGGAATGTTCGTTTGCTACCACCAGCTAGACACGTCATGTCTCCAACAGGCTCCCCTAAAGCACCCTCTACCCTAAAATAGGAGATGGATTCTTCCCCTATGTGCTTCAACAGTATTCTCTATTCCGTTCCCTAAAATAGGGTTTTTCTCTCCATCCCCTTATATATAGAGGTTCTCTCTCCTCCCCTATACAATTCTCCATATAGGGAACGCTGTTAGAGATGGAAGAAATTTATGGTGAGATTTTTTTTAAAGGAAACCCGTATATGAGGCTATAGGGGATCAAATTTAGGGATTCCTGTTGGAGACAGCCTTATCATTAACACTGCAACTGAAAGGGCCTTCATATTAAACGGTTAGAGTATGTACAGGTATCTGCCAAAAAGACATGCTTGGGTACGTGATAGTAGTAGCAGTATAAATAACAGTTGGTACTGTACTTGAGTGCTGTTGTTTTCAGTAAGATATAAGCGGGAAATATAACGAAGTAGTAGATATATATAGTTTACACTATCTAGCTAGACAAGTATATGTGGCACATTAACGTATATATTATACTCCTATATACAGTATATGCAATATATATGGCGCGAAAATAAGAGATCTGCATATGCAGAAACAGATTTCCGGTGTTAGTCAGAAACATGAGAAATTTGCATATATACCACCTCGAAGTAGTGGCTTCATCTTTTGTACCAGTACCAGACGAGGGATCATCAAATTGTTCAAGTTCACATGGTGCTCTCACTTGGGCAAATAATCAGATTATCAGAAGGGTATGCCTGTGGCCTGAGCATCTCCAATGACCACCTTCCCCATTATTATCAGAGCCTTACGGACAAAAATGGTGGTGTAATCAGTAGCGATAAACATGTGCATAATGTCCTGAAATTTTTTTTTTTAAAAAAATGCCCACTTGTGATAAGCATATACTTGCATACAAATGAAAGTTTTTTGAGCAAAGGGCAGAAGAACCGCCATCTATTGATAAAAGAGCTGAGGGTTGCAAAATAGAGGGTTGTAAAATTGAGGGGAACAAACCCTTCCCCCTGGGTTCAATGCATTTAGCTAATTACAAAGCATATGAATGAAAGTTTTGTTGGGCTTTTGCCCGCTTTGGGCCTGGCCCATTTGGCCCTTGTGGCCAGTCAAGAGCAGAGGAGGGGCAGCAGCGCTGCCTGCGGCTGGGAGCTGGGTCGGGTTTCCCCGAACCCTAGCTGGCGGCAAGGGCGGCGGCCGTTCATGCCTCCCGACGAGCGCGGGGCTGCGTGCGCGTGCGCGTGCGGCCGACGTTCTCGGAGTTGGTTGCGCCCACGTCGCCTATATGGGGAAGTCCCTTTCCCCTCCTCTCTCGGTTCGGCTGGTTGTTCCACTGGTTTTTCCCCTCTCTCTCTGACCTCGGGTGCCCCCTCGGCTGCTGCTGCTCGCCGGCGTTCCGGCGTGGCTGCTGGCGGCGCGGGCTCCTGTGGTGCCTCCTCCTCATCTCTGGTACCCGTAGGCCACGGGGTGGTCGCCGTATTGCTGTGCTGTGCTGTGTGCTCCTCGGGCTCTTCATCTCGGCTTGTTCGTGGTGGGGAGTGACGGCATCGTATCTCCGTTTCATTTCGCCGGTGGTGCTACGTAGCACGGCGATCTGATTTCTGGGTCAGTGCATCGTGCACGCTTTGCCACTGTGTTCTTCATTGCCGACTCGGATTTGGCACACCGTAAGTACTCGTGTTCTTCCTCTTCAGTGTAGTGGGCCGATTGGGCATCTGGGGACCTATTCATCGAATAGGGGCCGATCCCAATCAGGGTATATGCACTGTGATCTTGTGGGCTAAGTATTGCTCGGTGATGATTGCGTATCTTTGAGGATTATTAATCTGTTTGTTAGGTTCATTTGCTAGACCTAGAATAGCACTGTTCATTGAGTTAAATCATTGCTGGATCAATGTGTATGACATAGCCTTGGTGTTGATATACATGATCTAATTGCTGCTGTCCTATCTCTGTTAATTTGGAATATAAGTGCTACTGTTCAGTTCAGTTTTGCTTGATCTGTGATTGGCTTGTGACCATAGTAGCACTGCTGTTCAAGTCCTTTTCTGGGCTGTTTTCAGCATGGCCGCAGTGTGAATATGATCTGTTATCTCCTGGTTTACCTACCTGCTCATTGTCATACATATTAATCATTGGTTTACTCGTTTTGGTGCATGAACAGTGCTGTTCTAGGGTATAAACCTGATTTTCAGAGATAATAACCTGTGATATATTGCCCATCTTTAATCGTTGGAAGGCTAACTTGATTAGCAACCCGTTAAAGCAATCTGAGAGCAAATCTTTATTCAATAAATCTGAGCTATATGCTGATTTTGTTGAGTTCATTAGGTACCATGTTTATTGGGTTATTGTTAATCATGGATTTATATGCCCTGTTGCATTATCTTGTAGAATTCATGATTTTGATCATAATTCATGGTGTGATTGTTGTTTATATATTCAGTGTGAATTACTTGAGTAATCTACTTATACCGCATTATTTACAACAATCCAGAAATCAGATATTATCTATGGCCTCGGGGAGTAGTAGCGATGTAGTTAAGCCCGAGACATTTGACGGCACCAGCTTTAAACGCTGGCAGGCACGTACTAGGCTGTGGTTGACTGAGTTGAAAATCTACTGGGTTATCTCTGATCCTCCGAAGGAGAAGAAGAAACTTGAGGGTGAGGAGAAGACCCGGTGGCAGGATGCCAATCACGCAGTCCTAGCACGATTGTTAGCCGTAGTGTCGAATAGGCTTTTCGACACCTACTCCACTTTCACTGATGCCAAGGAGATGTGGGAGGGGAAGATTACTCCACTAATCCTAGGTAATTACCCAACTACCACCGGTTATAAAATTTCCACTTCCGTGGATGCCCTTCGGCGATCAACGGTGCACCTTTCTTTCATCTGAGGTACCTCTAGGTACCTCGCAAACACCGTAGCAAATCTCATAGTTTACACTATCTAGTTAGACAAGTATATGTGGCACATTAACGTATATATTATACTCCTATATACAGTATGCAATATATATGCCGCGCAAGTAAGAGATCTGCATATGCAGAAACAGATTTCCGGTGTTAGTCAGAAACATGAGAAATTTGCATATATACCACCTCGAAGTAGTGGCCTCATCTTTTGAACTCATGTACCAGTACCAGACGAGGGATCATCAAATTGTTCAAGTTCACATGGTGCTCTCTCTTGGGCAAATAATCAGATTATCAGAAAGGTATGCCTGTGGCCTGAGCATCTCCATTGACCACCTTCCCCATTATTATCAGAGCCTTACGGACAAACATGTGCATAATGTCCTGAATTTTTTTTAAAAAAAATCCCCACTTGTGATAAGCACATACTTGCATACGAATGAAAGTTTTTTGAGTAAAGAGCAGAAGAACTGCCATCTATTGATCAAAGAGCATAGGGTTGCAAAATTGAGGGGAACAAACCCTTCCCCCTGGGTTCAATGCATTTAGCTAATTACAAAGCATATGAATGAAAGTTTTAAGTTAAATAATCTGTTTGCTGACCTAGCCCAAGCATGGGCAGATCATTCTCTTCATTGGATCCCTCAGAACCACATGAATCATCATTCCATCATCATCATCATCATCAGCGCCTGACATATAATATAATGCGAGGTGCAAAGAAAGCACTAAACAAGAGTCTAAAATAAGGCCAGCTGAAGCCTGAAGAAAAAACTCGCATCTTGTGCGACTAGTATGAACAAGGCGATAGCTAGCTAGCGCGCGCAGGCGCAGCCATTCATCCAGACCTGGGGGCGTGTGAGCGTGAGGCGGCCGCAAGGATACGACGACGAAACGGACGCCCACCATCCATGGCTTTTGTCTCGGGCGGCGCCGTGATCCCAAGTGCGCACGGCGCGGGTGGGCACGGGAGGATGATAGATCGATATCCTTTGCCTTGACTCTTGCGGCCGTTTCCTCCAGATTGCTGAGCGGTGAGCGCTTCGTCGTCCAGCTCCAGCCCGCCGTGCTCATTTTACAGTGGTCACGTATGTAATACTCACTCCGTTCCAAATTGTAGTTCACTGTTGACTTTTGGACACGTCTTTTGACCATTCATCTTATTCAAAAATTAGTGCAAACATAAAAAAAATATAGTCTGGCTGTAAGATAAAAACAAATATTTTTATCCAAAAGTATGTTACATGATACAAAGTACTTAAAAATTAGAGTACTTAAAGTATGTTTAATGATAAAAACAAATCATAACAAAATAAATAATATTTACAAATATTTTTGAATAAGACGAATGGTTAAATAGAATATCCAAAAGTCAACAGTGAACTGCAATTTGGAACGGAGGGAGTCGATTGTAAGTGTCTTGAAATCAGTTATAGCCTAGCTGTAAGATAGTAGCTACCACACTCTTCTTCTCTCCTCTACATAAGCAAAAAAGCTGAGTTGGAAGTTTTATACTAGCTGACATGGCATCATTGGAGATGCTCTAATAGATCAATCGCAGACTGGACGCAGTCTTCCACATCAGACTGGCACACATAACTCACTCAATTTTTTTTGAATTTTTAGAGACTTTTAAATGCTAAAAAAAGCTTTATATATAATAGTCATAGAGAATTTCATGATACATATTTTTCATGTACACAACATTTTCATTTGATCAACCAAAAAATTTTAAGAGTGGTGATGCAAAGGGATTTAGGTGCTAATAGCCATTTGTGCTTGAATTGCTAAGTGCCTTGGTTTTGCATGTGCTTCATGTCATGTTCATAATGATTTTGAAATAGTGTATATTTGTTTTCGAAAAACAATTTGCTCATTTTATGTGCACGAGGACCGGAGTAGATCGATGTTGACGAAGGGGTACGAGGATGTGGATGGGTGATCCTTGGTCCAGGTGATCAAAGGTTCGCTAGAGTTGATCAAACATGAGAAAGAGGTGATGTTTTTGGAGTAGCTTAGAGAGGTCTTTGTTGAAATTTGAGAGATAGGTTTAGACAGATCGCTTAAGGTTTGATGGACATGGATTTGTGTAAATCCTCCCCAATTATTTCGTTGCGATCATTACTTGTTAATCATCAATAATGCTTCAATTTATGATTTGATTTTCATGCTCCTTGCCTCCGGTTTAATTTGGTTTTGAATTTTGGTTGTTTTTGGCTTGAAACTTGGGAAAGTTTGATTCTTCGATTTGGTGCTTATAGTTGAATGATCATAGAACACATAACGTCCAAAAACATGTGTATAAACAACTCAATCAATTAGCCCTCAAAGTTTAGCCTGGATTGAAACATAATTTTTGCCAGGTTCATGAACTAGGTTTCAAAAAGAAAATTATTTGAAACTATAGTCTTAATTCTTGGGCGGAACAGGTAGTAGTCATCATAATGAAGCTATATTTTAAATTTGGGCTCAAAGCGACACTACCCTAAAAGGTTTATGGAAAATTATATTTTGTCTAGGCCATGAATAGTGCCCGGTCTGGCACGAACCCATCCGGTCCAGCTTAACACTTGGCATGGTCTACCATGAGAAAGAGAAGAACAGAAGGCTACTTTAGAGTTCCGAAATCTCAAGATGTTTGTTCTATTAGATTGATTTGGTGCTTGGAAGTTTTTTAAAATTTATGAAAGCTTTGGATTTTAAGAGCGTGTTGTGAAGAAAATGTCAAAATTAATTTGTCCTCTTTTCAAACCTTCTAATCGCCATTAAGGTTTTTAAGATTGATTTCCTAACTAGGGAGGCAGTCTGGTGTCCAGTGAGCCTTGGTGTCTTGTGGTCGTTTTGTCTAATGTAGTTTTTTCTTGTTTTGATTTTTCTGTAACTTTTGATGTATTGCATTTTGACCTCTCCCTCCGCTTAATTTATTCAGGCAGAGCTCCTGTTTTTCTTTCAAAAAAACCCTTCTAATTGCATATCCGATCCTTCACTAACCAATCTCAAATATATAAATTGAGATATCAATTGACTCGCAAAGCTTGAGCTGAGACAAGCTCAAAACATGTAAAAGAAGATATCATTATTTATGTCGAACCTGATATTGAGCTTTGGTTATTACTTGAATGTTACATTTGATCCGAGCTCGAGTCTAGCAACACATGTCAAGCTTGCTCAGGTTTGGCTTGAATCCAGCCATCAAGCCACGAGCCAGTCGCGGACTCATAGGTAAATACAGTACTGGTAGCTAAATAGATAGGAAAACTGCTGGAATGACACCCAATTTATTTCTACTTTTCAAAATGACACCGAATTCGTTTCTAATTCCCATATGACACCAAAGCAATGAATTGAGTTACCAAATGACATTTTCGTAATTTTTATCTCTTTTCTCCTTTTTTTTTCCCACCCTTTCCACCGTTCCGTCGCCGCCTATTGCTGTCGTGCCGTCGCTGCCGCCGTGCACCTACCGCCGTCGCCGTCGCACGCCGTCGGGTTGGGCTTGCATCGCTGCCATCGTGGCTCCCGCCGCTTCTATGCCACGCAGCGCCGTCGATCAGGCCGGCCCGGCACGCCTAACTCCCATGCGTGTCGTGCCTGAGCGTCCCTCCAGGCACATGGGTTCGCACGACACAGCCCGCTTGATCAGCCGTGCCATGCCGGGCCCGGCTTAGGTGGGTTCTCGCCTGAGCGGGCTCGGGCCGATTTCTGGAACATGTCACTTTGATTGGATTGGTTATCTAGGTGTCATGCCATTGTAGTATACCTTCGAAATTTTTTTTTTTAACCTTTTTTAAATAAATAATTTAAAATTAACCCTCGGCAAATAATATTTGCAGATCTGACCCCTTTGGCCGCGCCAACTCAAATGGCGCGGCTAATTACCTCTGCCGCGCCAGGTCATATGGCGCCGCCTTTTCCTCCGCTGTCATTTCCGGTGGGTTTGGCGGAGGAGGAACCCAACGCCTAAAATGCTGAAATGGCTTGGTGACCCCGAAGCGCCATGGGAACAATCGGATCCTCGGGTCGTACATTCCTGGCCCATCGATCCACTCGAAAAACCAACACGGCGAACTAGAATACGCCATACAGTAATTGAACTTCACACCACACGTGTAGAAGGCTCTACCGGCAGTATCAGGGTCCCTCGACTGTTGAACCTCCGCTGGAATGCCGTGCTCGCAAATTGGAACAGGAAATGGAGAGAACCGAACTGGAGCATCCTTACCCCTAGGGTAATCCTCATACTTGAGAAATGGCTTCCCCTCGAAGCCATCGTTTCCTGCAATATAGTGCAATACAAATGAAAAATAAATTATTCTAGCGAAGCGTACTCAACAAAAAACCAATATATCATTCGCCATAATTTCTAACTATAATACACCTACACAAACATCATACGGATCAACATTTTCATAAATTATTCATCATTAATAGAGACCAATCAACTACGCAATCAACATTTCTTCATGCTACGTGTACCCCTAACCTTTAACCCTTACTCTCACACTAACCCTAACCCTAACACTAACCCTAACCTAAATCATTTGAATCGTACAAAAACTTACATCCAAAACACACAAATGGAGAGAGGTTTACCTGCCATGTTGAAGTGGAGTCTTTCCCCCAATCAAATCCGGTCTGATCTAGGCAATGGAGGAGGAAAAGAGTGGTTAGGAAAGAGAGAAAACGAAGGGGAAGTGAGAAAATGAGGAGGAGCTGCGCGAGGAGGAGTGCTGGGGGCGGGTTATGCTGACCTTGCCGCGCCATGAGGGGTGGCGCGGCAAGGGTGGCCCCACTGTCAGTGCTCGACGACCTGATGCGCGTCCACGGTGGCTGCCTTGCCGCGCCAGATCACGTGGCGCGTCAAGGGTGGGACCCGCAGCTTCCACGCCAGCGGCTGGCCGGCCGCGCCTGCCTACGTGGCATCATTTGCCGCGCCGTTTGACTTGGCGCGGCAGAGGCAAAGAGCCGCGCCAGGTGCGTTGGCGCGGCCAAAGGGGTCAGATCTGCGAATACTTTTTGGCGAGGGTTAATTTTAAATTATTTATTTAAAAAAGGTTAAAAAAAAAAATTCTATACCTTCTGATTCATGGATCCGACGCTCATGGCCAAGCATTAAAATCTATTGGATATTTTAAAGACAGGGAAAAAATATGCTTGCAATATCTCACTTACCGATATTGTAAAATTTCAAATATAACAAACCTCACCTCGATTGGATATTCTAATGGCTGATTGAATCTCATGTGTTATTCATCAACATAACATTTCTGACATTAAAGGATAGGAGATTTGCACATTAGTAGCTCACGGTCTCGCACTTTGACATTTGATCATTTGCAAATATAACTTTGATCAGTCCAAGATTAAGGGTAGTATGTTCACCCTCAAAATTGCTTTCTTTTTGCTACTGGACTCTTAGCAGGAGGTACTAAAAGTCACTCTCCAATTTATCTGTTTGAAAGCAATTTATGCTTGCGGACATTGTTGTGGTCATACAAAAAGTTTTCCTGTACCGTAGATTTAGGAAAACATAACCAAGTGCTATTTCCATGAAAAATCAAGAGAACATCATTTCAATGCTATGGTAACTAAGCTGCGTTATGGCTCGTCGGCTACACCAATAAAACTTTAATAGCTAGTAATTTGCTTATAGAACTGAATTTTCTTCATAGTCTTGTGCCTGCTTGTTTGAGACAACAAATATGTTGGCCACCGTGGTACCACCGGAAATTTATATACTTGGAAATTTTTGTATATTCCATTTCCTTGTTGCATTATATGATGCTGATGTTTTTATTTGCATTTTCATAAATGGACTTCAGGTCCGAATGCTAGATAATTGAAAAGGCATCTAGGCCCCTAATTTTGTTTTGGTGATTGATGCCAACTACTAAAGACTCCTACTAACGATTTAATTGAGTTATGGACATAGAATTAAATATGAAAATCATTTTATCAAGAGTTGTCGAAGGGATTGAAGAAATATTCAAATTGGAAGCTCATTTACTCGTCACTTGTAATCTTTATTTTATTAAGTCTAAGGACGACCGTACTATAAAGAGGGATTCGACGAGAAATCTAGTATGAGGTGACTCTGGTGCTCAAAGATGATCTTAGGTCAAATCTTAGTCACCCAATAGATTCCCCACTATTTCCAAGCCCAAAATACTTCTCTGTGTCCGGACTGTCCGTGCCCTGGTTCGGACTGTCCGAAGGGTCGGACTGTCCGAGGCACCCTCCAAACGTGCTCTCTGTCCTGAATATTTGGAATTATCGGACTGTCCAAAGGTTCGGACTGTCCGAGGTACCCTCGAGTTGAGCTCTCTGTCTTGATTTATTCGATTTACCGGACTGTCCGAGGGACCCTTCGGACAGTCTGAACCACTTAGTCATATCTGGAGATTCTGAGCCCATATCTCTGATCCACATACCTTTCAGATCACAAATATAAATTTTGTTTGGGTCACTATTCATAGCCTGTCGGCACCCGATTTACAATATCGGATTCCACCTGCGTAAACATGTACTAGTCCCAAGGATCATGGCTAGTACACATAGATATACAGAAACGGAACAGTGCCAACGATCTTATTATTACAAACGGGAACATAGTCCAGTACAAACACAAACAACGGCTCGCAGGCCGCAAATCAGAGTACACGGAGATACAGGCCTAATACAATATCTAGAAATTTATCCATCCCACAGGCACGAGGGCTATAGGAACGCGCAACCCTAGTCTTCATAGTCTTCCTCGGAAAACGCCTCCTCGTCGTAATACGGGTCCTCCTCCTCGGACGGCGGGCCATACTCGGATGGACCAGCTGTTGAAGTTTTGAAAAGGGAGAGGAGAAAAAGAAGGGTGAGTACAAATTGTACTCGCAAGTCCGGAATTATGCAAATGTGGTTTAGTACAAGGAGAGTTTAGGATATTTTGCGGAAATGCATTTATCAGTCTAGTTTTGGCAAAGCAATTTAGAAACAATAAATCTTAATCATTTTCTTTGGGCTCTTCTCAAACGGTTCTCGCCACTTGGCCTCAGTGCCATAGCGAGAACAAAATCCTTTCTCATTTTCTTTTCTCAAACCGGCTAGGTCCATTCCGCGCGACACTTTTCGGTAGGCCGTCACCCAATCCGGAATATCGCCGGTGGCACCTAGCTCAAACGAAATCCTTCTCAAATCCTTACTCATCTTAAATCTTTTGTTCAAAACCCTTTTTCTAACTTGGTTTTAAAATGAAGGAGCTACCATATAATCAGTCCCTTCGCACGCTCATAACCGCGAGCACGGCTATCATGACAGTTTTAACTCTGCAGAGTGGGTACGCCTGACCCTCGAGAGGCTACGCACCCAGACGGTGTTTCGCCACAAGACCGTCAACCGTGAGGGCCAACGATCAGGCCCGTCCCATACCGGGGCTCGAGGTCGTACTGTTATGGCTCAGTTCATAGGATTATAGGATGCACAGTCCTTACACTAGGAGAGAGTTGATATTTTAGCCCAGTTTTTAAAACGGTGCCACACTGCACCAACCGACAAAATATCTCTCCCTAGTCAGAAGGTTTTTAGGGTAAGAGAAAAATCATTTCCTACTAAGCAGCACCCTTGATGCGCTATCTTTAAATCACCCTTTTTCCAAACATTTGCCCACAATATCCTCATTTCACACAAATGATTGAATCATTCCGCATAAATGATTTTAAGCATTTATCCTACCACAACAAGTATATAAATATGAGCAATCTATAGTCTAGGCTTAGGTTTAATCCTACCATATTTCTTACCTTTTCTATTTGGCATGATATCTAATTCTAGTAAATACGGCATTTATTATTTTTAAACTAGCATGCATATTTTCAAGTCTAGCAATCATTTTCTAAATAACCGAAAATGGCTTCACAACATGATCGAAGGGGGACTTGCCTTGATCGGTTCCGGGGAAAACGAAGGGGACGTCGTCGATCGGGTCTTCGGGGGCTTGACCTCCTAAACGCGCACACGCATATGCAAAGCAATACAACACACATAAGAAAAATATTTCATGCCTTGCTGTTTTAAGAAATGGTAAGATGCAGCAACTTTAATGCATTTTTATCCAAAAGAAATCTTATGCCAAAAGACTTATGTACATATGCAATGATGCCATTTTTAAGCCATGAATATTTCTAACAAATGCAGGATGCATGGATGGCATGGCAACAATTATTTTCTAAGGTCCAGGGACTTGTAAAGTATTTTATTTTCATTTAAAAGAAATATTATGACCATCTCTAAAATGCACATGAAATAATGCACCTAAAGCTACCTATTCAACCAAAAATGGATTCTACAGGCATGATGTGCATACATATAATTTTCCAGGGTTCAAAAATGGTTAAAGTATTTACAGGAATTTTTCCAGAATTTTTAGCATGTACAGGTTATTTTTAACAAATACTTTAGTGCACCAAGTGGATATTTAAACAGAAACTGAAAAAGGATTAAAAAGAAACGGGGCCTCTCGATGATGGGCCGGCTCAGCCGAAACGGCCCAACTGCGCAGCGGCCAAGCACGCGTACGCCAGCGAGGTGGCTCGGCTGCGCTGACTGGAGGGCCCGAGACCCCACCTGTCCGCGAGACACGGCGGGCACAGAAGGGGAAAAACAGGGGAACGATCCCGGCGGCGGCGCTGTCGACGGCGGCGACGATTCCGGCCACCAGACATCGATTGGCCATGCGGTGAGCAAGCTACGAGCGAGGCGAACCAAATGAAGGCCTAATCGACTCGCGAGATGCACGGAGCAAACGGCGCGGCGGCTCTCGGCGGCGGCGATTCGCTAGCTACGCAGCGGCGGCGATGCGCTCCACCGGAGCTCAATGCCATCGGCCGAGAGGGTAAAGGGGAGGAGAGGAGCTACCTCTGCGATCACCGGGTCAAAGGGAGACGGCGCGACGGCGGAACCACGGCGCGGCAGCGAGGCGGGCTCCGGGAACGGACACGGACCGCACGGCTTCAATCCCCCTTGGGCGCGAGCTCCTCCGCGTCGACCTGCGGATCACACTCGAGAGGAGCGTGGGTCAGGGAAAAAGACGGGGTAGAGGAGGAAGAAAGGAGGATCGCGGCGGAGACGGCGCACCGGTTCGGGCGAGATGGCAATGCGGTGGCGTGAAGCGGGGAGAATAGAGGAGCAGTTCCTCTACTTATAACATGCTTCGCCCGGGAGGGTTTTGACGCGACGCGCGAGGGTTGGCGGCGTCACGGGAGGGACTCGGCGGCGTCACGGGCGTGAGACCGGCGACAAGACGGAAGGGGTAGGGGAAAAGAGGGGTCCGGGTGATGACCGGGTCGGGCAACGCATGGGGAGACAAGCCATCGAGGCCTCGGGACGGAGGACGAACAGTCCGGCGACTGGCGAACAGAGGAGGGAAGAACAGGGGAGAAGAAGGAGGGGGACGCTGACAGAGCGGGCCCACCTGGCAGTGGCTCCACGGCGAGCAGGGCAAGGGAGGAGGCAGCAGCGGGAATGGGCCAGCGCGGCGGCTGTGGCCCACCAGAGGAGAAAAGAGGGGAACGGGAAGAAAAGAAAAAGAGAGGAGAGGGATGGGCCGGAACTTGGGCCGAGGGGGAAGTAAAATGCTTTTAAATTTTCTGATTTCCAAGGGTCTTCCATTTTCAATTATTCTTTTAAAATATATTGATACTTTAGGAAATATTGTTCCAGAATGAATTAAAATATTGAGAGCTGGCTGTAATGAAAATACTGCACTAACAAATTATTAAATTTTTCCACCAAGGGTGCATGCTTGAAAAGTTTAAATCGATTTTCCAACTTGAATGCAATGCATGCAATGATGATGATGCCATGGTGCAATATACAATAAATATTTTATGATTTTAAAATTATGCAATTTAAGAAATTATTAACGTGCCAAATTGGTTTTAAAATTTTGGGATGTTACACAGCCTACCCCGGACTGTCCGAGGGGTGTCACGGACAGTCCGAATCTCACTTGCTGTACCTTAACGGCTAGATCTGGGGGAAGCTATATATACCCTTTCCACTGCTCCCAGCAAACTGGAACTGTGCGCATAACTCAGATTCATTTCATACTCTCTCTTATCCAAGAACCCTAAAAGCATCTCCCCTCCTAGTGCCTCTTGTGAGATTGATTTGAGGGTGGAGAAGCTAGGTTGGTGCTAGATCTGAGCTTGATCTATCTCGTGAGTACCTTGGTCACCTCCAAGTGAGTGATTTCTCGGCGGATTTGTTACTCTTGAAGGTTGAGGACTCCTAGACGACAGCCGTGAGCCACCGATCGAAGCGGTGTGGTTGGTCTCGGATTGGTTGTGAAGGTGTGATTCCACCTCCGCAAGGAAAGAAATCAAGGTGATATTCGGTGAGTGCTTTGGCACAAATCCGAGAGGATTAGAGTCAAGTGGGACTCGGGCTCTACGGTGTTGAGCCTACCTCAACGGAGAGTAGTATCTCCTCAAAGATCCGAATTTCGGGATAAAACTCCTTGTGTCTCTCATCACATTTGGTTTGAGTTTCTCTCTTGCTAGATCTACTCTATTTACTATCTTGTGCTTGAGGGAGACCTCTCCTGTGTTTCTGTGATATTGCTCTTGGTATTCTTATTGTTTGAGTTATGCAGGACATTTCTGAAGATTTTGGGGAGGATTCTTCACAGTTGACTTCGGACTGTCCGAGGGGTGCCACGGACAGTCCGAACCTACCTCCGCAGCGCAGTTGAAGTTTGAATTTAGCGTCACGTCTATTCACCCCCTCCTCTAGGCGTCATCTCGGTCCTTTCAATAATTAAGTTTCTCAAGTATTTATCAACATAGCGGAAAACACACGACAACCAAGCGGCAGTAACTCTAAAATGGTGTCTTCCCTTATCTTTACTATATTGTGATCACCTAAACTTTTTTCACAAATGTGGAGTTTATGTCTGCTGCAGGTGGAAACAAAACAATACTATTTTCAAGTATAGGATGTTGAACAAATTCTCCAATATTAGAAAATTAAGTGGTTACGTCTATTTATTTCACATTCTTTTATTTGCCCATCTAGCAATGCAACCAACATTGGTTTTACATCATTTAAACTATGCCCTCGTGCATCATATTTGAGAAGCCTTTTCTGTTTGTTTTCTTTTCTACTACCAAGTTAATGATTATGAAATATTATTTCGTTCAGAGCAGAATTAATTAGTTCTTTTACTTGCCGTATGTGTTGTCAATGCGAGTTCATATTATGGCTTGCCATTTTAAGAGGAGAAAACTTTAATATGGATGAGTCGTATGGTACCAATCATGATGGCTTACAATGTGCTTCTCCATGCATATGAAATGCTACATGTATAATTGAATATTGGTTGTAGTACGCATTGCCTAGCAGCTATCTTTTTAAAAGTTACTTTATCCATTTCCCTTTCTGATCTTGTTCATACTGAAACATATATTGCTTGAAATTAAAAGACAGCTCAAGGAAAAAGAAGCAGAGTGAAGAACTCACCAAGAAAAATTGCTCAATGACCATCTTATGTCCTTGATATAGTGACTGTTAAATACTATAAACACGTACCATTGGTATGGCTTGCAAATTTTTTTGTATGCCATGGCCATTAATAGGGTCTATGCGAGTATGGGATGGCCACTTCTCTTGTACTTTATAAGCTGTTCATTCATATTTTATTTTATTGTTGACCTCATTCATATTCTTTTTCTGGCGCGGATACATTCTTCGCTACTCTTTTTTTTTTGTGCTCATATATCATACAACGAACTTGGTCCGGAGGATGTTGGACTTATATCAGGTTTCAACACCTTAAATTGTACCATTTATGCTTTACAGGTAATACATGTTCCTTAAAATTGTGTGCTTCTTGTTAGTCATGTATCATCTAGCTTTATTTTGTGCTAAATAATTAATCCCTGAAAATAGATACTTGCTGATGTAAATGCGAAACAAGTAGAAATACTAAATAGGTGAGAGATTATTAATTTTTTATATCTTTTGGAGTGCTTTAAGATGGGTGTTCCTCCATGTTTTTTATGCTTCTGGACACTCAGATAATCAGTTGTATATTTGGGCAGGCTAGATCTAAGAGTTGTCTCATATGCACACCTCTTTGGAGCTGCAATGGCGAAGATCCTATTTGAGCTAGGGTTGAGAGTACCTAATGTGGAGGCATGGAGGCACATCTAAAGAGAACCGATGGAAACTTTGCCGGTTCAAGAACAAGTGTGTTCATTGTAGGTCTTTCAGTTATGTTTCATTGATGCCTAGTGATGCATCTCAAAACAGCAATTTGAAGTATCTGACTTCTATATTGTAAATAAGCGAATCTATCAGGGAGGTGGGTTGCTGGGATAGGTTCATTTTTTCTGTGTGTGAATTATGTCTATACCAACGAATTTATTCCTAATAATAAAGCGAAATAGAGTTTCTAAATGTCTATGCTTTGTTACGAATAAGGGTTGTTCATAAACCGTACCATATCTGATTATCTACGTACCTTTCTAAGATCTTTTACTTTTTTTCTCTCTAGGCCCAATATCGAAGCATCGCTATTTCTTTATGTTTTAGTTTTACAGCATGTTTAATAGCAAGAACTTGGTTACTTTCGTTGCAAAATTAAGTTGTGATTCTCTGATTAAATTAGAACCATGTTTATGAGGCTAGGGTCTTGAGCATGCTTATTGAGCTAGGATACGTGCGAGGTTTTTTTATTTCTTCCATCGCAACGCAAGGGCACGTTTCCCAGTAAGTATGATACGTCACCTTCCTTGAACTTGGCTGGCACCTGCGAAGCTACCAGGGGTACTGACAGCCACGTCATCACCAACATGCATGCACGATCTGGCACTGGCAGCCTGACAAATGGGCCGCCCCAGGTCCATGCCACGCCGTTTGTGGGCCATGTTGCAGAGGAGAGAGAATGCTGCGGCCTCGCCGTCGCAGCCTCGCAGGCCAGGCCAAAACTGGCTGCCCAGAAGAATGGGTCCTGAGGCCCATCCCACTCTGCGGCTCCGTGGGCCGTAGCGCGCGCGGCGCGAGGAGATTCCGCGACAGGGGGCACGGTGGTCGCGCAGGCTAGGGCCCATGCCCGAGCCAGTTTCTTCATGTGTGTGTGTCACGCCGCTGATTAGGCTCGTGCTACTTACGCTCAAAGTTGCTCAAGATTTTAACATAAAAAAATGGAAAAAGTCTACTTTACCTCCCTCTACTGTTGCCTCGGTTTGATTTTCCTCCCTCTACTCCAAAACCGGGTAAATTACCTCCCTCTACTTTTCATACCGTGCAAACTACCTCCCTCTACTTTTTATACTGGACAAATTACCTCCCTCACGCCGGTTTTGAGTGATTTGGAGCCCTAATCAACTGGTTTTTAACTAATTAAATTTTAAAAAATGATAGAAAACTTAGAAAAATAAATAAAAACATTTTAAGTATATAAAAATATGTAAAATCCAAAAGAGAAATAAAAATATGATATTTGTGTACAAACCTATATTCTATTTTTTAGTTTTCTTTAGTTTTCTAGAATTTATTTTCTCAACAAAAAAACAGAGTTTTGTTGATATGACATCATAATCTTGAAGAAATAAATTATAGAAAGAACATGCTTATTGAGCTAGGATACATGTGAGGTTTTTTATTTCTTCCGTTGTAAGCAAAGGCACGTTTCCCAGTAAGTATGGTGCGTCTCCTTCGTTGTACCTGGCTGGCACCTGCGAAGCTACCAGGGTCCTGACAGCCACGTCATCACCAACATGCATGCACGATCTGGCACTGGCAGCCTGACAAATGGGCCGCCCCAGGTCCATGCCACGCCGTTTGTGGGCCATGTTGCAGAGATGAGAGAATGCTGCCGCCTCGCAGGCCAGGCCAAAACTGGCTGCCCAGAAGAATGGGTCCTGAGGCCCATCCCACTCTGTGGCTCCGTGGGCCGTAGCGCGTCCGGCGCGAGGAGATTCCGCGACAGGGGGCACGGTGCTCGCGCAGGCTGGGGCCCATGCCCGCGCCCACGCAATCGATCGGCGAGATGGGAGTTTCTTCATGTGTGTGCCACGCCGCTGATTAGGCTCGTGCTACACTGCTACTTACGCTATAAGGTCTTGTTTTGTTCTCAAAGTTGCTCAAGATTTTAACATAAAAAATTGTGATTACTGAAAGGCATCTTCAAAGAGTGCAAAAAATAAGGCCGAGTTCTTTTCAACTTAACAGCTTAACGACTTATCTACGTTTTAAAAAGACATATGTTTTGAGTTTTTTTAGTCAGTTTTTTCGCTGTTTTGAAGGTGGGTCTTAACGCTTTAAAAAACAAGTCAAATGAAATGGATCCGAATCTCGAGATTATATCGAAAAACTCTCGAAGTTCAGTCACTTCGGCCGTTCAGTTGTTCAGCCGTTCAGATCAGCTCAAAAGAACATGGCCTAAAATAAAAGTTATTTTAAAAAAAATCTAAAAAACTATTCAAACACCTGAAAAATAACTGTAAAATGCTACCACGTCCCGTTTATAAAACTAATAAAATTTTCATTTAAGGGAGGCAACCGGTCCTATACCCCGAGCCGCCCGTGAGGCGACTCACGAGGCGACTCGGGGCGACCTCGCCGCCGCCGCAAGAGACCCCCCGTCGTTGCTCCGCCCCTCGCCGTCGCCGCCTCCTGCGCCCCTCCTCATTTAGGTGGCGACGGCGGGCCTTTTTCCTCCCTCTCCTTCCCGGATCTGGTGGTCCGGGACCCGGATCTGATGCGTCGGGGGTCCCTGCTCTTCTCCAGCTTGGGCGCCGGTGGGCTGGGGGGGCGGCGTGGCGGCGTGCTGCGGCGTGGTCCCGTGCTGGGGGGCGGCGGTGGCCGGCTTTTGAGCTGCAGCGGCGGCGTGGAGCCTCCCTGCCCCTGCCTCCCTGCCCCTTCTGCTCCTCCTCGTGGTCCCTGCGTTGTGGGGTGGCGGCTGCGTCTCCTCAGAGCCTCCTCCCTCCGGCGGCTCGCAACCAGGATTCATCAGCCTCCTCCCTCCGGCGGCGGCGGCCCCCTCTCTCCCTGCTGGCGTTCCATCTGTCGGATCCGGCGTCGGTGTCCAGATCTGGGGGCGGCGAGCTCGGATCTGGCGACGGCTCGCCGTAGGTGGCCGGATTCACCAGGCCTTGGCCCCCTCGACCTTTTTGGTGCCTCAGCGACCTCGTCATTGCCCCTCGGAACCTCATCCTTGCGTCGTCGTTGCTGCTCCCTGTCGTTGCTGGTTTCGACCCTCCAAGTTGATCCCCCAAACCCCCTTTGCGGGATCGGCAGGGCGCCGGGACGGTCTTGCCGGTGGTGCCTGCGGCAACTCTCAGGAGTTCCACGAGGTGGCGGTCACCCGCGGCTACGGTGCTTCTCTTCGTCTCCGGTTCAAGGTTCACTCTTGCAGAATGGCTTGGGGATGGGGTGTGCCGGGCGAAAGCCTTGCCCAGCTTGTTGCTTGGGCCGACGGTGGCGACGCCCCTCCGGCGCCGCGCCCCACCTTGGTGGCACCGTCGTGTGGCAACCCCATCTTCGGGTGAAAACTCAGTTGTGGATGGGAGGCGGCGGTGATG
This sequence comes from Raddia distichophylla, assembly GCA_005191435.1. Taxonomy (NCBI): domain Eukaryota; kingdom Viridiplantae; phylum Streptophyta; class Magnoliopsida; order Poales; family Poaceae; genus Raddia; species Raddia distichophylla. The sequence continues at coordinate 1,020,360 of SPJY01013724.1, forward strand.
TCCTGTCGTCGTTCTCCTTGTTGAAGGCGCCGCGGAGGTCTTTCCTTGCTGCTAGTGCTTGCTCTGAAGTTTCTAGCCATGTTTCCAGCGTTCTTCGAAGCTTCTGGCGTGGTGGTGGCGCTGATCGTGCATCCCAGGCTGTGGTGGCGTCTTTCAGGCCTGAGCTTCCCAAGTTTTGGTTGGGGGCGGCGCCGGCAATTTTTCCTTCACTTCTACACTTTGCGCCTCGTGCGGTGGTGGCGTCTGGCGGCCGAGCTTCAGGTTGTGCTGTTGTAGTTGGGTCTGATGGTATTCTTTCAGGCTTGCATCCTGTGAGGTGGTGGCGTCTAGTTTACGAGTTGCCTTCGGCCTCTTTGTCGTGCATCCCTTGTGGTGGTGACGGTTCATCGGGCATCCCGCATGGCGGTGGCCTGTGGTGGTGACGATGCTCCAAGGTGGTGATGACTCAGTTGGCTCTAGGCACCTTACTCTCTAGCCGTGCATCCCTTGTGGTGGTGGGGTCTGCAGGTTGCCTTGGACCTGTCTTCGGCGGTGCGTCTTCCTTTCTAGCTTTTTCGTGCATCTTGTGCGTGGGTCGTGTCCGGCGTCGTGGTGGTGTGGACAGCTCCTTGCATTACCTAGGTGGTGACGGTCCGTTTTTTCGGCCATGCATCCCTTTCGGTTTTGCTTGTGGCTGTCGTTCTTTCTGGGTGTTGTATTATTTCTTTCTTCTTAATGAAATGACAGAGCGTCTGCCCTATTCGTTCAAAAAAAAATTTTCATTTGTTTTAATTCAACCGAAAAGAACGAGGCCAAGTTAACGGCGTGTTGCATCGTTGTGCGTCTCCGGCGATCGAGATCGGCTCGTGATGCTGGGAGTTGACCGGGGCCACCGTTCAGGCCAGGCTCGCAGCTGTTTGTGCTGATGTGAATAGTGTCGTCACGAGGTCACGGCATGTCATGGCGTCAGCTCAGCTACAAGCTCTCTCTCTCTCTCTCCTGTTCGTCAATACATACCGGCGCCGGCGGGCGGCAGCGAGACAGCGGCGCCGGAGCCGTCAAATCAGCCTACGTCCAGTCTAGTTTGGTGGACAAATTAAAAAATACCATGGGATCGGGCAAGCAAAACATCGGCAGACTACGACATAGGAGTTGTATTTGGCTTCCTCCATCATCCTAGCATTCGTGGATGCTGTTAAATCCACGAGGTGTGGACGTGGACAGACAATAATGGAGAAATGCTTCGCAAAAGATGCAGACGGGACGCCATGAGCGTTCGCCAGCTTCACGGCTGGGAACCGATGTCAGTACCTGTAGCGCTGTAACAGCCTTTATGTTAGGGATAATATTTCACTGTTATAGAATACGCAGAGGATTAACACCGACTACCGAATATGTAGAGCCGCTAGAGCCTAGACGTGGGTCTTAACTACCATATCGACATGCCCCGCTCTCTCGACTCCCTATCTCTTTTCCACTCTATATTTCCCATCTCCACTCTCTCAATAGATTTATCCGGTAAGCTTGGCGGCTGGTTATGTCGAACACGACGTGGGAACTAATCAAATATAAAAAATAAACCCAAGGGAAGGTTTGCCCTCATTTTTGCCATAAAACATCACAAAAATAAGTATGAAACACAGATGGTAGATTATGGAACATTTTTTTAGCATTGACAGTACATTAATATTTTTTTGTTCTTGCAAAACATTTGGATTTGCCTCGTGGAACATTGTTTTTGTTTTTGTTTTTATGGAAGTATGGGTGAAACATCTTGAATAACCATGTAACATTGCTCTGTTGATATATCTTTTATCATGTTTCACGGTGTTTCGCTCATGTGTTACATAATTTTCTGTCGGTGCTTGACCATGTTTAATTAGTGTTTCAACTATATTGCATTCGTGCATCTCTATGTTTCTATGGTACGTTTGCCATGTTTTGAAAAAACACCAGTTTTTTTACTAGTACGAGCATGGTGTCCCGCAAGCTTGTGTGGATATAGTTTTTTATTTTGAATATGTGTTTCTTTTGTAGTTGTTTTTTTATAGTTGGCAAGGTTACTTTTTATTGTAATTAATGTGGATTCTGTTTTAATCTAAGCCATTATAATATGGCCCCAGTATAATTAATGGTGTAAATATTTCTTTTTCTCTTCGATTAATGTGATGACTTTGTTTAACTCTACTTTAATACTCCCTTTGTTTTTTTATGCTTTTGACTTTTGGACACGACTTTGACCATTCGTCTTATTTAAAATTTTAGTGCAAACATGCAAAAAAAATAATTCATGTTTAAAGTACCTTTATTGATAAAACAAGTCACAACAAAATAAATGATACTTACGAAATATTTTTGAATAAGATGAATGGTTAAAGATGTGTTCAAAAGTAAAAGGCATCAAACAAAAAAGAACGAAGGGAGTATAATAATAGATATATTGATTAATATGGTCGCTCTGCTGGCTTGTATTTTAATTATGTAATAATAATATATTATTATAGTTCATATAAGCTCTTTAATTACCTTATAATTGCTATGGGTTGACATTTTTAATAGAAAAATTAGTTGTTTATTTTTTTACTTTGTTAATACTAACTCCTTTTCTAGTTAATACGGGTTCTTTTTATTAGTTTTATGTCAAATTTCTAATGTTTTCATGTAGTTTCTATGGACACGTTTTTCTTTTGTTTCTAAATTTTTATATTTGTAATTATAAATTGTTGGTGATATCAACTTTTTTAAATTTGGAATGAACTATTATTTATATTATTTTATATTTAAAATTTATGTGATGTTTATTTATAACTGTTGTTCATGTGCACTCTTTCTATTATGGGACATGGACTATTATTTATTTTTATTATAAATTTATTTTTGTTAATTTGACATGGACTCTTATTTCTATTTTTTGAATTTATATATTTTTAGTTTAAATTGTACTCTTTCCGTTCCAAAATATAAGGCATATAAATTTTTTACGCGGTCTTTAACGTGGAACTTTGACCATTATTTGTTCACACAATATATTATCAATAACTTTAAAATTAACATCATATGAAAATACTTTCAAATATGAATCCAACTATATAACATGCATAACACTAAACATATATGTTTTTAGCTTAATTATTAATCAAAAGTTAGAAACGTTGACTTTTTGAAATACATTCACGCATTATATTTTGGAATGGAGGGAGTAGTAAATATGGTATCTTTCTATCATTCCGACATGGACTCTTATTTTCATTAATTTTTTAATAGCCTTTTATTATAGTTGCTATGACGTCTTTCATTCAATCTAGCATGGACTCTTAGGCCCAGTTCTTTTCAGCTTAACGGCTTAATGATTTAACAGCTTAACGACTTATATATATTTTAATAAGACAATATGCTTTGAGTTTTTAGTCCATTTTTTCGTTGTTTTGAATGTGGGTCCTAACGCTTTAAAAAGCAAGTCAAACGAAATGGATCCGAATCTCGAGACTACCTCGAGAAGCGCTTGAAATTCAGTCATTTCAGTTGTTCAACTGTTCAGCTGTTAAGATCAACTGAAAAGAACATGACCTTATTTTTGTTATTCTAAATTTAATTTTTTATTATTTTTAAATCTAAGTTTTTGTAGTTTGGTCTCACTAAAATCAATGGCGTAGATTTATTTCTCAATATATCTGAAAATTTTGTTCGATTAACACGGTCACTTCGTAACTTCTGTTTTATAATTATATAAAATAGATACGTAGATATTGGACCGTCCGATCCCACGTCCGAAACAATAACGCAACTTGAACTTGACAAAAGGCGCAGACCCGTAGCAGCCTGTCATTGGCAGCACGAACGCATGCACCAGGAGCCCTGACCAATCCTTGTCTCAAATATTACGGTCGACCTTGAAAATGATTTCAAATCAGTGTCGTAATAATAGAGGTTCTAGATCACGGAGACCGAAATCGGGCACAGATCACGAGGCCTATCAGCCCGATTCTCTCTTCGTAGCAGCAGGACAGTCACTGGCTCTCTGCAAACCTATTCTAATCGTACTGTCGGGTACAGCGAGAAATTTCAAAACTTTGATGCACCAGTTGTGATTTGACATTGCAGCTTGATCTGCCTTCAAAAAAGGAAGCATTGAATCTTGATCCAATCAAGATCGAACCATTGTTGGATATGATTTGCTAGAACAACAAATGGTTCCTGTTCATGATTTTTTTTTTACATTGACATTATTAAGGTTACAGTACATTCAGAATAAATTCAGACTCATTGAAGTCCCTCTGAAATATCGGAGCTCTAATTTTAAAAACTGGAATGCTATACATTACAACGATGGAAAGAGGAGAGAAAAAGGAGAGAAATTACATGAAGCAGCAGCAGCAGATTACAAAAATCTGAGACAAGAAGAATCTCGAGCATTATTTCCAGCATGGCCACTACCTAATCCTGTGGATCTCTCAGCACCATAGCCAGCTTCTCCGGCCTGTTCCTCCGGCGGCCGGCGGCGATGTCCCTCTCCTTGTCAGTCCTCTTCTCTTTGGCCGGCGAGGATGGCAAGAACAGATGCCCGAATCCAAACACGTTGATCACCGGGTCCACGCGCACATTGGCAGAGTACGACCGCTCCATGCCCCTCGGCCGCGGCCGCCGCGGGCTGATGCCGGCAGCCGCCGGCGAGCTCGAGCTCCGCTCCAGGCCGCGGAACACCACCCGCCCGGACGCGCTCACCCGGGGGCTCTCCGCCGCCACGGCCGGCCGCGGCCGCAACGGCGCGCGGCGGTGCTTGCCGGAGTCCGACGAGGAGGCCGACGACGACGAGGAGACGCGGGTCAGGAGCGGGTGCGCGCAAGGCGGCGCGTCCCCGGCGGTGGCGCCACCGGCGTTCTTGCCGCCGGAGTGTTTCTTGGACATGAGACTGAGGAGGCTCGCCACCGGCGCGGAGCGCGACGGCGCCGGAGGCCGGCTGGGGTTCCTGCCGGAGTCGCAGGAGGAGGTCGACGAAGACGAGGACGACGCGCGCGAGAGGAGCGGCTGGGCATGCGTTTCCCGGCGCCTGGGGCACGCCACCGCGCGGTCCTTGACGTCGCCGGCGTTTGGTTTCTTGGAGACGAGCAGGATGAGATCCCGCCACCGGCGACCGGCGCATCGCGGGGCGCGAGGAGACGCGGGCTCGGAGGGGAGCTCCACACACGGCGGAGGGGAGCAGGGCGGATACGGCGGGGGACGGGGGAGGAGAGGCACGAGCTTGCCGCCGGAGAAGAGCTCGTCGGCGGCGGAGAGCGCCGCTGCGGCCGCGGGGATGCGGAACTCGAAATCGTCGTCGTCGTCGTCGTCTCCGGCGTCCACCAGTGGTGGAAGGGGAGCAGCGGGGGCGTGGAACGCGAAGGGCTCCGGCGAGGTCACGGCGGCGGCGGCCATCGCCGGCTGCGGTTGAGCATTAACGCGTGAGGTGGCGACAATTGAACTCGTGAGCAAGTTGGCGGCGTGTGTGTTGGAGAGGGAGTGGTCGCCGTGTCACGGAAAGATCCGTATATATGAGGATGCTTTCGGGTTACTGGATCACATTCACGGGCACGGCTCCGGATCCGGATCCGGATCCGATAAGAGAGCACACGAGGCAAATCGGCGCGTGCAAGTTCAGCAGCCGACTTCTGCGATTGCGAACAACCAGTTGCTGGTTTGGGTTTGAAGCCCGTGCTACCCGTAGCTTCATCCGGGCATTCGTTAAATTATGGAAGTGTTTGGTAATTAGAGTTACTAGCAAATATGTCCGTGCGTTGCAACGGAAGAAGTAAGAAATCCTCGCACGCCCCTGGCTGAAAGAAGTGTTATACAACAAAGGTAGCATGGCCTGCTAATTAATACCCACTCTTAGAAGACATATAGATTGCAAATTGAAAGCATGACGACCTTATTTTTTTCCCCCTGGAATTGAATTTGCAAACCAAAAAGAAAAACCTAGAGAAACACTAAATGCATCGGGTATGTCATCAATATCTACAAATAACCTAAAGTACAATTTGGTGAATTAATTTAGATTTGATCATACATGTTTATTACTTGATTCGTGGGCAAACTGGTGATGGAGATAGATGAAAGCAATTGATAGAGAAGATGACTTCTTGTTCGGTACCATGCTTGCCTATTCAGTAAAGATCACATCAGCGTGATGAATAGAAACATATGCATAATCTAGAGATTTTGCAAGTTGAAACAACCATAAGGATGCTTTACTTAAGAATTCAGATAATGGCGCTAACCAAAATTAAACCCCAAGATATAACGCCAACCGCGAAGGAACAAGCGAACAGGGATTGCAAGCTATTAGAAAAGGCAATGCAACTTGGTGCAAAACGGGTAAAAGAAAAGGATCCTAAAACGCTCACGGACAGACGTGGACGTTCGATCGATCGATCGATCAGTCGAAGGCCCACGCGACCTCCTCCCTGACCGTCACCTCCTCCTCCGGCATGAAGTCGTTCACGATGCCGAACTCCTCGCGGATCTCCTCCGGTGTCATCTTGGACATCATGTTCGCCACGCGCTGGCACGCCGCGTCCAGCAGCGCCTTGGTGTCCAGGTAGTTCGCGGCCACGATCACCTCGAACAGCACCGCTTTGTCCAGATTCCCCACGAACTCGACGACATTGTCTCGTCCAGCAATTTCCCCCCGCAAACAAAAAGTCGGCTTTTTTGTTGTGCATGGTTTGGTTTGGGGTGTTTGGATGGATAATTGCTATGGTCGCTCACCGTATATAGGTGCTTGGAGAGGCAAACCGCAAACTCGAATAAGAAATTGATTTGTGGTTTTGTGGAAGATTCTGGACCTGGATGGAGTAAAAAGAAAGAATAATTACAGATAGTAAACGTAAGTTACTCTTATTCGGGCAAGGGGGAGGCCGCGAGCCCACGAGGGTTAAGGAGGGGCGCGGAGCGTTCATGAAGAGATGGACGACCGAGATTAAAGCGATGGCATTGGTGGGTAATTTTGATGAAGTGTCGGACGAAGAAGAAATACGAAGGAAGAAAAGAGTGGAAACTCTATTCTCTTTATTATTATTAGGTAAAGATTGTAACGTAGTATGATTTTTATTATAGCGTTGACCATTCTAGATAAAAGAAAAGTTCCGATTATATGTAGCAATACAAATAGTTCGCACCAGTGTACAAAAATATCAAATTAAACCACACAATGATTAGTCTGACAACACGCCAATATACAAAAAAAATGTCAAGACCGAACGGTGATTAGTCTGACAACAATGTTAGAGTTGGTATGAAATATTTATCATGCGGAGCACAGCTTAAAAGGTGTAGATGTTCCTCATCCACGAGACTAGTGATGGGGTGATATTCTAAATTAGAAAGAACGTTAAGATCATGAAGGTGGTAAGGCTGCGATGATTGGAAAGAGAGATCGGTTTCACATATTTATAAGGTGAGATGGGCTACTGTTGCAGGTAGAGTCATATAGCTAGGATTTGCTTGTATAGCAGTTAGCAGATGAGTAGGAGTCTATATGAGTAGAGGTATGGTGCATCATGCATGAGGTCCATTTACACAAAGTATCGTGTGTGCGCCTGGTTAGACCACCGGGGATGCAAAAGGGTCGACCCAAGGGTACCCTTTGACCCTCTCTAGTTCATTTGTTTGTATAGAAAATTGAAAAGGTGGGATATAAATTGAGTTTTTAGTTCATTTCAAATGTACTAGGGTGCCCCTAGGGCCGGCCCTTTTGCATCCCTAGACCACCCACCATACCGAGGGTATGAACTAGATAGGCTTTCTGGTCATGCTCATGAGAGCCTGCTCTATGTAGGATTGGACTGGAACTCATTGTCGTGCCATCTAGCATGACCCGTCCATTTCTCCAGATGGAGTATATCATTAGGGGTCGTCGTTGAGATTGTCGTCAGCACGAAGCATGCTATGAGGCAGGCCCAAGTTTGGGGCACATGAACCACCCCATGTTGTTACCGCCATCGACACACGTTCCAATGACTCTGGCACCTTTAAACTCATCAAACTTGAAGCTGATACCACAATCACGATGGACTTTGCCGTGCCGCCTAAACCCACGTTGTAGGAGACATCGAAAAGACCGGGGTGGGGTGGGATGCATGATGATGAATGAGGGAGAGGGAAGGGGAGAGGAATGGATAAAGAATGGAGGAGTAGTTGAGATGTGTCCGTGTGCCTCGTATGACTGCAAGGCCTAAATAGTAAGTGCACAATCAAACCTCAAAATTTATATGTATAGGTATGATTTTATATTTACACCGATTTTTTTTACCATTTTACATTTCCAAAGCACTTGTGTGAAATTTTATTTTTAAAAATAATATTTGCATCGTGTGCCTGTCTTTCGGTTAAACGATAGAGAGATGACACGAACATCATGTACCATGCAAACATGTGAGGTGCATGGCACTCAGAGGACAAACATTCTAATCAGTTGGAGAGGAGCTCATGATACGTCTCGTCTGATTACGTACACAAGGGAATTGGGAATAGCACATGAGATTCCGTATGCCTATTGTCATCGGTCAGTAGTTCTCTCATCTCTCTCTTACGTGCACACGTACGGAGGAGGGGAAATAAGGTCCAGCATCGCAAGTTTTTACCGCGTGAGAAAATTCGTACATATATCATAAATTCCACAATCTTTTTTCAGCAAAGATCGGCCACAACAAAGAAACAATCACCAGGTTGTTTTCTTCCACTTATCTTAGGGAGCGGCTCCAGCCCAGTCGTCTGGGTCGTGCGCGCGCCTCGCTCGGGTCCTGCCGTCGGCGAGCGCGCGGTGCGGACCAAACGACTGGGTTTGAGCAAAACCACTTATATTATTTTCTTCATTTCTTGTAAGCAAAGCTTTCGAGAGTCTTTTAAGATGGTCTGAAAAGTCCAATCTATTTTGTTTGCCTTATTGTTCACATATTTGAGACAAAAAAAGAAAGAACGTGCAATAGAAAGAAAAACATTTCACCTTTCAATTTGGATATAAGTAGATAAGATATGAAAATAAGAGGTTGTTCTCTTCGGCTTATCTTCTTATCCCGAATCAAAAAGTTTAAACATTTTGAATTTTGTTGTCTGTTCTTTACTGTCAAGTGTCAACCATGTGTCCCGAGACTATAAAAAAACATGCCAAACAAATTAGGTTGGACTTTCTAAGACAACTCACGAAAAACTAAAAGTCCAGCTTTAATTAATCAAATATAAGAAGATAATCCGAAGAGTGGCCTAAAACTTGGGGGACAGGAAAGAAGTAATAAAGCTATACTGTATATGCACCTTTTAAAAAAATCTTCTAATGAATTCCTTCGTTTCTAAAATAATTATCATTTTAAACATTGACACGATCTTCAAATGTAACTTTGACCACTATAACATTGAAAGAAATTCTTTTCGAGACGATTCTATCTATATGACTATTATTTGCTCAATCTAAATAGTTTAAAAGTTTTTTTTGGATAAAATTTTAAATTTTTGATTTAAAATTAGTCTAAAACGACTATTATTTTAGAACAGCGGGAGTAACACGTACGATGGAGTTGTTTGCTAGCCGTGCAGCAATGAAGGAGCCGGCTGCTTAAGCTGGCACCTGCCCTCGGCGAAGGAAAGGGATGGCACAAGCTAGGTGTCTGCCGAAATTTATGGCATATAAAAAACACGTGAAGATCAGATTGATCAAGGAACAGTCCGAAACACAAATCAATCAAGAAGGTGCTCCCAAGCTAGTAGGTAGTAGCCTAGTACTCCTTATTAATCTAACAAGCTAGGTAGGGATCAATTTGGCTCATCCTTTTGGCTCTCTGCAAGTGAAGTTAACAAGTGCGCAACTGCTTTTGCCCAAGGACAAATGGAAAAGAATCTGGCTAAGAAATGCATGGTTGATTGGTTGGGATGGCTAGCTTTACCTGCTCATCAAAGCATCCGAAATCAGTTCTTAAAAGAACACCTAATCTTTTAATTACTATATACACTCCTTCCTACCATAAAAAATTTAAACTTCTTTTAAGTCAAAGTTTTAAAACTTTATCTATAATTTAGATTGGGTGCATAAACATCATACATATAGGTTCGTCTGAGAAGACACTTCTACAATATTATATTTGTTATGGATTTTATAAATAAATTGCATTGGTAATGGGCGATCGAAGTTGTATTTCTAAGATTGTGTGATGTCCAAAGCATTTTTTTTGTGATATAGAGGGAGTATATAGTAGACAAAAAGCACCAACATCGGTTTCTGCAAATACAATTATAAAAGATAATATTTTAAAAAATAAATTGGACCCCTTCTCTCTATTTTTTTCACACTGGATACCCTCCCATCCATCATTTACTGGGCGCATGGGATGGATTATGAATTGAGCCCGAAATTGTCTATGGGTATTAGTGGATTGTCTGGTTCCTCCACAATATAGAAATAGAACCCTAAAAAACGACGAGCGATTTGGTTATTTGCCACTTTCAACAAGTGGCTTCGCAAAAATGCCACTCTATCCCATTTTCGTAGACACACATGGACCCGTATGTCATACATATAAGTGGCATATGTAGCGAACTACACATGTTGAGAGTGGCAAATAACCAAAAAAAATTTAAAAAAAACGACGGCGGCACGCACCGGCGCCGACCACTCTCCTCGTTCTTCATCTCCACCCCACCCGACTCTACATCCACCGAAATCATCGCCACGCTTTGGAGATGGAAGGGTACTGGGTCAGCCGCGCGTCCCCCCACCCGCCGGCGCACGCGGACTACAGCGTGGCGCCGCCCCCGAGATGGGTCCTCCTCGAGTACGGCGCCTTCGTCGCCGACTGACCCAGCGCTGCCACCGCCAGGGGCTTCACCAGGATGGGGCAGCCCATCGAGGTTTCCTTCTAGACTGCGCCGCCACCGCCGCGCGTCTCCTACTTCTGCGTCCACTTCCCTGGGATGGAGCCCACCGAGCAGGCCGTGAAGCCGGAGGTCATCTGCACTGAGGCCATGCACCCCCACCCCCACGCTGCACCTGCTCCTGCTCCCGCACCCAGGCGACGCCCACTTCATCGAATGGGAAATCGCCCTCCTGCGCTGCGCCTCCATCCGCCGCCCCCGCCACGATCACACCGTGAACCCCCATGCCGCCGCCGGCGGCGGCGACGGCTCCATCATTCCTGAGAAGCAGGAATGTGTCGTGTACACTTTAGAAATAATTGTGCTCATTTAAATTGTTCTATCAACTCAAAAGAAGACATCATATATGATATGGATTGAAAATTGTTACTTGATGTTTTTATCGAAATTTAAAATACGGGGCATATGTAAGTTGGTCAGATGTATCATAAGCTTGCAGTCAACAAAGATAAATATTTCTTTGCGAGATAGAAAGTGTTTATACATTTGAAAGGGGCGAGAACAAGATGTTTGTTACTCGATATGACCTATTCCAGAGAAAAACTTTCTTCCAAAATAGTTAGTTAGAGAACTATGTGACTCGAAGTAATTCAGAAATCATCAAAAAAAATTTTAGTTCCTACTAAACTTTCATATCACGTTCAATTTTGCTGTATGTTTTATAGAATAAAAACAGCCCTACAAATGTCTAAAGCCACATCAGACACCTATATGGTATAAAGATGACAATCTTTGTCACACAATTATGAGCTTAAGACATACGAAGAAGCATGATCGATGGGCCTATACTCTAAGAGATTGCTTGGAGCCATGTGATATAAGAAGAGCTATGCGTGACAAATTAAGTTTTGAACTATTAGATATAGCTATTTTTTTCATATTTAATATGTAATACGGATGTCGAAACGGTTTTCTATTTGGAGACCTAAGTGAGAATTTGTTCTTAAAATAGTCCTGAGGTTTTGATGATACATGCAACAACAAAGGTATGCGAGTTTTTGAAGCAAGCATCTTGGAGTTTGAATCATCGATGGAAAGTCAAATTATTTAGCTGGTTCATCAAAGGCTAGTGGGAGAAGACTTCATTAACTGACTGTTGACACAAAAAGTGAGCTTTTCGTGAACACACGTGCGGAAGCGTCAATTCTGGGATTGCGTCGCAACCAAAGACCAAGCGTGCCAGTCAATTTGACCTATGAATTGACAAGGATGTTGACACAAAAAAGTGAATTTCTGTGAACACACATGCGGAAGCGTCAATTCTGTGATTGTGTCGCAACCAAAGACCAAGTGTGCCAGTCAATTTGACCTGTAAATTGACAAGGAGAAAATCGTCAGCAATATAGCCCTAATCGGCTTTTCAATATAGCCAGATCAGGTTATTCGTAATCGGCTTTGATAAACCCGATTACAAGGTCTATCGGCTTAATACCCGATAGTGCAACTAAATATGAATGAACGTTTAAATATAAATCTTTCACTTCTTTTTGGTATTTTTATATAATACTAGTAATAAACCTTCGCATCAATATATAGGATTAAACCAAGAGATAGATTGAACAGATTGGTCAGGCCAAGACAGTATTCAAATCTATGTCTAGATGCAAACCAATAAACCGATTACAAGGTTTAAAACTAATAAAGGTTTAAAACGTTTATATATGCAAGATCCTAAACAAGGCACACACAAAATTGATTGAACAAGACAGATGCATATATCGTATTCAGGAAAAGACATATGAAATTCTTGATAATCGGCATTGCAGGATAAACACATATTACAGATCAATTAAATCGAGACAGTGCAACATGCGAGAACATATTAAATATCGGTAAATCCCGAGACAGTTTAACATGCTTTACATACATGAGATCAAGATGATACAGCCATGCATATGGGTTACAAGGAGAGAATCGATTATTCCATCGAGATAGCTCTACCTGCGAGTTGAAGCCTTTCGACGAAGTCGATCGGATTGAGTATGATGTGTATTACTATCGAGGCCTAAGGTCCTATTTATAGTATTACAAAGTCGATACCGATACGACCTATTTTACCGCGTCGCGCTTCCGATCAGATCGTATCTCTTCCGAAGTCTTGTCTCTATCGGTTTCTTCAATATGCTCTTCTTCTTTACCGATAAAGCCTATTTCATATTCGGCCCAGTAATTCCAACATATTTGGCCTTTTCTTAATATCCGATTTTCTGCCAAATTTGGGTGTCAACAAATACTAACCAAAATGTTATCTCTTACCACCATGCAGGGTGAATCCAATTATGATGATCATTTCTAAATGTTCATATTTACCATGGCAAACTAGATGAGCAAATGTTGGCATGTCATCGTTGTCTCTCTTTTGTACCACTATGGTTATCCGATGAAGCAAACACCGACTAATTACTCTCATGTGGTTTAGATTGCAATTATGGTCAACTAGTAGGGTGCCCGTGCGTTGCTACGGGACATACGTTTAGTTGGGATATAACCCATTTTGGCTATTTCGCTGTTCATTTGTGGATCTTATATGAACAACCTATTTCCCAAGTTTTTGTTTTACTTTCAGTTTCAACTAATTCAGTTCTGTAGCTAGTTCAGCTTCTATAGCTATTCGATAAAGCAAGATTTCGTTTTAGTTCAACAGAAGCGAGATTTTTGTTTTCGTTTCAGAATTTTTTCAACTAAAACTCTTTTTTATTTTGTTTCAGTTCGAAATAAATTGTCGTAGCTAACTAGTTTATAAAGATCATTCGATTCGACTCGTTTCTGTAGCTGTCCGGCAAGGGAATCTCGTGTGTTGCAACTTGCGAGCGTTCGCTGCGAGCTGAATTGGCCGGCCCAAGAAACATGCGCGTACGCGGCCTTGGCTCCTGCGCTGCAACCTCTAGCGGCAGCCCACGAAACGCTCGCTGCGCGCTTGGCCCGCGCTCGTGGCTGGCAGGTCAAACTGCACGGGGTACAGTTAAACCTACGACTGTAGCCGATCCGGATCGGACTCTACATCCACCGAAATCATCACCACGCTTTGGAGATAGATGGAAGAGCACCGGGTCAGCCACGCGTCCCCCCACCCGCCGGCGCACGCGAACTACGGCGTGGCGCCGCCGTCGAGATGGGTCATCCTCGAGTACGGCGCCTTCGTCGCCGACTGACCCAACGCCGCCACCGCCAGGGGCTTCACCAGGATGGGGCAGCCCATCGAGGTTTCCTTCTGGACTGCGCCGCCGCCGCCGCGCGTCTCCTACTTCTGCGTCCACTTCCCTGGGATGGAGCCCGCCGAGCAGGCCGTGAAGCCGGAGATCATCTGCACCGAGGCCACCCCCACCCCCACCCCCACGCTGCACCTGCTCCTGCTCCTGCTCCCGCACCCAGGCGACGCTCACTTCAGCGAATGGGAAATCGCCCTCCTGCGCTGCGCCTCCATCCACCGCCCCCGCCGCGATCACACCGTGAACCCCCATGCCGCCGCGGGCGGCGGCGACGGCTCCATCATTCTTGAGAAGTAGGAATGTGTCGTGTACCTCCACCATTCCGGCCGCAGCGGTGTCTGGACCAGCTATAAATTATAATGTCCCGATCAGCAAGCAAGCACACCATACTGAAATTATTATCTTCATGTAACCAAGGCGATCGCCATCGGAGGCAAAGGTGGCACCTTGGCCTGGGTCGACCTCAAGGGTATTCTCCCATGAGAAGTAGTTTGGAATGGATATGATGGATGATATGCTGGATGCACAGAATTGGATTCTGAAAGTATACTGTTGAGAAGGGGTCAGAGTTGTTTATCTTCCCAGGCTTCTCAAACCGGGCGGCGCATTCTGTTGTGAAATGGGGTAAGATGAGTGCATCAGAAGGGATATGGGGTAGTTCATTATCCATAAGGTGCATGATAGTGTGGATGTGTCAACACCCTCCTGGAATGGTGGTGAGCCACAAGAATCGTGCAATGACATTGGAAGCTGAAGATTCAGATCTACTCCCTCCATCCCAAAATATAAGACGTGGTTTTACTTTAAAAAGTCAAATTTAGTAAACTTTGACTATAAATTAATCAAATTATATAAATCGTTAGTATACAAAAGTTGTACCAATATGTTCATATTTCAAAGTGCTTTTGATACAATATCCTATTTGTAGAAATTCATAATATATAATAGAGAAATTTAACGGTCAAAATTAATCTTTTTGAGATATGAAAAGACTAAAAAATAATTTAGAAATATTTTTGAGATATTTTAGTATTAAAAACCCGAAAAAACTATTACAAAATTTTACACTGAATAGCTCATAAAAAAATACTACTAAATTTTAGTTGAACTGAACAGAACCAAACAAAGCCGCGAACAACAATAACCCCCAATAAGATGTTGGGCTTTTGTTGGGCCGTTTGGGCCTTGGCCCATCCGGTGACTAAAGGGGGAGGGCAGCGGCTGTTGCTGCCATAGCGAGGCAGACGAGCAGCGCTGCTGCTGCTGCTGCTGGTGGCGGCGGCGGCTGCTGCTCCGCAGCTCGCGGAGGCCGCGCCTCGTGCGACGTGTGACTGGCTCGCCGGTTTCCTCGCTCGGTTGGTTGCGCCTCTGTGCTTATCCCTCTCTCTATTAAGCCGGTTGCCCTTGGGTTTTTCTCGTGTGCTTGCACGAACTAACTTTTCCCCTCTTTCTCTGTGCACTCGGCTACTGCTCGTCGCCCGTCGGTTCGCCGGCCGGCGGTGGTTCTCGTGGTGGTTGTGCTGCTGCCCCTCTTCGACTCGGGTACCTGGTGGCCACGGGTTTGGACGCCGAGTCTCTGTGCTGCTCCTTCTCTGCTCCTCGGGTCTCCATCTCGGCTCGGCCGTGGTGGGGGCGACGGCATCGTATCTCCGGGTCTCTTCGCCGGTGGTGCTTCTATAGCACGGCGATCTGATTTCTGGGACAGTGCTTCGTGCGCGCTTTGAGTTCTTGAGGAACCGAGGTGTTACATCTTCCCAGGCTTCTCAAACCGGGCGGCATCTCAAACCGGGCGGCGCATTCTCTTATGAAATGGGGTAAGATGAGTGCATCAGAAGGGATATGTGTAGTTCATTATCCATGCTAATGGCGTTCCTTCCCTGTTAGTGTACCGTACCGTAGCGTTTCAGCAAAATTTATCTTTTTTATATAGTCTATTTGGTGTAATAATTTGTAATGATTTTTCTTAGGTTTTTAGTAGTTCTCTTAAAGATCCTAAAATTATTTTTAAATTATTTTTTACAATATTTAAATCCATTTTTAAAATACTCTCAAATTTTACTAAAACGCTACGCTACGCTACGGTAAGCCGAGATGTACAAGGTAAGGTTCATGATAGTGTGGATGTGTCAACACCCTCCTGGAATGGTGGTGAGCCACAAGAATCGTGTAATGACATTGGAAGATGAAGACTCAGATCTATCTATTTCGTACAAGGGGGCAAGATCGACCGTTGTGCGATATGAAAAGACGGAAAAATAATTTAGAAATATTTTTTGAGATATTTTAGAAACAAAGATCCGAAAAAACTATTACAAAATTTTACAGTGAATAGTTTATGAAAAAAATAAATTTTATTCCAACCGAACAAAGCCACGAACAACAATAGCCTCCGATAAGATAGATTAATATGTTCTGTGGTTATTGTTGCCGGAAATGCTGTGCAAAGCAGCCGACGATCCCTCTTTTCTGTGTATCTGGGGAGGGGAGCATCGCCATGTGAAGGCTATATGATCAGCAAAGATTGTCCAGAGGGAACAAACCGAGCTTTTTCGACGCCGTTTGGAGCATGGCCTCGCTTGGTCGCCAAGACGCTAAACAGTAAACACCCCCTTTAACCAAAGCGCTGCCTGCTCAATGGTCTTCCTTAATCTCTAGCTACCTGCCTACCTAAATGGGAATCGCTATAAATACTCCTCGATCGGCATGCAAGAATGCTCGCCGGCAATGGCAGCAACGGGCCCCCGGCCTGCGGCAATCATCTCAGCTAGGGCATTCTGTCTCTCGAAAGCAGAGAGGTTGCTGGGTGCTGGCTATCAATATCATTAGACCATGCAGCAGTGAGCTCTGAACCATGGCATCGATCCCTTCTGTTTTTAACCATGGATACAGCTTGCTTACCTCTTCCCCCTTTTTCGTTTAACGGTCGGACTGCGCATCGGACGTTCCATACATTTCTAAAATATCAAACGCTGCTGCAGTCCACTGAAACAAATGCTGCAGTATTTTTAAATAAAAAAAAATGTTGCATCATGTTAAACCAATTGTTGCAATATTGCAACTTTGAGTGGGGATGGATGAAGGTACGGGGAGTACCAGGACTGTTTTACAGCCCAACAATTTAACCAGGCTAGGACACATCGTAGTGACCATTGATTACTCTTTGGAGAATGCATGATGGGCTAGTAAAGTGCAGATCTTGGTACGTTTGTACTGTGGTTTTACGCACGTTATTATGAGAGGCATTACGTTTTGTTCTTGATTTATAGCATCCCCAGCAGGGCCTTATATTACTGTAGCTACAGTAATCACGGGTTAGAAATTCAAAAAACGAGACATTCCCAGCGGGCGGGCTGGCTTGAAATTCAAAAACGCATGATACAGGGGCTTGCTACAGCCCCTGCTGTTCATGCTCACGATCTGTCTGGCGACATCTTGTACAAACTGCTGTGCCATTAACCGCAGATTTCCGTGATGCCGTAAACGGAATCCAATAACCAACTTCCGGAAAAGCCTATCCGTGATGGCCATGTAAGCATGTTGGGCCTAGTTTGTTTGGGCCTCAAATCTCATCGGATCAAGGCATTTCACAGGCCGGATTGTTTCAGTGGTTTGGGCCGGCATACGTTTCAGTTGCAAGTATTTTTCACGTCATAGCACCCAAATTCTCAGTTACAGGTGCTGTTACCTGAATTTATTGCCCTGACAAGTACCCATACCAAACAATCACGACTAAAATTAACTTGATTAATTTCAAGGCTTACAGGTATGCAAAGATTAATTTCAAGACTATATATACTCATTGGCACCTGTATGAAATGATACAGGTATGCAAAGCCATCTTTCCAGTACTACTGAATATTGGTACGTGCATGAAGCTGCCATCTGCTAAATATTTTCCATCAAACAGTTTTATATGCAATCAGAATTGGTCAACCCAGTGAGTTCCTTTCACGTTTGCATGTTAGCTGACTAATTGGATCATCAGCTGATTAAAAAACATTATCAGGACTGCGCACGTGTGACGTTATCTGCAGGGAAAGCTTGACATTATGAACATGATGCCTATTTACAAATGTCGGGCGGGTTCAGAGAACACAAGCTCAGATCATTTCCATCATGTGCCAAAATTATGCACAGTCTTATCTGAATTCTGATTTCTGAAGCCATGAAAGGATTTGACTTCAGATATTATTTTTTGGGCTCTTTTACGGTACCTATTGGTAAAAATACTGCAACAGTAGTATATTATAGATCTGACCGTCCATTTGTAAGGGTATTTTGGTCTTTTATTTTATTAAGTGGGAGGGGTAAATTTGGTACGTTATTTACGCAGCTAATCCCCCCTTTTCCCGATCGAGATCGTCTATTTTCTGTTTTCTGTACGCGTTTCTATTTTTTCTTAATACGTCCTGTTTTGCTAAACTGGAAAAAAAAGATGCAACAAATTGGGTTGCCCTGGGATTCGAACCCAGGCCTCTCAGGCCAGAGCCAACACACGCCACCGCTGCGCCACGTGTTACTGCCGCCAAAGCGTGTAGAAGAAAGGAAAAAAAGATCGCGAGAAGCTCCCTGCTGCTAGCCACAAGTAATTAGTAATTAGTAACGGAGGTTCCCTTAGGGAGCCATGGTGCGGGGCGCGGCACAGGTCGTTGCATGCATGCATCAGCTCAAGCGCTGCTCGACGTCACGCTCCATCGTCAGCTGGCTCCACCTCGAGCACTCGCTGAAGTAGGTGTCCCACACGCCCTCCGCGAGCCTGTCCACCTGCAGGGCGACGAGCTCCTCCTCGAGCGCCGCGCGGTCGTGGCTGCCGGAGGCGGCGGCCAGCCTGCCGGCGAAGACCACTTCCTCGCCGTCCTCGCCGACGACGCTACATTAAACTAGCTTAACGAAACTTATGCTTATCGTCTCTGCGGCGTGACACTGCTAGACAAAACAGCAGACGTTTGTGTTGCTATGCTACATCTACCGTATTTTGCTGTGTGTATGCTGTATAATCTTTTGAGCAGAACTGGCCGTTCGCTGTCACCAGTAATGTAATGCCTACCTTATGGGTAACTACCTAAACCATTTGTACACTAATTCTTAACCCCTTTAATTCCTTCCAACAAAAAATAGGACGCACCGTAGGTGCGTTTACTTTGCTAGTTATGAACATGATGCCTATTTACAAATGTCGGGCGGGTTCAGAGAACACAAGCTCAGATCATTTCCATCACGTGCCAAAATTACTGAATTCTGATTTCTGAAGCCATGAAAGAATTTGACTTCAGATCTTTTTTTTTAATCACAACACGCGATGTAGGGCAGCAACAGTATCTTGTTCAGATGACAGCCGTGGTTCAGAAAAAAAAAAAGATCAGATAGCAGCAACTCTCCGATGATATGCTTTCATGGTGTGACAAGTGGCAACTCTCTTAATTTAAGTACTATGTTCCCCGTGAATTCATGCACAAAAATAAGCCATGAGACGCTAGCATCTGGTTGCGTTTCCTCATCGCTTTCGTCAAGCTTACACACTAGTTACATACTACAAAGACCGGCTGCGATCGTTCCCCTTGAAACTGCCTGACGAAATTAACATTGCAAAGGGGGTGACCAGAATGCAAATCTCAGAGATTTCGCTTACGTGTTTTGATAGTGTTTTACGGTACTGCCAAAGATGACATCAATTTGTTCAGGTGTACCTATCGCATAATATGCTACCCGTAGCAGGTCCAGGCCTCCAGGCTCCAGCTACATATGCATCTTTGTGTTTTTTTCTTTTTGACTTTGGTAGCATATAACACCCAGTTTAGCTATTCTTGGTTCATTCTGCTTCACTGGATTTCCTTGTCTGAAAAGGACTGACATGACCATCTCCTGAGAAGACTGGACAAACTGAACTGCTTGCTTATCAGGTGATCAGAAATTCTCAAAGTCATCGCACGACCAAGTATAGTAGATGTGTTTTACTCTCAATTTTCCTTGTTTGATTTGTGGCAGAGCCCGTTCCATCCGTGTGCGTGTTACCGGGTGCGATGGCGAAAGCATCGAGTCTGGTTTGGTTATGGTGGGGAATAGATTTTCTTGAGGTCTATATTTCAGGCGCCTGTGTTCATACTTCCTTGACACAAAGTATATGGTTCATCTGCTTCTACAACGGTGGGTTATAGTTACAAAATAACGAAATGTAGTCTAGAAATTGGAAAAATATCAATATTTTTCGCAATGCCATTGTGCATCAACTTGCAAGCGCTATCTACTGGTATTACCGTTCTACTAATTTCAAGCAACCTTTGTTTTTTTTTACCATAAAACCGTAGGAGAGGCTCCTATAGCATATATATTAAATTTTAAAATATTTACATAGTTACATAGCTGGAAGAGAGTTATGCCAAGAAACAATAGAAGAAGTTAAATCACCGTTGACTCTAAAGACTAGTCGAGCAACATCTTTATCAAAACTCTCCTTCCAAAGGTGCAGCGAAGGTTGTAAATCATCAAAAATTTGTTGGTTCCGAATCTTCCGAATATTCCAACAGGCCAAGATGTAAATATCCATGGAGAAAGATAATTGTGATATTCGGCAAAAAGAATCAACATCATCATAGAATCCCGGGAGATCAAAAGAGTACGTCCTTTGGAATCCTAGATGTTACCAAATAAACCGAGCAAACGGACAATGAAAGCAAAGATGTAGCATGGCCTCCACTGTTGAAGATGTGCACAGAATACACCGAAAATCTATAACAAAATTCTTTCTGCACAGCAAATCTTTAGTATTCAGTCTGTTGACACAAAGGAGCCACATGAACACCTTCCATTTCATTAACCCAACCTTTGTTGTCAATACTTTGGTTCCATGAATTCGGTGCTTCAATTAGATCATTTGTGGCCTGCCTCTCCTGCCTCCTCCTCTGGTTCTTCTTTTCCCTCCTTTCTACTATAATTATGTAGTAGATTGCTTCCCTCCTAATGAAATGGTACTTCTCATGCCTGGTCACTTAAAATAATGATAATTTTACTTCAACCACTTTTCACTCAAAAAAAGATAGTTGTTTTTTTAGCTCCCTAGCTCGCAGGCGCCTGCGCGCGGCCGAATCGCGCAGGCGCCGCTGCTGGTAACGTGAATCGAGCCCCACTCGCGCCGTGAACTCCCAGGTGACTGAGCATGCACTGCACTAATCACATACTAGAAACTCCAATTCGCAGGCGCATCTGTTCTCAGTCTCACAATGGCGCACAATCCCTTAATCACACACGCGCATGTCCCTCAATCATACACGCGCACGATCCCTTAATCAGTGCACGGATGCGCAGGATCACAATGGCCACCGGCCATTAGTCCCTTAATCACACTAACACACGCACAAATACTACGTTGCATGCAGACAAATACACTTACCTAAGTAAACAAAACACTTAATAAACAAAAAATCTATAACAAACAAAAAAATATCTATAATAAACAAAAAACAAAATAATATATCCATAATAAACAAAAAATATCAAATTATCTACAAAAAAACAAAAGATAAACCCTCGTGTGATTTTTTCCGCCTTCTTATAACGTTTCTTCCAGTGAATGGAAATGTGGAAAAACAGTATAAAGTTACTGGAATTTTTAGCGCCTGCACGATTTCGCAATTTTCAGCGCCTGCGAAATAGCAGCGACCTCACGCAAAAAATTCCACTATCGCAAAACATTTCTTCCATAAAATACAAATGTGGAAAAACAGTAGAAAAAAAGAGGAATTATTTTGAAAAAAAATTCCACTATCGGGAAAACAGTAGAAAAAATAGAATTTTTTCGCAAAAATTCCACTATCATAA